>JAHXMU010026239.1:20647-127066 GCA_019455685.1 Philornis downsi
AAGGCCATTTTATTATGATTTATTAATTTCTGCACTCACACTGCACTACAAACCAAAACATTTAAACCTAAACGTCTATAGTTCTCACCGGTCACACCACCGGCGATAGGTATTATAAGGAGTGCTTGGTGGCAGGAGTTATTTGCACGATTCAGTTTTATTGCTTTTTTATATGTTGCTATTAGTACATGCGATAAACGGATGCTTTCATTTCAGCCGATAGATAATCGGTATCATCCACAAAGTTAAACGTTATCTTACATTTTTAGATAAAATCGTTGATATTCAAATAAAAACAAATAACCTTGCATCCCATAAAGAAGAGATGAGTAAATTTACATACGTTTCTAGCTTCTGACGATTACGAATGGTCATTTGGGAAGCTTTTACTGGTCTTGTTGATTATGCAACTACTCGAAGTCTCCATTTAAACATCAAGGAGACCTACGATTAAAGAAAGATAGATAGTTGTACTGGTTCTCGATAGTCACGTTCGGATACATTTATATGAAAACTGCAAAAATAAAATGTGGACATTTAGTTTATCCACAGTTTGTCTTTCACAAAAATCTTGGTAAAATGTTGCAGCTATTTCTCAAACAAAAATTTCAAATTTTTGAAAATTTATTACTACGGTAGCCTTTCTCGGAAATTTTCGCAAAAAAAATAAGTACATATGAGTTAATGATCTTGGATGACTCACTTTTCTGACACGGATGTGTAGATAAAATGTTCACATAAAGTCCGTTTCATATTTGTAAGGCCACATATAATTTTTTTATGACAATCTATCAAAATATTTGTTTAGACGAAACAACTATGCACACAAACTTTGGGATTTTTGCAGATAAGTGTACTTTTGTTTTTGCGATAATTCTGTTTTTAACGTGTTTCACAATTATAATGCCAAGTTCAACTAGTTTTTAAAGGCGCAAGCGATAAGATCATTATTAATTTTGTGAAGAAGTGGTAAAATTCTGTAATAAAAAAGATATGCCGCGAGGAAAAACAACAAAAAAAACGTACCGTTGCACAAATAAAGCAAATTTATGGGTGCCCTTATAAATATAAAACGCACCTTATAAAAAAAAAGTCGATGGAGGCTGTAATATTCACACAGCAGAATGTAACATATTTCTTACAGTTTAATGTAAACGTTTTTGTTTACATACTGCTTCTAAAATATTAAAAGGAATATTTAAGCCATTCATACAGCGAAGTTAGTGATTAAGAAAACATTAATCTTTCAGAATTTTTATAGCCAAACATTTTGCGACAGCAGGCTTTTGTTGAAAAGGATTCAAAAACGTCCCTTTTAAAAAAAATGTCTGTAAAGAGTTTCAGTAATACATAGAATGTATTACTCTATTGAAAGTACCCATAATATTCCCCTTACGATCACGAATGATTGATTTTTTTCTTCCATTCACTGTTAGGGACATCACATATTTATCAAACGCGGTTGTTAGCAATTTTGTTGTGTTCACGGAATTTGTTAGCTGTCAGTCATTGATGTAGAACAAAAAATGCGAACCAAAGTTAATGACCCACTTATAAAACCTTGGGTATACAGCAAAATCGACAGCGGCACATTTCGGCAGACGAATTTATTACCAAAAAGTGAAAGGTAAATTAAGTTAATGAAAATTATACTAAACAAAATGCCAATGGACAGAAAAGTTAAGAACATCTTTGAATACAATTAAATGTTGTTCATTACTCTAACTTACTTTACATCGCCTTCCGATACGGAATCTGCAAATGGTGGCACTTTAATTGTTTCCATTTGCCATAGATTAACACTTGTATGAAAACTTTGACTGGCCATTACGCCCAAAGGTCTGCAAGCAAAAAAAAAAGACGAGAGAGAACGTTAGCCATGCTTACAACTCCTAGTCAGTGACATCACACTAACCTGCTGGCGGTGATTGCAGCAGTCTGGGTTTCCCCAAATTGGCCCAAGCGAGATGCTAATCTGGCATACTGGCGTACTACATTGGCAGAGTTAACCTGCAAGAGAATAGGTCGATAAGTAAAACAGCAACATGCCCGACTGTAGAGAAAATAAGCGATGATTGCACAACACATTTCACTTTCTGACTCTAAAAGCCACAGAAAAGTTCGAATCGCTAAAGTTTCCACTGCAAATTAAGAATGGAGATACCGCATCACGTGAATGATTCATCAGAATGCTTAAGACCTGACGACATTCTGGATTTGGTTGTTTCGTCACACTTTTTGGATATTTTGTGTATTTTCCTCAAATTACATAATCCAAAGATGCTTTTGATATGGTTCTTTTTTGCTCGTCTTCCACTTTTACTCAACACCTTTGCCATTGGCAATTGTTGTACTTGTATCGAGTGTGTGTGGACCGACCGGCCGAACCCTCTTCAACCCCCTAGGGCAAACGCACTATTCCATAACACACACGAACACTTACTTCTTGGCTACGGGCCGCTTTCATGCCCAAGTTGAGCACATTCCGCGGTAAACGCCGCGATGTTATCGATATTATCCCGGACATTTTTCGTTCGTGTTTTTTTGCTTCCTTTAAATTTCAATTTTAAATTTTTTCGTTAATTTCCGATTTTAGGCTCTCACACTGCAGATATTTTAACGGTCTCCTTAATTTCAGACCACTGACATGCGACCCAGCAGCACCGATGTACGTTTTCGAAAGCGACGTGAGAGCAATAAGCAGCAGCAAATTTTTGATTTTCTACTGTCAAAATAATTTCGATATGTCAAATTTGACATTACGAAGAGAGCCAAATACGAAAACCGCACGTGTCAAAGTGTACTAAAAGTTGAATTCCCTGTAGGAAATTTGACACTGCAGATTTTTTTAAAACCAACGTTTGGTATTTTAAGCATTAAAGATGGAAAAAAGGAAAAAAGTTTTGGACTCATAAGTTGCTTTCTTTGCCGGCATCAGTCGCTCGTTTAAGATTGCTAACACACATAAATAAAATATTTCACATACATTGCAAACACGTGTTGAGCGATGCTGAGCAAATGAAATAAAATTCCATATCTAACGTCGCTCGTGGATTGTCAAATCAATGAATGAATATTCGCTATTGTAAAGTGACATAGATGAATTGTCTGTACTTCTCAGATGTAGCAAGGTATTACAGGGATGTTCCATTACACGGGAAAATGATTACGTTCAAATAAAATAACGTGACTATTCATTTACTGGCAAGTGGCGTTTGGCGTAAGTTTAAAATTTTTGAATTTAACTTCCAAGTGCATTAGAAGAGAAACAATATAAAATGACAACTTTTAAAGTCCAGGTGAATATCTGCAAAATTTCGCGCAAATATTAGAAAAAGTTAGAGCTGTATCGATTGCTATTAGAAAATAATTAATTTTTTTAATTAACTATGTAAAAAAGAGTTTCAACTTAACCACCCTTGAACTACACTTAGACAATTAATGTATTTAATAAAATAAAATCCAGGAAAAGCTAGTGGACGGAAAGTGGTAAGCACTGTGAAATTTACGGATTAAAAAGTTTCTTTTTTATTTTTATTTACTGACATCGGCGCGATCTTTTGACAAATTTTATTGCCCACCAACTTCCGAATCCCACTGATCGTTGATCACAACCTGCAACGGAAGTCGAAAGCATTGGGAAAACAGCAATATTGTATCATATAAGTGGAAATACGGCAGTATTTCCAACCGCCCGTCCTATTTGCCCCTGTATAGTAATTAAACAAAACTTATATTTTATAAAAAATAAATTAATATATGTTGTAATGATTTTTATATTTCACAAAATTCTTAAAACTATACTTACACAGAAAATCTACAAATAAAAAAAAAACACAAACTTAATTAATATTTATTCAAAATTTTAAAATTTCCTGTAAAGTAAAATTTTTCTTAACACAAAAACTTGTATAAACAATTCGGCTGCAAATTCACAAATATTTGTATGTAAAAAAAAAATAATTCTCCTAAAAATTATTTATTAATACAAAACGAAAACAAAAACAAGATCAGGGAAACTCTCTTTATACGTATAGCCTTATATTTAGTTTAGATGACTTTTTTGCGTAATTTAATAAAGAAAAAAAAAAATAAATAAAAAGAACGATGTAATTTTGTAGAAAATTAGAAAATTATCATGTGTTAATGTCTTCTTGAACTATGTAACGGCTAAAGCGCATGGCAAAGTGATGTGCAAAACAAAGGTATCGCCATAAAAAAATAATAATAATCAGGCAGGCTAGATACCACGGATAAGCAACTCATGTGTGGACAGAGCGAGCTTGGATGGATGTTGTCACCAAATCCATCTCTTCAGAAAATTTCCGTTGTTGATTTTCTTTGGAGATGCGGTCAACCGTGAACAACACGTTCAATGTAAGTTTAGTAGTTTAAGCAGGATGGAATTCTAAGAAGATATGTCTCGTCTTGCTCGTATAAATAAGTGTCCTTGAAAGAAACTTGTCTTGGAAGAGACTTTCTATGTAAAAAAGTGTCTAGGAAGACATTTGTCTTACGAAAACGGTCCTTGTAATAACCTTTCATAGAGAATGTAAATTTGTTAATTTTTTTAATATTTTTTTAATAAGAAAAGCGTCTTCCATGACACTTTTCTTTAAAAAATTCATATTAAATATGCGTTAGTTAGGGATATATTGCCCACGATATAGTTGAAATTTTAATTAATATCAACTACGTAATTTTTCCACTTTACACAAACAAACAGACCAATTATATAATTCAGTCAATATATTCCGGTGGTATTCGTGGACTCTTTTGTAAGTTCAGCCAAATTTGTACAGTTTTTTTTATTAAGTATTTGTTAACAACAACTTATAATTTTACTCATGATTTCTATATTGCGTCGTCCTGTTTTCTGTTTGTTTTCAAATTATGATCGATCAATCCACTGTTTTAAATGTCAGTGCTTGCGATGCTAAGAAACTTTTAAGTTCTTCTTATGAAGAATGGTTAATATGTATGTAGTCCCGTAAGATTAAATGAGCAAAAAATGCTGATCATGCGTTATACGAAAAAATAAAAAAAAACTATTTCTATCCGTTTCAGCTTTAAGTCTGGTCCTATGAAGTGAAACTCTATATAAAGAAAACAAAATAAATAATCGTGGACTTTGTGCTAAATATTTCCACCATCGATCATAATTTGAAAACAAACAGAAAAGCAGGACGACGCAATATAGAAATCATGAGTAAAATTATAAGTTGTTGTTAACAAATACTTAATAAAAAAACTGTACAAATTTGGCTGAACTTACAAAAGAGTCCACGAATACCACCGGAATATAGTGACTGAATTATATGATTGGTCTGTTTTTCACAAGGAAAATGTTTTTGCAATGAAATGAAATTGTAATATCAAAAGCCACAATTTTATCATTTTTCAACAGTATTAGACAACAATACAAAAAAGCTGGCAATGCCGCAAAATTTTTTATAAACAAACAATGTCTATTGGAATTTTTCCTCGTGACAAGAATGTAATATTTAGCTTTACATCCAATGAAGTTTCAATAATTCTCAAAATATTCACAAAATTGGACTAAAATGCCCGAAAGTTGACTAACGTCTCTGTAAAATTTAGGTGCGTGGTCATTTTGTTGAACATATTTAAGTCACAAAAAAAGCGAGGCAAATATACCTGTGGTGAAAAACTTTCAACAACATTCACATTTCAGATGCCGTGCTTGTATGGGAGAGCCTTTCTTTTAAAGCTTACGCCGAAAAAAAGTGAATAATTTTATTCTCTAAGCATGGGTGCATTGTTTATATATTTTTTCTCGATAACAAGGTCGTGCCTTAAGAGGACACAATACGTATAAAAGAATCGTTTCGTACTGAATATTGAACATAGATTGAATTTCACGGAATATTCTGATTATGCATCCTTTGCTTTAAACCAGTGGTGAGCAAATTCTCTCTTATGAGGATGTTATAAATCGCCGACGTTAAAAATCTTAAAAATTTAGTTATAGCATCAATCAAAATCTTAAATCCGAAATAGTAAATCGGCAAAAAAAGTTCATGGCTAGAAATAGTAAAATTTGCAAAAATAAAATACAAACGTTAATAACCAGTTAATTTTTAGGACGAAAAACTAGATGCAGGTATCGAAATATAAAATGGATTTTAGAAACTCATATACCTGAGAGTTGTATTATTTTGTTAGGAAATCTTAAATTGGTTAAAAAAATTATTAACTAATAGAAGACATTCATGGTGCTTAGTAAAAAATACTGGAATTGCAATCCTTTGCCAGAAATTGATTGAAATTAAAAGTTCCAATTAGGTAAAATTTAAAAAATCAGCAGAGCTATCATCTCTAGCTTTTCCGATTTATAGTTTGCGGTTCAGAAATTATATTACGTATGTGTAACACTTAAATAGAAATTCGAAATGCATATATATTCAAAGTCGCGATATCTTACATAACATGAAGTGAAATAACACTACTACGAAAATTTTAGAAATAACTTTTATATTTCAGTTTTATAAAGCGATAGAAAAACTAATTAAGTAACACACAATCAACAAGTTTTCTAAATGTTCGAAAATATGCATTTTATGTACAATTTTCTAAATTGTTTAAATGTTAAACTTTCGAAAGGATGGGCCTTTTTTGTGGAGCAAATCCAGAGCAAGTCCGATCCGGCAGTGAGTAATGAATTTAAACAGACGCAACGAACGGTACAGAGGAAGTTTCCAAATCCGTGGGAAGAAAAGCATTGACCAGAGTAAACGGTTGAATCTGGAATCATGAAAATGTATATGCTCATTTTCCTTAGAGGTTAGGCGACAGAATGCAATTTTGTGATGTATTTTTGGTGGGGGCAAGAGCGTATGAAAACTGTATAGGGTTATTCATTTAGTGATTTGAAAACCACGGGCCTGGCAAGGCTGTCAGCCGTTAAATACCTGTCATCTAAATTGTTCTTTATTTGCTGAAAGGTTTGCCATTTTCGAATGTGGATCATTTAATAACCAAAGAACGCATAAAAATAGTTAAAACTTACTACAAAAGTGGTGATTCGTTTCTCACTGAGTGGTTACGTCAACAAGAAGAATTGTCGCATATGGGGCGCGGAGAACCCAGAATTATGGTCTAAGGGTGCCATTGGACCGTATTTTTTTCGAAAACTACCTCAAAAGAATGCACTGATGCAACCTGTCTAGAGGCAGTAATTTAAATGACATTTTATTTCTTACGTAATGGCAAGGTGCAAGGATTACAATGAAATAAAAGTTTCATCGAAATCATAGCTTTATGTGTGTTTTATTTAACTTTACTTGAAAACGAAAAATGGATAATTTTCCACTGCAAACGATTGAATCCATAAAAGTCGCCTTTCCAGGGAAAATGCAAAGAGGAAAGAACAAAAACGATTCCTACATCAAGATTAAAGTGCTACACTGACAATAACGAAAACTATGTTGTTCTAAATTTGCATTGTTAGAAACTTAGCCTGATGGAAATTGGAATTGGGCAAATTGGCAAGAAGACTCACCCTGGCAGGTCTAAATAAATTGAAGGTTTAAATTTTCGATATAATTTTTGCTTAGAATGTACGATCATGCATGCGAAGTGACGGTTACTTATAAATAAATGTATTAAAAAATATAATAATAGCGCCAGCTTACATAGAAGTCTGAATGCTCCAAATGTTTTCGCACGGCTGTGTTCACTATGTTTATTGAAACATATGATAGTGAAGAAAATACTAAAAAGTCCGAAAATGAAACAGCTGTTTTACTTGTGCAACGAATTATGAAACTCTTAATTTTCTTTTGATCACCCAAGTGACGAACGACACTTATTATTAAACAGTTGGTAGGGAAATGCGATCTCTACAAAGTGATTAATTCTAACTGAAATAAAAACAAAACTATGTCGGCACAATATCAAAGATTTCTGAAAGTACTTGAAAAGTGGCCAGCAGATAAAACAAAAGTAGGCAGGTAAAGAAAAAAAGGGTCAGATGGTCAACTCCTCAATACAAGTATTGGAATAACGCATAACTATACACACATGACTCGTTGCTAACATTTCACATTGATATTCCTTTCTATGTTCCATTAACATTCGCAAACTACCTCAGTCTGTCCATATTTAGTTTATGCGTATGCTATTTACTGATTTAGTCGTATGCGATACATCGTGTGGCGCGGTTGGATTAGTGTTTGTGGTTCTATTAGTGTTGTGCTTTACAACGTGTTTTTAGTTTCTGTTTGTTCCTGTTATTTGTATCTTAACGAACCATTATGTCTTCTACTTATGCATATCAACTTATGGCTGAAGAGTATTATTTCGGTGCTGGCGTTGAGTAAGTCCTTTCACGTTGTTAAATAAAATGTGTCCTATTGAACGAAGCTAAACGTCTTCACTTGCTTAAATATAATTGAATGAATTAAATTGTATGAGTAGAGATCCGTCTTCAGTAAAGCGCTGCTAACTCAAAGAGCCAAGATAAAGTTCCCCTTCTTCTAAATTCTCTGCTATGGACTTGTTTCCTGCCCGTCAAATGGAGGACGCGCTGCATTGATTTCACTGGAATGGTTTTAACATTCTTAACTTTTCACGTAGCAAATTTTAATTTAGCACGTGTTATCCTCCTCGCCTAATCTTCCATTCCCATTCCATTTTTTCTGCTTTATTTTTATTGTTGAATGGCCTAACAATAAATATCTAATTTAGTCATCGGCGAACATATTTCTTTTCCTCGTGGTTTTTAGCTGCATGTTTTTGTTTGTGTGGTTCTTTGGCATCGGCAGGAATTCATTTAGGAAGCAAATGCTCACGCCAGCTTGTGATTGAGCAGCTCGTATGGGCAGATTATGGTCAGATTTTCATTTTGCATTCTAATTGTATGTTTAACCTAACCGGAGTCTAGAGGGTGCAGAAGGGTTGCCAAGGTTTCTAACTATGGCATTTGAGTGATGTTCTATCCTGTCCCCATGTTTTGCTTTAATCTTGTCCTTATATGTATTTTTAATCCTTTTCCTTATGTATATTAAAGTTTATCATTTCGAGTATTCCCTGGACCCGTAATGTCGCGTAATACCTTTTATTGTACCCTTTGAATTTTATCCACGTTGATGCGTCTTGGAATGCCCCAGAGTTGCGCACCATAGCACCAGAAGGGTTTAGTTATAGATTAATACCTTGTAGATTTTTTTGCGGTTTTCATGGATAACTTTTTGAGTTCATACAGAGACAGCGTCTTTTTTTATTATACAACAGAGAATATAGTCCGGTATGGGTGTTGATTGATTAATAAATGAATTGAAATAGAAAAATAGAAATTTCTAATAAAACAAAATCATAATTTGTCTTCAAATCGTTTTTAGACATGTTAACTGGCAGAATTAAGATCATATTTTGCATTTGTCGGCCACAATGTACAATTTTCGTCACTTTAGATATATATTTCTGCTGAAGTAAGTTTGTATGTAAGGAAACTATTGCATGACTGAGGGTGTGTTCATTGAAACTGAAACCGCTAGTAGTAGTAGTAAAATCCTTACACCAATAATTTATCTTCCGCACAGAAATATTTCAAGTTGTGGGAGTGACATTGCTGATTTAGTGTCTCAATACTAACATTTTGATACCACATATATCAAAATGTTCGTATTGAGAGACGTTTATATGTGTATATGTATATATATAGAAGAGATTTATGGGTTTAATTTAAGAATAAGAATTTCCCACAACATAAATAGACTAATTGTGTCTCCTGAACATGGAACTCGCGATTATGCCGACCTAATTTTGGAAAATTGTCTTTCTGATTCAGTGTCCTCCGATTATATATATATGTAATATATATATAATAATATATGTAATATATATATAATACAAAACATGGGATAATCCGAAAAAAAACGATATCGTAAAAAGTAATAGATCTAGGGGCCTCAATGTAAGTACTAATAGTTGTAGAGTATTTTACAATACGCCGGTTAGAAAGTCCGCCTTAAATATTTTTTTAGAAAGGACAGCTACGTACGATACTGAGTTCTGTTTAAGAAACGTAACGTACGATCGGTTCATTTGTTTCATATTTTTAACACAATTCTAACAACTTCAACATATCTCTAAATGTGGAAGGGTAACATCAGAACCAAAAGTAAAAATTACTCAAAATGATCTGATTATTGATCCGTAAGTATGCAGTCTTTATTTGAAAAAAAAAATCAGAATAACTTAATGGTCATCTGTGTTTATATTTGCAGAAAATGCATTGTTATTGAAATTTCAGCCAGGGTTTAAGAAAGGGAATTGTGCAACAATGCTAATGGTTGTTCTAGTTGACGAAATAAATGACAAATTGAACTATAAACGTACTGTGGCTTTAGGAGTTTGGATTTTTGCTATGTCTTTGAGGCGATAAGTCATGATATGTTAATAAATAAGCCGTATCAAATTGATTGCTTCTCGACATACACTTTCTTATATGGCAGAACGCAGTATGTTCAGTTTGGATTTACGACGCACATGTTTTGTCTTTGTGCTGAGACTTACGCTGTTCTCCATTTACATCAATGACATTTTTGGCCGTAAGCATTTTATGAAATGTCAGTTATAAGCTGACGGTCTGCACCATCTGGCTTACAAAAATAAAAATTATTTTTATAATTTCCAAAATAGTGAAAAACAATAAGGATTTAGTATCGATGCTCTTCTTAAATTTGAAAATCAGTTACGCTGCTCAAATTTTACAACACAAATGTATTCCTGTGTGTATATGAACACATCGCAAAGGCCACCTCCGTTGTCTATAGTAATTTAGAAGCTAGAAGTCTACAGTGAGTCATATAAAAATAGTCTAGGATTGTTAAAAACATATTTTAACAGCGCAATTCGTGTATTAGAACGTTCGAAGTTTGGCATTTTAGAAAAAATTTTACTAAGTTTACAATTCTTTTATCGTAATATGGTCGGGTTGCTTTTATTAAAAGTATTACAACCGAGAGCTATCAAAATACAATGCGAATGAAAGCCAAGTTCTCTTTATTTTTATTTATGTTAGTTGGTTGCAAAGTAATTTATTCAAGGGATGTGTCTTTAACAATACTGCTCAACAAATTTGTTCGTGTAAAAAGGCAACTAGAACTTACAACTTTTACGAATTTTAGGGCACAAAAACGTTATTTTGAGTAAATCTTATAAAAGTTTCACATCTAGTAGAAAATAGTACGTACTACAACACAGATATGTATTTCAATATATAAACGAAAATAAATAAATTTATTTCACAAGATGTATCAATATCATATTTTGAATTAATATTTTATAATTACTTAAATTATCTAATGATTGTCTCACTTGAACAATAGTTAATTAAATTGGACCTGAACCATACAGATAATCATAATCATAAACAAATAAACCGGTTTAAAAGCAACAACGTTTCTAATGAATACATGCGGAGATAACGGAGCAATAACAACTTAATAAACTTTATTTGGCTTTTTCAGAACGGTGCAGAAGCCCGAGGTTCACAGTTTATCGCGTAATGTCTAATATGCACCTTGCAAATGCTACGAGTAAAGCCTTCCTTTTCCAGAATTCAGTACAATGTTGCTTCACTTGGGGAATACAAGTGCGAAACATTAGTTGATACGAATTTTATTCATCTAATATTCCAACGTATCAGGAAAGAGTATTTCATTATATTCAAGAAAAACGTATTTATAATCTCTGGCAAAATGTCACACTGCAACACAGTAGATATCAAAACGAGGTGTCAATACGCTTCAATATATATTAATGCAATGCAATTTAAACAAGAAACACTATCAAAGTAATAATCGTTAATGCTTTGGTGACTTTCTCGTGCAAGTCTCTCCCAATACTCGCTTTTACCACTTGATTATAGACTATGAAATGATACACAAAGTACTTGCAAAGTACTTGTTACAACATATTACCAATGTTTGCCAAGTTATGGTTCAATATAATATTTTATTGCGATTATCAATGTAAAAGAGTGACAGCAAAAGCTTTATCAGCAAAAGTAGTCAAAGTTATGCTTATTTAAATATTACGTTCTTTTCTTTGTTGTTAAGGAAAATTAAAAAAGTCGGAAATATTACTGAAAATAGAGACTTCTGGAAATATATCTTCAAACGTTTTGTACTAAAATTTTGTTTATCCATAAACATATTTTTTAATGAGCAGCCCACAGTTTAAAACATTTTACTTTATAAGATTTGGTAATAGAAATTTAGATTAAATTTGCTTGTGGATAATACGTAATTTCTTATTAAGTTATTCGATGTAATTGTGGATGCCACAATTAATATTATACAGCCCAAATTGCTTTTAGCAACAAGAGCTGAAAAGCATGGTATAAGCTTTCTCATATTTGTGAGGTCATTCGCCTTGTTCATTGCTTAGAAGTCAGGTCAATAGAAATGTGATATAAGCTCAACATACTTTCTTAGACTATGTATGAGATATTTAATTCGCTGCTAATGTCATTAAAATGTCTGAGGACAATAGTCTATAAATTATGTCCCTATATTTATGGCAGGTCGACACGTACCATCTTTTCGCTGATTCCGAAGTGCTAATGAAACTTGGTGTGACTAATTGGAGAAGAAGGACAACAGACCCAAGCGCTTGGAATTATTTTCTACGTGCGGCGTGTAATAGATAAGGATGTCTACTTCTAGTCGCCAAAGAAATATATTTATAGCGTGATTCACTACAAATTCAAACAATTTTCTTTCAGTACGCTTTTTAACGCTGATAAGTTGCTTGAGGTCAAAGTCACTACCCACAACATATCTTAAAATATGTCTTCCGTTAAATAAACAAATTCAATCCAAAGCATATATTACCCACCAGCATAATTGTCATCCACGGTATGGTGGCGTACCGACTCATTTGAAGATAAATGGGCGTAGTCAAAAAGTCCAGATTTCATACAAGATGTATAGATTTAGATCGTTTGTCCAATGAAATATTCATTTAAATGTATTTTTACTGTTTTCCAATAACAATGTCCACAATGTGACACTTTTTATCCATTCTTATCAATTTTTAACGTATATTGCTAAATGTTTAGGAAAATATCGACAAAGTACCGTTTTTCCAGAGACGGTACTGAATCAATTTATATGTAACGTAGTGGATGATGTACCATGCCATTGTAAAATAAGTGGCTGTATCAAAAACGCATTCTTTTCGTATAGAATGTGTCGTTTTTTTTAATGAAGACAGTTAACTTTTTTAGTATTTTTCTATAATCCCCATATCAACGAAATACTATTATTATACCTATACATTGCTTTACTTTTGTATAAATGCCAACAAATTTAGAAAAGTGCTGAGGTTGTGATATAGGTTCTGGTGCGGCAATTCTTTTTATGTTGTGCCCATGCCAAGTGGGTATTATGAAAATTATGCTTAGCATTAAATTGTCATATCGATGTGGATCTTTGATTGCCTCAATACTAATAAAAACTTTGAAAATGTTTTTTGCTATGGTGATGTTAACTGCCCTATAAATACCCACATCTTATGTTATGCTGTGAGTTGCAGTTTCTACATTAAAACAGAAAAAAGAAAATGAGTAATTTGAACGATTGTAGGTGCAAACATTCGAATAGGATGATGTATGCACTAAATACAATGTAGTATACAATGTACAAAAAACCAAAAAGATTATATTTGGGGACATGGCAAACAACAAATATTACATTCTTGGAATAATCTTTGACTAATCTGACTGGCTTAGCTTCTTATTTCGACACACCCTAGTGGGCATACAAAAAACATTCTCTTCTCCTAGGTAGTATATCGACGTTGCCTTCCATTCTCCACTGAAAATGTCCACTGTATTATTATTTTTTAACAAACATAATTTATATTTTTTTTATTATGTAAGTTGGGATGATTTCTTTCCGATTTGTCAATTACTACCATTCATTGCTTTTATATTAACAAAAAATTGTGAAATTGATAAAAGATAAATACTACAAAATATCCATTTCTCTAGAGGACCAATTCAGCGCTGGACCATTTTCGCTCACTTACAAGATTGTTAGATAGGTGGCTTGTCAAAATTGCCTTATTCTCATACTTAATATGCAAGCCATTTTGAGAGTAGAATTTCTTATTTTCGAAGTTGTTGTTCTGAAGGTCGATTTACATTTCCTTCTTTCTTATAAAATTTCTGACTTTCACCTCAATTGCTTGGGTCTCTACAGTCGTTTCAACAGATATGCTATCGAAATTGAGATATATTTGTACTACGATCAAGAATCTGTATAATTGATAGAAACGGAATGAAATAGTGGGTGATAGAAAAATATAAATGTGTTGCACCAAATGATTTTCTCTGAGACTAGTGCAATATCCCTAGGATATTTACCAAATTCTTTTGTAAAATCATAGCATTTTTCTGAGAAATACAAATGTTTCAATTTTGCAGTTCATTCTTCACAGCTAACGTCTTTACGAGTATTATTCGCAATTTTTTAATGGCGATACATGAGACTCAATTCTTTGTGAGTTTTCTAAAGGCATATATATAAAATTTCACAGATTTATCATTCAAGTATAAACGATTATCTTGGAAAGAACATGTATAAATGTGTAAATTGAATACTTTTTAATAACCTCTTCACCCAAAATGCTGGCTTCCCAATCAAATTCAAACTCAACGGACAGAAAACATCTTTTCCATTTTGTACAAAAGCCCATTTCTGACTTATTTCGCAGCTTACTCTATCCATATAGACTAGCAATTTGACTTCACCCTACTTATAATAGTTGCTATATATATCGTACTCAAATGTTTTCGGATTCTAACATATTTGAAATGCCCCAAGGATTTTTCAGACTTTTTTCCGTACTTTTCTTTCCATTCTTGCACTAGTTATTCTCAATATAATTTTAAAATATATTGAAAGGTATGTTTAACCCTTAGATATAAATGTTATCGAAACAAAATCAATAGATTTTAGAGCGAACCTTTTAACATTTTGATGTCTAAGGGGCAATTTTTAAGTAGTTTTGTTTAGATTGCAAATTAAACTCATCTGCATCTATTTCATTTTCTTCCTCCTTGCTGTCGTTATATTGGATGGTAAAGATGTTAAATGGATGCTATCAATAGCAGCCAACTCTGGTGAATGCAGTAGTTCGATGATCGATGGCATTTGCTGGATTTCGGAAGCTTTTTGAATTGTTTGTATGCCAAACTCGTAATTTCATGTTTCATCATCAGTTATACTACGTTTTAAGAATGTGGGTTGGAATTGGTTTGTTCTGGTATATCTTAAGTGACGTGATTGATTTTTTAACAAAATTCGGGTCTTTTGGATCTAGCCGAGTGGCAACGCTTTTTATACCAAATAAATCATGTAAAGTGGTGACAATTGGTTCGTAAGACCTGAAAGAGCAGCGATCTGTCTCTATTAAAGATTTTCAGTCACCATTTCTTCCACTTTATCGATGTTAACTTCATTTGAAGACGTGGACCGCTTCCAAATGCACTGTACCACTCATATGTCCATGTGCTTGTTAAAATCGATTCACCGTAAGCCTTCGATTCGGCACACGAATTTTTTTTTGGGAACAAATTCTTTTACTCGATAGTTTTACCCATTGTAAAAATCACGAAATGTATTTAAGATGTACTGTCTAAATCGAGCATTGTAAATGAACTAAATAACAGAGAGCGCTCAAACTACTGTTGTGCTAACTTAGCGACAAAAAGAACTTTGAAAATTCCTTTAAGTGGACTTTTAAGTGGCCAATACAATAAACAAAACGACTTATAAATTGTATTTAGACACATTAATTGATTAATAAATTGCATGTATTTTAAGGGGCCTTAGTCGATTTGCTAATACGTGGTCTTTTATATTTGTATAAGTGTGATTTTATTTTATAAATGACCAATAACTGAAATTGATTATTCCTTCTCCTTTTTCCATCTCTTTAAATCACTGTTTCATTAATCCCAAGTTAAAATTACACTAAAAAACAAACAATTTACTCGCAACACACAAAAAGTTCCGTGAGTTCATCTTAAAATTTTATAATATCTACTCCGTTTTCTTTCTGTTAGGGATCTTGGTGAGAAGATAAGAAAGCACGCCAAAATCCTTTCAAATCCTGCTACGCTAACTACAGAAACAGCCGCCAAACTTACCAAACAAATTGATTCTTTGGAAAGATTAGCCAATAACACGTACGGTCGCAAGTACCAACGTGTCTACGATTCGACGGCGACGGGACTGTCGGCACAGCAGTGTAACCAAGTACTTTCATCCGAATTTCTGCAATATTTGAACGAAGACAAAAAAAAAATAATTAAGTAAGAACTAATCGAATAATAAAAAAGGTCCAACATGTGGCTTAGCAGAAAACTAATGAGAAGCTTTTGTACGGTAGCTCCCAACCGTACGCCATTGTCTCGGCCTCCTCATATACCGGTATTATGCCAAGAAGCTATTAACTTTTTGAATCCCTCGCATGGCCAAATTTTCATCGATATGACATTTGGAGCAGGTGGCCACACGCGCGAACTGTTGGATCATCATAAACATATAAAGGTCTTTGCTTTAGATCGTGATCCAGTGGCTTATGATCTTGCCAAAACTTTAAGTTTAAACTATGACGGGCGACTTGTACCCTTACATGGCAAATTTTCTGATTTGCCCCGCTTACTTCAGGATCACAAGGTTGAGCGTCATAGTGTCGATGGCATTCTATTCGATTTTGGTTGTTCTTCTATGCAGTTCGACGAAGCCGATCGAGGTTTCTCAATTTCTAAAAATGGCCCACTTGACATGCGTATGGATCGTGGAAAGGGGGATTGTGATCAAATTACTGCCGCTGATGTGTTGGCAAAAGCTGAAGAAGCAGATATAGTCAAAATATTACGCATCTATGGAGAGGAAAAGGCTGCTAAAAAAATCGCACGGGCCATTGTTGAGACTCGATCGGCTTTTGGAAAAATAGAAACCACAAAACAATTAGCTGATCTTGTGGCCAGCTGCCTCGGAGAAACTCCGTTTCGCATGGATAAATTGCAGCGCCCTGCACATGTGGCCACAAAGACCTTTCAAGCTTTGCGCATATTTGTCAACAACGAATTGAATGAGATTAATTATGGCATGATTTTGGCCAATGAATATCTAAAGCCTGAGGGACGTTTGGTAGCCATTACTTTCCATTCACTCGAGGATACCATAGTGAAACGGCATTTGAATGGCAACGTCATAGAGGGTTTAGCCAATCCAGTTCCACTAAAGTATTGCAGCCATGATATCACCCACGACAAAGAGTTGATGGAATCATTTGTATCGTCCGAATGGAAGCAATTACATAAACATGTTATTACACCGGCTGAAGAGGAGGTGGCTCGAAATAATCGAAGTCGTTCGGCCAAACTAAGAGCCGCCGTAAAACTCTAGTAGTTGTAAGATTTTTGTTCAAATTGAGTTATAGAATTGTAAAATCTTTTGTTTTTGTAGCTTTAAGAGAAACTACATATTTTCTAGGAGTTGTATAAAAAGAAATAAAGACGCAAAACGAATTTTTTTTCAATTTTAAAAGTTAAACTTTGTTAATTTGCAAAATTTTCTTAAAAGTGAGAAATTGATATCTATTTCAAAACCCAAGTATCAGCATGTTCCAAAGACTTTGATAAAAAAGTGCACATAGAGAGTTGTTTGTTATCTGAAGATTGTTATCCAAATTGTATAGGTGTATAGCAATTGTATAGCAAAATTGTCGCATATGAGGCTCGGTCATTTAAATGACATTATATTTTGTACATAATGGCAAGGTCCAAGCATTATAATGAAATAAATTATAGCTTTGTGTGTTTTTTTTAACTTTAATTGAAAATGATAAAGCATAAACGCGATAAATAATAACTTGTTGTGGTTATTTTACATCTCTTATTTCGGGAAGATTAGTTTACATAGCAATACGGTCTGGTTGGTTTCTACGAGGAAAGAAGCAACGTATTAATAAGATGGCTTGATTATATTCTGATCAAAACACAAAAAAAGGTTGATCACGTAACAATGGATTACCTTAAACTGCGCGTTTGTATCACATTTAAATTATATACATGAGAAGCATATGAGATCGTATATCACTAGAGATGGAATTTCGAAATATAAGAATTGCGATGATAACTATGGCTTGTGGAAGTGATCATAATTATCTTGGCCAGCTCACTGTTTTGGGAGGCCCTCTTCTGCGGTGCCTATCGAGTTCGCTGGCAAAACTTTTCGTTCGGTGGCATTTGGATACATATTGCTGTACTACGTCGCATACAGCTTAACGGCGCTGGATCTATATATTTTATTCTCGCAGACTCTCAGCATTGATTCATCCGTTTGTGTCACAAGCCAGGATTCTGCGCCATACTGTAAGAGGGGTACAAACAACGTCTATTAGAACCGGATTTTTGTTTGTCTGGAGAGGGTTTCGTCATTAAATCGCTTGCTTAGCCATAGTAACATCTGCTAAGAAGCAATACTCTTCTCCTAATTTTCATGTAGACTATTCCATTTACAGCGGTGCCGAGGTAGGTGGATACATTCATGATTAAAAAACTATGGGTAGTTGTTAGCGTTCGCGCATGGTCCGAAATAAATAAACTCTTTGTTTGTTGAAACAAATAACATTGTCTTGCCTTCGTTTACTATCAAACCCAGTTTTGCTAATTTTTTCTCAATGCTGGGGAAGACTGCAGTAACATCTTGCAATCTTTTGTCTATAGTATTCAGTTCAAACTGAAACAGTCGCGTTAACAAGCAAATTTATTTTTTGTATGTTTTTTTTAATCTATTTTCCAATCCTCGAAGCACTTAAGACAGTCAACTTTTACTAAGGCCCTTAGAGCATGGCCCTTAGATGCAAAACCAAACAAATGCAGTAATGCTAATGCCAATTTTTTTTGTATTGATTTAAATACCTTCTACTTTGAAAGTGTTGAGTTCTCCAATATTCTAAATGTTCCGGCTGCAAAAATTCAATTTCATCAAAGAAATTTAATGCAACTTCTTTGCTCAACAAAATCACACAACAACCGTCATACAAAATCAACTATAACTCAAACACTAATGACATTATTTGAAATTTAGCACTGATGTCTATCACGACGATTGTAATTTGGAAAAAAAATATTTATGGGATTCGATATATTTACGCAATTTAAATTAAAAACTGGTCTTACTTTTTGAACATACGAGTAGAAGTACGATATTCAAATCTGAGGGTTAACCCTCTGTGCTAATACCGGGGTATCCACTTTTCGGTGTTAACAGTAAAATCAAATAAAAATAACATACTCGTACAGCTATGATTTTGATGAAACTTTTATTTCATTATAATACTTGGACCCTGCCGCTATGCTATTATGTACGAAATACAATGTAATTTAAAAACTTGGTGAATGTTGGTTTTCAAAAGCTCCAACGTTTGGGGATTACCCCTGTAAACACGTTGTTTGACGTAGCTCCACAAAAAAAATTGGCCCCCAAGAGCCAATTGAAATTACGCCAAAAAGTGAAATTACACTTTCTCATGCAATAAAGCCAAAATCAGTCCTGTTTTGTGGCTCGTGGCACAATTTTCTTGAAGCCACATATCGCCCAGTTCATAATCACTGCAAGCCAAAAAGTCGGTAATCATAAAAATTTTGTTCGAAAAATCGGCTTTGAAATCCTGTTGCTGTAGCACCCAATCAGCATATCTACGACATTATGAGTGGTCAGCCAGCTTTAATTGTTGCATGAATTACACTCTATACTCGTATGGATGGAGATGCAAATCCAAATAGGAAATATGCCATAATGAGCCGTAAGATAGGCCCAATTGCTGAGGACGCCGTGGAATCGACAAATTCGATTTTTCCGCCACACTTTCACTAACAAAAGCGATATTTTCGGCAGTTCGTGCATTATGATGATGTACAGGCCTGCCCACATCTGCAATCTTCAAATTATAATCTTGCCAATTCCTTGCACAGTAGGTCGATTATGATGACCATAATCACCTAGTAATGCACGAAAAGTGTCCACCTTTGAATCACCACTTTTGTATTAAGTTTTAACTACTTTTACGCGTTTTTCGGTTGTTAAACGACTCATATTCGTAATTGGCAAAGCTTTCACTGACTAAATAACACTTCAGATGACAAATATTTAACAGCTGCCCACTAAATGTCTAAGCCTGTATGATCTAAAACCTTGTCTGGAACATAAATGCAGGGATGGAAACAAAACAATTAAAAGGTTTTCCTTTACATTGGGTCATTCTTTCTTGTTTTTGAACAAACAAATTCTGAATCTGATTATAAAATACGAACCTTATTCGTAGTAATTTATTGCAGACTTTTTTACTATGAACTTTTATTTATTGAATCTAGAGTACATATTTATGACGAAATCGGAAATTGTATTGCATGTGGATGAATTGTACTTACAGGGTAAGTAATAAATAATAATAATAATAAATAATAAGTCCATAATTCCGACATTTACGTTATCAGACCATTTATTATAGGATTAGTTTTCCGATATTCTAAAAATGCTTTGCAAACGATCATTTGCATGATTTGCTAGCCAACATTTTCAGCAAAGAAGCTATTAAACTGTACGCAATTGAACATATTAATTTATTTGCAGTCCAATTTAAAAGTGAATCTTTGAATAATAATTGTTTGGAATTTGCTATTTACTGTGATTAAAAAGAACTATGAGTAATATAGGGGTTTCTTAAGACATCAACTACGATATCGTCTAGAAAAGACACCAAATCAGCATCATATGACGAAATAGAATAGCCCCCAGTTGCTAACCTTGACACAGTCAAATTTGATGTTCTTGATTAAATTCACGTGCTGTATCTAATGATAAGAACGTTTTTGGAACAAAAGTTTGTATTAAACATTAAACTTGCCATATTGTTTCAAATAAATGCAATAAATAAGTATTTCTAAAGATTTTACAATGATTGTGATTGTAATTGATTTCAGGTTATGAGTTAAAGAAATGTAAATTTCCGGAAATGTAAATTTATGTAAATAGGTCAATTGTATGGTAGGTACTAGGATAGCCAAAATAGCCAGAACTAAATTTAGCAGAAGTTTGGTAAAATTTGGTAGAACTGATTGAAGTATTGGGATAAGAATATATATATATATAATAATTGTAAGAGATATGGATCTCAGAATTTTAGTTACCATCTGGCAAAATATTAGGCCATGTCAAGTTTTAAGAAGTTACATAAAGATTTACGCCAGTTATCGCGTCCACCAACCTAACCTAACCAACCAGATAGATGGACACTCAATCGACTTAAAATTTCAGGAAACATATTCTGTCAAAAGATATTGGGTCCTTTAAACGCCTCTTTCTGGGTGGAAACGCTTGATTAGTGCCAAATCTGCATAACTTTAAGTATTATGAGTAGGCATTATTTTTCAGCTGTTACTAGTTAAGAATTGAAACAGTTCCAAAAGAAATTATGTCATTTTTAAATTTAAAACAATTTGCAACATTTGCTTTCAATTACTTACCATCAACATTTTTGATAGTTGTCCTTTAAACTTTCTTTTTTTATGTAAGAAATTAATCTTATGTATATGTTTTGATTTGATGTGCTTCCTCCAATTTTTCTTGCTCTTAGCGTATACGAGTAATTTTAATTTTCTAAGGAAAAATTTCTTTTCGAGATTAGCTTATAGTCTAAATTTTCTTATAAAATGTCAAATTTGAAACAATTTAACAACTTCTCATTTTCTTTTAAAACTAAAAATATATTTTCAATACAGAAATTTCAGCCAGTTGAACTGAATTATATATATATATATATATATATATATATATATATATATAATAACTTCACTCAACTTTCTTTTGCGTTGTAGCAAAAGAATATTCTGAGTAAAAGAGCTACAAAAGAAGCAAATTTTTAACTTTCTAAAGTCCACCATTTGGCAAATATGGAGGCCCCAGATTTTCCTAAATTAACTAATTTGAATGTATGCTAGGGGGCGTGACAGAGCAATCTATTTTAAGATTAAGATTACTCGTGATGTGCAAACAAGAATAACCGAATAACACAACACATTATTTTAAATTTTAGATACTCAGCGATAAATTTCTAACAATATTTAATGAAAAATTTAATAACTGGAATAATCAGCAATAATTTTTCAAATTATATAAGTAAAAAAAGCAAAAATTTCAACTAAACTATCTTGTTTTCTCTGGTAAAAAGGCTTAAAAAGAACCGAACAATAAAAAGCTACTTCATTTTTCTATTCATTATGTAAACGAACAATTGCACTGATGAAAAATGTTTAATAATTTTTGTAATTACAAAAGCTAACAATTTAAATGGAAAAAAACTAACAAAAAATCGAAACAAATTGCAAACATTTTTGTAAATATTTGGTCAAAATAGCTTAATAGAAAAACGAAAGGTGTAATCAGATTAACAATTTTATAGCAGTTTTGACGTATTTTTAGTTTATGAATGCAATCTTTGGGTACAGGCCTATTTAATCTGTAATAAATATATTTTAAATTATTATGAATAAGACCATCAGATTTAAGATTTTTGACTGCAATATTTTTTATTATAGTTAAAAAACTCACAGATTCGACTTTTGCCAGCAGATGTCGCCTATTTTTTCTTTAGTTTGAAAACGATAATTAAAAAAAAGAGCACTCAATGGATATTCAAAAAGAATCGTTTATTCGTTTATCGCATTGTGATTACTCTAATCAAAACCATGAACCCCCAAAATCATATAACTAAATATTATATGATTTAATTAACGTGTTACTAATTGATTATCAAACTCACTCACCCATTATTAAATGTATTAATATATCTACGAGTACAAATAATGTTTGTTGACATTTTAGTGTCAAATAAACAGATAAAAATATAGAAGAGCAAGGGAAGTGCCAGTAAATAACTGAAAGATAGTGCAGCCAATACAACATTGAGTTTATAAGTATCGAGTTAGATTTTTTCAAATGCGATACTAAAAAAGCTTTTTCTTGCTCGATACATTCCCGCCAAATTGGTAGTCAACACTATGATGTATCAGCGCTTTAATTTTGCATTTCGCAGAAATCAGTGTGAGCGAAGCGGATTTGAGTTACTTTCAGTCGGAACGTAAAGTCAGATCAATTAGTTATTGTTAGATTGTGAAATTGTTTTGTAATCAATCTAAAATATTGTGCTGAATATCAGATTGATATTAAATCATGTTGGCATATTTTGGTTCAAACAAATCGACAAACATTATGCCGTAAGGAAGTTTTCGTCTTTCCTGTAGTGGTCATGGTTGAATTTGTATACCCAGATGGAAGCGCCTCTGGTGTCAAGTATCTTTTGGGCAATTATATCTAAAGGTTTTTTATGTCGATTAAAAGACGTCCGTCCGTTTGTTTGGGGGCTGGTAGACACGACAACTGCCATAAATCTTTATGAAACTTCTTAGAACTTGCCACAGCTCAATATTTTGCCAGATAGTTGTCGGAGATCTTGACTCCAAATTTGTAGACGGGTGAAATTTGAGAAAATTAATCAATAAATCGAAAAACCACACTCTATTTGGCATCTCCCGTATAAATGACCAATTCAACCTATTTATTCTCGAGTTCATGTCTTCTATCAGGTTGCATTAAATCCTGTCAAATTTGGTGCAAATCAAGGGTTTGATAAATTATTGTCTGAGAATGAAAGCATTTTCGCGCTCGTTGGCCGAAATTCAAGTTTTTCCGTGTAACTCTGCAGAAACCTGAATTTCTATTCATTGTTTTCCTCTATAATTCTTGATAAAATTTGAGAAAATTGATTGCTAACCATATCCCTTCACGTAACTCTCATACAAATGACCGATTTAAGACATGTATTCTTTAGTTCATTTCTTCTATACATTTACATTGAAGTTGGTCAAATTTGGTTCACAAATTTCTATGGTAGTCCGGTACCTCCTGTACAAATTGGCGGTTTTCTGAAACACAATTTTTTCCCTGTGAACCCTAACTTAATGACAGCACAAATCTTAATTTTTGTAGTGTTAAACAAAGTTTAAAAAAAATGGATCAAGTAACCACGTCCTTCTGCTATTTTTCATACAAATGACTAATTAACACTATATATTCTTAGCTTCATATCTTTTAATCCGTCGTATTGAATTCAACCAAACTTTGTTAAATTTTTTGATAAAATTAATTTTTGGTAAATGACTTTGGGTAAATACTATTATAGGGGGCAAAATGCCCAGTAAGCAAGTCAATCTTATGGAGTGTTTAATAGAGGTATTTTTTCGGTGCAGCCTTATTCAACTAAATTTGGGCCTTATGAAGGACCAAATAGTCTTTAAAAGGATATTTTGTTACTAAGCATACAGACGCTTAATGAGGATTTCATAAGAAACTCACCGGTAACGATTTTTTTAATATTAGCACAAAAACAGATTTTTGATGTGTTTTTACCTTTTCCAACACTGTTTGCGTTTAATTTTAACTGACTGTGATGTGCAAAAAAGTAAACAAGAACCGATATACCGGATAACACGTTATTCAAATTTGTACATTTGTTTTGGTGAACATTTTTTAATAATTCTTTTTTAATAATTAAAGCTGAGAAATGCCATGACTGCATAGATGCTTGAGTTGTTAGAATAAGTGTAAAATTCTAATAATTTTAATAGAAGTAAAACAGACAAAAATCGGTGAAATTGCTTAACATTTTTGTAAATGTTTGGTTAAAATAGCTTTAAACAAGGTCTACATAAATGTTTAATAAAAATGCCAATTTTATAGGACGTTTAATAGAGCTAATTTTGGTTTATGAACAAAATTTCGGTTACAGCCTTATTCAACCAGGGTTTTAGGTCTCGTTCATAGTAATCTAAAATAGACTTAGGCCTTTTCGCGGTTAAATTCCATATATAAAAAAATGGTCGTGAAATTTGGTGCTAAATTTTTCCGGCAGACAATATTGTGGTTTTTTCGCACAGAAAATTTTATTAGGTGGTCCAATATTTTTTTAATTGAACACAGAAATCGGACCAAACTTATGTTTTAAATTATAAAATTATGTCCTTTTTTATTGCTATTTCCTTCCACAAGTTTACAAAAGTTTTATCGGCCATATTATGATGTAAAATTTCGGTTATTCCGATTATAGTGTTGGAAATCAACAAAATACATATTGGCAATGCTTCAAATTTAATTGCCATTTTTTAACATGCTGGTAGAAATGGTAATTTTCAAAAAAAAAAAAAAATTAATTTTTCTAATGAATACTGTGAATCACCAAAATCACACAACGGTGTCACAAATGATATTTGATTTGATTAACTTGTTACTAACTCGTTGTTAAACTAACTCACCCACCCTAAATGTATGAACGTAACTTGAGTATAAGCAAAGTTTATTGTCATTCTAATATTAAGCAGCAAGAGAGATGATCAATAAATAGTGGGAAAGGGTAATAATATAATAGCTTAAATATAATGTAGGCAATGTAGTAATGAATTTGTGAGTAACGAATTTGATTTTCTCAAATACGACAATTAAAAAGCTTTTCGTTACTCGATAAATTCGCCCCAAATGTATTGTCAACACTGTTGATGTGACGCATAAATATTGTATTTCTCAAAAACCATTGTGTGTGAAGGGGAAGGGGATTAATTATTTATTTATGAAGGGGATTATTAATTATCTATTGTTCGATTATGAAAATAATTTATAATGAATATCTGATAGTTAGTAAGACGATTTTGTATATCTTAACTTAAACGAATATGGCGTTCAAAAGAAGTCACCATTTCTTCTTAAAGGCTGGTACTAAATTCATTCATTTGAAAACGTTTATTTCAATATTTCTGAACTATGGATACTTTATATCACAACTAATTCCTTCCACAGTGAGAGATACATTTTGACTCAAAATAAAAAAAAGGTTTTTATGCAAAAAATGGTTTCTATGAGGTCAAAAAATAACCGTTGTTTTCAATTTTTTCAAAAAGTATTTATTTATTCATCAATAACTATTTTGTGCCCTTCAAAGGAAACCCCCCTCCTGATATAATACACTTATGCCAGCATTTTTTCCAATCCTCGAAACACTTCTGAAACGCACTTTTTGGTGTAGCCAGCAGCTCCTGCTTCGATTTTTCTTTTATCTCCTCAATCGTAGCAAAACGCTTTCCTTTCATCGGTGTCTTCAGTTTTGGGAAGACGAAAAAGTCAGCGGGGGCCAAGTCCGGTGAATACGGTGGTTGAGGCATGCCTGCCGTTTTATTTTTGGCCAAAAACTCACACACAAGCATCGATGTGTGAGCTGGTGCGTTATCATGATGCAAAATCCATTATTGGGTTTTCCACAATTCTGTGCATTTCTGACTAATTGCTTCGCGCAAACGGTGCATAACTTCAAGGTAGTATTCCTTATTGGCCGTACGACGTTGTGGCAAGAATTCATGATGCACCACGTCATTGCAATCGAAGAAAACAGTGAGCAAAACGTTCACATTTGACCGAACTTGACGCTTCCATTGGGATAAATAGACTTTGGTTTGAATGTCATAGCCATATACCCATGATTCGTCATCAGTTGTGACCTTTTTGAGGAAATCTGAATCGTCGTTGACGACGTTCAACAGCTCCTGAGCGATGTCCATGCGACATTGTTTTTGCTCAAAATTTAACAATTTTGGAACAATCTTCGCTGCCGCTTGTTTCATGCCTAAAACATCCGTAAAAATTGTTTGGCATGAGCCGAACGATATGTCAACATCATCAGCAACCGCTCTAATAGTGATTCGACAATTATCCAAAATCATTTTCTTCACTGCTTCAATGTTTTCATCGGTTGTTGACATGGTCGGGCGACCAGGACGAGCATCGTCATTGACATCATCTCGGCTTTCCTTAAACCGGTTATACCACAATTGAACTTGTGTTCTGCTCACAGTAAACTAGCCAAATGCCACAGTTAACATTAAATTTCATGTTTTACACAAAACTTAATACAGTTTCTTTGATCCATTTTTCTGAATAGTAAAAAATCGAAGAGCATACCAAAACACGACTAACCTTTTTATCTGTCAAAAACGAACTGACAATCTAAAATGGCTGATATTGTCAACTTACGAGTATACAATCTATCCACACAATGTAGTGAAAACATTTATCCAAATATATATGTTAATAATTTTATAGCTGGAAAACATTATTCGCATGGTCTAGAAACGTTTTTGCTTCAAAAACTTGGGTTTAGTAGTATCGGGTCAATATACAGTAAAAATCATTTTACATATAAACGATCTTAGTATGACCCTTTACGGATAGCATGTAAATTTGTAGGTCAGCGCGTTTTCGGCAAGTTTTACTTAAGTAAACCAAAACCTGCAATGAAACTTCAATCCTGTAACCTGTATTGAAGCTTCAAACTAGCTTGCATGTGTCTTCACCCAATATCGATTTGCGTTGGTGTAAAAGTGTGCGGGGATTCAACAAGGCCGTGGTAAATGGTCTAATTTAATAAGCAATAAAATAATCAAAATCGTTCTTGCGGGAATCTTTAGACTAGATGTCAAAGTGGAAATACAGATTTTTGTTAAATCGAACAATTTCTGTGTGCGATACCTTTAGAAAGTGACAATGCAGTGGATTTTGACTCGTGAAATTAAGTTTACTTCAAACCTGATAGTGCTATATCTTACTAAATTTAGTACAATTAAATAAAATATATGAATCCGGGAACATGTGGGTCAAATTAGTCAATTTGTGTGGAATTTGTTTCAAATTTGACCAAGCGTTTTAACACAATTGACAGAAATAAATATTACTCTAGTTTACGGTTTAGGAATTACAGGAAAATTTTAAATTTCAGTGAAACGGCCAATTTATATTCGCGTGGGAGATACCAGAAGGGGCATGGTTATTAAGTTTTGCCAGGCATTATAACTCTATATAATACATAAAGTCTTGGCTATCATAGCCTACTAATTAGAAATTACAGAGGAACGATTGAACCTCGGAAAATTTTTATTGGAGTTACCAGAGAGGACAGCGTTGTCACGTTTCTTTTCATCCTCAGATCTGGCTTAGCAAATGCTTAACGTGTACCAAATTTGACCGGTTTTAGTATAACCGAATTAAAGATACAAACCTATAAATATGTGGAATAAACTGGCCATTTGAATGGCAGGTATCAGAAGGGGCTTGATTAAGCGATTAATTTCTTAAAATTATACAAATCATTCTAAATACAAACAATGTATAAAAGTCTACGAATGACGAGTTGCGGGAACTAATTAGAATTTCGGAAATTCGTACAATTTACCTGGTAGATGCCAAAAGATGCTCAATCAATTGTGAAAGTTTTACGTGGGTTTCGCTTTGAAAGCCTTACTCACGGTACCAGAATTGACTGTCAAAAAATTAGGCTGTGCTAAGTTTTGAGAAGGTTCGTAAAGATTTCTGCCAGCCAACTGTCGAGAGGGATGGCTATCATTTAATCAGCATAGAAAGCCATGAACCAAACTTGGTCAATCCCTGGTATTTTAAACTCTTCCTTCTAGATGCCACATTTCGGCAGCATCAATTGACCTATACCTTCGTTTCTCCCAGTGAATGTATAACAAGTGATGTCGATACCATAACTTTTTCTAATTTTAAAATTTGAGCACTCTGCGATTAACTTATTCAAAACTTAAACACCTTGCCCATATGTTCATTATCTCGTGAAATACTTTGTTATCTACACAAATTCCTAGGCAAATTCGTTTTTTGTTTTTATGTTTTTTCGAACTTCATTGACCCTTAATGCGAAATAACAAGGCAAGTACAACAAAGTTGATAATATTTTACTTGAAACTGATACCGCACACATTGGACTGAATGAATCGCTATTGAAAATAGATTTAATACGCTGGCAAAACATGGTGATCTAGTCAAATTTCATTTGCCCTTCGTAGAGTGAAGACGTTAGTGGTTATGGTTTAAAAATAAATATATATAAATAAATAATAAATTTTAAATAAAAATAAAAATGAATTTTATTATATTTTATTTTTAACAGTGTTATTGAAGCCACCACTCCTGCCGAAAATATGTCTCAGGCCAAACTAATATCCGGCACTCAAGTGGCCAAGTGAGTCTTATAGAATCGGCTAAAATTTAAAATAAATTCCATTTAAAATTTCTCGTTATTATTACAATTATCATAGTGAAATTCGTGAATCTCTCAAGGAGAAGATCGCAATTGTTCAAAAGCAAATATCGGCCTTTGTGCCTGGTCTACGTATAATTCAAGTCGGCGGTCGGGAAGATTCCAATGTGTATATTCGGATGAAAATCAAGGCAGCCAAAGAAATAGGAATAGCAGCCGAACTTGTACAATTACCCAGGACTATCACTGAAATTGAACTTTTGGAAAAGGTAAGTTTTTTATAATTATAATTAAAGTTATTTTTTTAATTATAATTATTTAATAATTATTATTATAAAAGAAATATCAAGTGCAAATAGCTTTGTTATCGCAGTTTCGAAACACACGAATTTGATGCCTTTTTTAATTTTTTTTTTTATTCAGTTAATTTGTACAATATTTTATAATACAATATAATTGAGGCCCCAGCGCCTATAGGCTTATTTTGGGGCAAGTTAGCACTCGATAAAATCCTATGTACGAAAATAACAATTCATTTACTACATTACTTTTATTTTCCTATTAATTTATAATTATTTAAATTTATATGTATGTAAATATATACATTATGTAAAAGTGTTTCAACATCATTAAGTATATACTATTTGCATGTTGTTTTAAAATTGTATACTTTTGTAAGGAAACCAGTATTTTTTAAATCCAGTCAAAGAAATCCTATATCAATATCAGCTACATTGTTGAACGTAGAATGAATGAAATTTAGAATTTTGAAGGTTACAGTGTGAATTAGGCGTAGGGCACTCACAATGCTATTAAAATTAGTTTGTTTAAAGTATTTCGTACAATAATCACTTAATTTTTTTATGTAAAAACACATGTGTATCTTGATAAATCTTGTTCTAAGTAGGTTCGCGACATCTTCCCCAATACATTTGTTGCTTTTTGCGGCAATTTGACAACAATCTATCTGTGTTATCAGTTATATTTTATTGTTTGTTTTCCTAATATTATATAAACTTTCAAACACACGATTTAAAAGTTGATAACATTTAGAGTAACTTGGGGCAATGAGGAATCCTCTTCGATTTATTTTTATGATTGTCACTAAAAAATAATCTGAAAATTGTATCGATAGCAATTTTCAGATTATTTTTTATTGTATCGATAGCAATTTTCAGATTATTTTTTAGTTTAGTTTTACAGACATGACTAATATGTTTTCAAATGTTATGGATTTATTGGTAATAATGATCCTTTTGATTATTGGAATATTAATTTTGTATATAGGAAAATTTGGCAAAAATATCATAATTACAAATAAAAGCATGAAACACAATTTTTATATTTATGAAAAAAGATATTGAATTGAAAGGCAAATCAAATATAAATTTAAAATCAAAATTGCATTTGGAGTTTTTTTTTTTAACATAAATTAAAAACTTTCGTTTGAATTTTTCTCCCATATACATGGAAATGATCATTTTCATTGAAATTTTCTGAAATTTGTGCGGAATTTTTTTAATTTAAATTGGAAATAATATAGAATACATGCTTTCATAGGAACATGTGTGTATCATTTTTTGATAGAAAATGCAAAATTACATTTATACATTTTACGGAATTTTCTGAAATATAATTAGAAAATATGAATTTATGATGGAATTTTCTTAGTTTTAATTGGAAATGGTGTAGCGTGAATGCTTTCATAAGAATCTGTGAACAACATTTTTCTAATTTAGCATTGATTTGTTGTATAAAATGCAAATTAAACTCTTTTAATCGGTTTTTTGTTGGTCGACTAACTTCGATGTTTGTAAATATTGGTTTTTCCATATAGATCAAAGAACGATTTTCTAAAAAAGCTGGAAATGAACGCTCTAATAGTTAGCAATTTCAAATTCAATTGAAATAGAAAATTGAAAATATTGCTTTGGAATAAAATCTGCAAGTATTCGGCAAACAATTCTTTTGCATTCGATGGAAAATATTAAGAAAAATGGGATCGAATTCGTTATACCAAAAACTGAGCTGATGGGTTTAAATAGTGCAATTTTATAAAAACGGGGAAACAGGTTTTCTGGAATGTATGTTGTTCGATACATTTTTAAGTTCAGATCTTTCGATCGTGTGTGTTGATTACTATAAAATACGTTTGCGATTGTCACTACGTTGCATATTTGTAATACCAGGATTTGTAACAGTGAATATTAGTTTACTTACGTTTCAGCCGAAAGTCCTACATTTTCAGATATCACGTCCTAGATTTTGGAGAAAGTTACATTTTTACCAGTTTGAACAACCCTACAACAATATGACAGAATATTTGATAATAAATTTTTGCCCGTGCAGATTGTGATCAAAATTTTAAATGTAGTATCCTTGCATATAACATATATAAAAAGTAAAAAAAAACGTTCAGTTGCTATGGGTTGGTTCAACTTGTTAAGATATTTCTGAGAACTTTACCGTTTCTCTTTCACTTCCAAAACCGATAATCCAAAAACTCTTGCACTCCACAAATCAAAACTTCGTCACAGAATTTGAGTGGATCGTAATGATTTACAACATACATAAAAGAAGTTGACATTTCGGCTTTTACAAATGTACAAAAGCCCGCACTTATATTTGCAAATATAGGAAAATAAAATTTTCGAGGTTTTTATAACAAAAAGTATTTTAATGCTGTAGTTTTATTTATAACAAAAAAAAAAAAAAACAATAAACAAAAATATATTTTTAAAATACAAATTATTATTATTTTCAATTTGAGATCCCGCTTGTCTTTGCGGTTTGAAAATTATTCAAAGAGAGAGAGAAATCCATTTTTATGAAGGAAGGCAACGATGGATAAAGTTTCTTTAACGAGTTTTCAAACACACTGATATTCATTTTGTATGATTTGATAGTTGGACGACAATTGCAACGTGTCTGTGAAGTTGTTAGAATTTGCAATTTAATATCTCTTCAAATAAAATTTATTTATCCCGTAAATATTTGATGTTTTCTTATATCCCTATACAAATGAATGAAGGTAGATATCGTTTTATACGGCAACAAAATGTAAAATTGAAAACGTTTTATTGTTAGACGCATCTCCTAGAAAATGTGCAATTGATAGACTTTCCGAGATTCTGTCTTTTTTCTAAAACTTCTAATAGTTTCTTTTCAATAACATCTATTTTGGTCCGTCGTATTGCTTTATAATTCGTAATAAAGCTTGAATCAATATCTGAACCTTCTGTTATTTTCTATGAAAATGGCATACTGAACCTATATGTGCTTAAGTTCATATCTTTCCAACTGCAATAAATTCAGCCAAATTATATACAGTTAGTTACCAGAATGAAAATCGACTCCAACGCCACACACACTTCTGCAAACCTACCATGGAAATTGACTAATTTAAAAAAATTAAAATTTTTTCTTTCAAATTTCTAATTAAAAGTTTAAATTTGAGCCATAATGTTGTTCTATAATACCTTCATTCAGATATCGGTTTAGTATAAATTAATATTTCCTTCATAATTCATAATAAGCTCAAATTCTATTAAGCTATGAGCTAAAGTATATTGAACATGTCTGCCTTTGCAAAGTTCAATTAAACATGTTAATACAAATTATATTGATACTTTACAGAAAATCTTGGATGTACGAGTTGGTCATTTATTTTGTTCCAGAGTGAATTTCGCTTGCTTCCAACGTTCAATCAAACGCATAACTTTGTGCTCTCTCGCTCTCTTTTCCAACTTGGAACTTTAATAGTTTAGCGTCATATGTAAAGGTATTCATACTTTATTGATCAACTTATTATAATCTGCAAAAATAATAACCAAAATATGAGTATGTAAAGTTATGGAGTTATCACGCAAAGAGAGTAGCGAAGAGAACGAGATCATCTAACTATTTTGGCTCTCTGATCATCCCTGCTTTGGCTCCAGAGCGAAATAAAATATCTAAGAATCTAAGAAATAGGAATGCGCGAGTAATCGCTTAATAAAATTTAGTGATTAATCGAAAATTTCGATTATTCAGAGATTTGTTTAATCAAATATTTTGAATTGTGGTTAACCAAATTTGTATAATTTGTTCAAAATAACAAAAAAAAAAAAAGTATACAAGCTACAGGTTTTTAATATGTAGTGGACGACACGAAATATAGAAAAAGGTGCGTTTCATATTTATAAATTTGTTTTATTTGTGTAACGGTACATTTTTTGTTGTCATGATGTTCTATCGAAATACTTGTTTGTACGAAACAACCATGCACACAAACTTTGATATTTATGCAGATTACAGTACTTTTGTTTTTGCGATAATTCTGTTTTGAGCCTGTTTCATAATTATAATGCCAAGTTCAATTAGCGAATTGCACGGTGCATGCGACAAGATCATTTTTGTTTTTGTGAAGAAGTGATAAAGTTCAGTAATAAAAAAGACATGGCGCGAGGAAAAAGTTTAACAGAACGTAAAATAGGTAAAAAAAATCACTTACAAGAAGGACGAATGCAGTGGAAGAGAAATTGGGCGCAAACTGGACAGGAGCCATAGTCTCATTCAAAATTTTTTACGAGATTTTGCCAGATCGTAAACGGGCATTGCAAATGGACTATATCGCTCCACCCTTTCTGGTACCTCGCTTATATCTGTAAATGTAATCAAATTTGTGTAGCGTCTCTGTATAAAAAGGGATCATATTGGCACACCTATTCTGGTGCATTCCGTATAAATTGATCGATTTTTCAAAATTCAAACAGTCCTCCACAATTTCTCACTAGTAGGCTGCAGTTGTCTAGATTTTTGTCCATTTCATATTCTTACTTTCATATATCTCAATCAGTTGCGACAAACTCAGTCAAATTTGGTATATATTATGCGTTTGGTAAACTAATTTCAGAGAACAATATGGGTGATACTGCCACACCCATTCATGCAAATCAAACGATTTATTGAAATTTAATTTTCCACTGTAATCCCAAATTCGTAGCTTGCCATTAATTAAATTCTTATCAATTATATTGTATTATAATGTTGAGTAAAATGTCGGTAGACTGTACTGCCACGCCTCTTAGTGTATAACAAATCCGATAATAAAACGAAGGATTTAAGAACGTTACAAATTTCAATATAAATCATAATTCCACTTTTCGGATTTAGTACATTTGGAAAGTCCAGAAATACTTGACTTAGAAGGAATAAACCTTAGGGGGAGTTTGAAATGTGCTTACTCTGGCTATATAAACAGGAGTAGGTGTTAAAAGTGGTAGTAACTTTACGCTGCTGTAGCTAGCAGTCAAACGGCTAATGACAGCGGGCTCATCTTTTGACAGGTGCTAGTCTGTTAGGCTGTCTGCGGAATCATATCGTCTTGGATCGCAATTAAAAAAGTTGTCAACATGGAATTCAATTGCTTCGTAACTAGTTTGAAATTTGCACCCAGACATTGTTAATGAGCTACAGCATTTTCGTGTAATCAAAGCGTTCGTGTATTAGACCGGTACATTTTATAATGACACTGGTGCTGTGAAAAAATTTTAAATGATGCTTAGTTCCCTTTGGCATTGGAAGTTTCAACAAGATTCGGCACAGTCCCATAAAGTCCGTAAAACCCAACATGTTTTCCCAGCTTTATTTCTTCGCAACTTTGGCAGGTAAACTATTTAGTAGAAACCATTGGAAGTTTCAACAACATTCGGCACAGTCCCATAAAGCCCATGAAACCCAACATATTTTTCCAGCTTTATTTCTTCACAACAATGGCCACCATATTCCTCAGATTTAATTCCAATGAATTTTTCCTAATACAGGGTGTCCGTCGGGAAGGTATACTACTTTGTTTTGTCGCCATTTTGGTAAACATTATTCTTGGCAGTTCATATTTGGCAGTCATGAAGTAGAGACGTGGCAAATTTGTTATGGAAAAATATTCGATAAACCAACGTCTTTTAATCGTTAAAACATTTTATCAAAATCAATCATCGATTACTGTGACGATGAGAAAGTTACGGAAATTTTTGGGAGAAACAATGTGCCAACAAGACGCACTATTTATTATGTAGTGAATGATTTCGATGAAAGAGGGTCTGTAGCTGATAGGACCAAGCACGGACCACAACGTACTGCAAAATCGGCTGAAAACTTTACTGCTGCTCAAGAAAGTGTTCAAAACTATCCATCAACCTCATTTCGACGCCATGCTCAGGAGCTTGGTCTTCAAAGAACAACTTTGGCCACAATTTTGTACAAGGATTTGCATTTGTTTCCATTTAAGATTCAGTTGACACAAGAGCTTCTTTCACAAGACCATTTACACCGCCGTACATATGCCAATAGGATGTTACAGCTCGCCCATAACAGCCCCAATTTTCATGAAAAAATCATAACGAGTGACGAGCCACATTTTCATTTGAATGGATATGTGAATAAACAGAATAGTCTTTCTGGACCTTTGCATCCGTTAAAAGTGACAGTCTGGTGTGCAATTTGGTCAGGAGGAATCATTGGACCTTATGTCGTTAAAACTGAATACGGCGTAACGGTAACTGTCAATGAGGAGCGATATCGTGATATGATTGAAAACTTTTTAACGCCACAACTGCATGCTTTGGGCTTGATTAACATGCGATATCAACAAGACGATGTCACATCGCATACAGCCAGAATTACAATGGAATTACTGCGAGACCTCTTTTCACAACAAGTTATTTCAAGAAATGGTTATATTGATTGGCCTCCACGGTCGCCTGATTTGACTGCTCCAGACTTCTTTTTGTGGGGATATTTGAAAAGCAAGGTTTATGCAAAAAAAAACAGAAACGCTTGAGCAACTCAAACAAAATATTCGTTGTGAAATTAATGAAATACCGCGTGAAATGTGTAAGATGTAATGAAAAATGCGCTTGAAATGGCTCGCATTTGTGAGGCTAACAGAGGCGGACATTTATCTGATATTGTATTCCATACATAATTGCCAACATTAAATAAAACATTTATCAATATAAGATTTTCTTTCTTTCATTTAATCAAAAATTGTAAACAAACAAAGTAGTATACCTTCCCGACGGACACCCTGTAGTTAATTTTGGACACCAAAGTATCCACTGAAAAATGTAAGACTGTTAACGCCTTAAAGATTGTTCTTCGCCGCGAATCGGACGAAATATTATTAGGCTGTATTCATGAGGCGTGTGAAGCCTTCCCGCACAGACTCGATGCTATTGTCAGCGCTAAAATTTGAATTTGTTTACGGCGTACTGAATTTTTTAAACAAAGAAAAAAAAAAGAACAAAATTGACAAAATTACAATATTTTATAACGTCTGCGAACAGTATTAGACCAGCCGAGAAATTTAGTAAAAACTTATCAAGCTGGCATACAAAATCCTCATTATCAAGTAGACTCGATTCAATGAGTTTAAGAATAGAAGCTTATTTGAACGTGAAAAACTCTCCGATATGCGATAATAGAATGCAAGGGAATTTGTTTTATTTGTTTGAATTGATATACGAGTATATGGAACATATTTTTCTCAAATTTAAAAGCATTCGTTTTAAATTTTTAAATACATTTATTTCTAGATTAATGCTCTTAACAATGACCCACAAGTGCATGGCATCATCGTACAAATGCCACTGGATTGTGAGACTAAAATTGATTCACATAAAGTTACGGACGCTGTATGTCCCGACAAAGATGTCGATGGCCTGCACACCATGAACGAGGGTCGCGTCTCCATTGGCGATTTGAGTGGTTTCATGCCATGTACTCCTTGGGGATGCATTGAATTGATAAAACGCTCCGGCGTCAAAATGGCCGGTGCCAGGGCTGTTGTCTTGGGACGCAGCAAGATCGTTGGCACACCAGCGGCAGAACTATTGAAATGGCACCATGCCACTGTGACTGTCTGTCATTCGAAGACCAAGAATATCGACGAAATTGTGAGTAGTTTAACATGGTTTACATGATAACAGTCAAAGAGAAGAACTATAATATTATCTTAACAAATTTCAGTGCCGCAGTGCCGACATTTTAGTGGTGGGCATTGGTGTAGCTGAGATGGTCAAGGGTTCATGGATTAAACCGGGCGCTGTGGTCATTGACTGCGGTATCAATGTAAAGCCCGGTAAGTTGTTGTTAAGAATGATGGGTGGGAAAAGAGAGACTGCGCGAGAGAGATGAACTGGCTGTTGCAATCTTCTCATTATTTTACCAATCTTATCAGTGCTGCTGTATTTTCTGCTTTTGTTCCCCCATAGTCGATAATAGAGGTCAATTGTGTCTCAATATCAACTAAAAACATTGTCATGTCATGTTATTTTCCAGCAGTATTTATTAAATATGATCACACACTTATATTTCTGTAGATCCCACCAAGAAAAGTGGCACCCGCTTAGTTGGTGATGTTGACTTCGAACAAGCCAAGCTGGTAGCTTCCGCCATTACTCCCGTACCCGGTGGTGTTGGACCCATGACAGTAGCAATGCTTATGGAAAATACTGTGCGTTCGGCTTTAACAGCTGCTACGAATTTGATGAAAAAATCGTGGGATTTATCTCCGCTCAGCCTGAAACCGGTAACACCGGTGCCAAGGTAACGTAGACAATTTTATGGAGAGCTTAATGTTTTTATTTGTGAAATGTGTTACCTATTACAGTGATATTGTTATTGCCCGTTCACAGACGCCCAAGGATATATCCGTGTTGGCAAAAGAGATGGGTTTATTGGGCAATGAAATAACTTTGTATGGAAATAAGAAGGCTAAGATTTCTCTAAGTGTGGTGGATCGTCTGAAATCTAGAGGTGAAGCAAATTACGTTGTGGTCGCAGGGTAGGTCGTTTAATAAAATTCAAAAACTTAACTATTTTACTTAATTTTCTCGCATTCTCGCCTTTAGCATTACCCCCACTCCCCTGGGCGAAGGCAAAAGTACTACCTTAATTGGTCTGGTCCAGGCTTTGGGCTCTCACAAAAAGCGCAACGCCATCGCCTGTATGCGACAGCCCTCTCAAGGCCCTACGTTCGGTATTAAGGGAGGTGCCGCTGGTGGTGGCTACGCTCAAGTTATTCCCATGGAAGATTTTAACCTCCATCTTACCGGCGACATTCATGCTGTGACTGCAGCCAACAATTTGTTGGCCGCCCAATTGGATACTCGCATGTTTCATGAATATACCCAAAAAGATCAGGCTCTTTATGACAGATTAGTGCCTCGCATTAAGGGTGTAAGAAAGTTTTCGAAAATTCAATTAAGACGTCTTGAGCGTTTGGGTATTACGAAAACAGATCCTGATTCTTTGACGCCAGAGGAAATGGGCGCATTTGCCAGATTGGACATTGATCCTGACACTATTATGTGGGAGCGTGTTGTGGATGTTAACGACAGATACTTAAGACAAATTACAGTAGGACAGTCGTCTACCGAAAAAGGCTTTACACGCACTGCTTCATTCGCCATGTCAGTGGCCAGTGAAATTATGGCCGTCCTCGCTTTGGCCAAAAATTTGAATGATATGAAATCTAAATTGGCAAAAATGGTGGTGGCTTTTGATCGTAAAGGCAATCCAGTTACGGCTGATGATCTAGGCGTTACTGGTGCTCTAACGGTTCTGCTAAAGGACGCCTTGGAACCCACTTTAATGCAGACATTGGAGGGAAATCCTGTCTTGGTTCATACCGGTCCTTTTGCCAATATTGCTCATGGTTGCTCTTCAATTGTCGCGGACGATATTGCCTCAAAGTTGGCGGGCAGCGAAGGTTTTGTCTGTACTGAAGCCGGCTTTGGTTCTGACATTGGTATGGAAAAATTCTGCAATATCAAATGCCGTACCTCGGGACGTAAACCCAATGCCGTAGTCTTGGTGGCTACAGTAAGGGCGCTGAAGATGCATGGTGGTGGTGCACCCGTTACGCCTGGTGCTCCCTTGAACAAACAATATACCGAAGAAAACTTGGAATTGCTGGAGAAGGGTTTGCCCAATTTGCTGCAGCACATATCAAATGGTCGAGCATTCGGATTGCCAGTTGTGGTGGCCATTAATCGTCATAGGTGAGTAATACTTATTGTGAAATGAAATTTCTTTACCACGGATCTTCAACAAGGAAGTTTTGAGGCTATGCTTCGAGCAAAAACATTGCTTGCAATACGCAAAACAAATGGCTGCCGTTATTGTGATTATGAAGTCAGAATTCCGCATATTCGTCCGATCCAATTTCTTGATAATGAGAATAACTTGTGCAATTAGTTTTTGTTGGGCGGGGAAAAACTACTTAAGTAAATATTGTTTTCAATCTTTAGATCTTTAATATCAATGATATTCTCATTTTTCGGAAAGGGTTCTGAGAAATTGAAATATACATTATTCTGACAAGGAGTATATTTAGGATAAAAGTTTCGAGCGTTCCGAATGAGTATTTTTTCTGGTGTCACACTGAAATACTGTTCAATGTTGATCTTGCGAGCTAACGACCAAGGGCACTCAGAAATAGTCCATTGTTTCACTATCATTGATATTCTGCGCAATGGTTTTAGTATTCTGCGCAAGAACTCATAGTCTAAAGACGGTTCAATGGAGCCGAAGATGTTGGAAATAGGTTAACTGAAAAACAAACAGGATTAGCTTCATTGCGTACCCAAAACGTTTAATGGTTCTATCATAAAATTCTGGTGCGTAGGTGCGTAGTTCGATCTTCTACTGGCGTCATAATATTTTTCAAAATCTTTTAAATAACCAAAAAATTAAACATTTCATTGAGAAAGCTCGTATAGGAATAAAACTCATTTCTTTTCGACTTTTTGTATAGGGTTTGTTTTTTGTTCAAAGTGCAGATGGCGAAGAGAAGAAATCAGGTGTGAAGGCAAGGAAAACTCTTATAAATACACACTTTCTAGACTATGAGGGATTTGATGATAAATGAGATGCTGATACTGAATGAAGGTGAGCTCTGGGCTCGTTAGGACTATCACGAAAGTCACATCTAAATAAAAATATAAGTCCTGTATGGACGAAGGTTGTAATCAGAGCAAAAGAAAGATATTCATATTCATAAAAAATGTGTCATAATAGTGTGTACGGTTATAACTTCTAACACCAACTAAGTTAGTTATTTTCACCTTTATGAAGACAGCTGACACATTGGCTATTCTGAAATTGATTGAGCATTTAAAACTTTGTAATCAGAGCAGGAGATGAACGCACTGACTACATTAATCAGAAGCAGTGATGTGAGTGTGCAGAGTTTTAGTACACTGCAGGAAACGAAATGGCTGATGAACAGTCCAATGTACGAGCTGTGATCAAAAAATAACAGTTATTTTCAATTTTTTCAAAAAGTATTTATTTATTCATCAATAACTATCTTGTCCCCTTCAAAGTTATCCCCCTCTGATATAATACACTTATGCCAGCGTTTTTTCCAATCCTCGAAACACTTCTGAAACGCGCTTTTTGGTATCGCCAACAGCTCCTGTTTCGATTTTTCTTTTATCTCTTCAATCGTAGCAAAATGCTTTCCTTTCATCGGTGTCTTCAGTTTTGGGAAGACTAAAAAATCCGGTGAATACGGTGGTTGAGGCATGCTTGCGGTTTTGTTTTTGGCCAAAAACTCACGATGTGCGAGCTCGTACGTTATCATGGTCCAAAATCCATGATTGTTTTTTCCACAATTCTGTGCGTTTCTAACGAATTGCTTCGCGCAAACGGCGCATAACTTCAAGGTAGTATTCCTTATTGACCGTATGACCTTCTGGCAAGAATTCATGGTGCACCGCGCCGTTGCAATCGAATCGAAGCACATTTGACCGAATTTGACGTGCTTGAGCGACCAGGACAAGCATCGTCATTGACATCTTCTCGGCCTTCCTTAAACCGGCTATACCACAATTAAACTTGTGTTCTGCTCATAGTAGACTCACCAAACGCCACAGTTAACATTTCCTTGCACATTTAATTTCATTTTTTACACAAAACTTAATACAGTTTTTTTGATTCATTTTTTCGAATAGTAAAAAATCGAAGAGCACACTAAAACACAACAACCTTTTTATCTGTCAAAAACAAACTGACAATCCAAAATGGCTGATATTGTCAACATATTCGCAAATAACAGACATGTGTACCAACAAAAAAAATCGAAAATCGAACATACGTAACTCACGAAATTTGAAAAAAACGTTTTTTTTACCACACCTCGTATGAATTTGAACTGTTTCATGTTTGACTTTCTGTGTATTCATTGTAGGACTGGATTAACTAAAGATGGGACCTTGTTTGAAATATATCTAAAGGGTTAATCAGAAACAGTGTTGTATGTGTGGAAATTTAAGACAGCCCAATGTGTGAATTTGATCTGTTATATATATTTGGCTCTCTGGGTATTCGTTGAAGGGCTGGACTAGCTAGAGGTGGGACTTTGTTTGGACTGTAGATTGCCCTGGTATTTAGCAGAGCTGGACAGTCTGCGCAATCATCTTTGGCCAATCTTTGGACTTGATATCAATATCGTCAGGCGACTTGTTGAGTAATGGAAACCTGTAACATGAAAGATTTTAAGTTTGTTTAGAAAACACTTTAATGGAATACGCGATGGTGAGAGAGAAACCAATCAACCGTGGCGCGGTGGTTGTTGCACTCGACTATCGTTTGCGAGATCACGTTGCACGATCTTTGCGTAGTGATCACCTCGAAGTGCCGAGTAATCGGCAAATCTAGTAAATGCTTCTCAAACTGTGATGTTTGTACATCCCTTTCAGTGGGCCTAAAAAAAGAATGCGTGTAAGCCCACTGAATGTGAGGAACTCTCTCATATCTTAGTCATAGGAAGCGAGAGAATTTGCTTTTTATTTTTTGAGAGAGAAATTGAGACACATTATAAATATTTGGCAATATCTCTCTATTCAACGAATTAAATTGCGACATTTAGGTGTTTACTATTATGATAAACGTATGAAACATTCTATATTTCCTTATGCTTTTATGCTCGCATACTTCATTATATTCTTGTACATCCTAAACGGAAAATGCTGGTGAGCAAGCAGTTGTTAGTTATCAGTATTCGAAAGTTACTGGAGAAAAAACATTAACGGTATCTACTCCTACTGATGTGTCACTGAAAGCCATTATTTCTATGACAATGGTTAAACAGATACTACGATGGCGGTCCCAAAACTATCCGACCTAACAAAAAAGACACAAAAAACTTAAGAAACATTTTCTTCAATTTTTAACATAATCTCCTTTTAGCTCGATACACTTTCTCTAGCGATATTCAATAGCTTCTATACCCTGTATATACCTATAGTAAAAACTGCCAAACTCCTTAAAATAAAAAAGCCATCAACCGCAGACTCCACCTTTTTATTGTTGGCAAATCTTTTACCACAGAGCCTTTTTTTCAACTTCTGGAAATAGAAAATAGTCCAAGGGAGCTAAATCTGGCGAGTAAGGTGCGTGATAAAGCTATTCGAACTTTAATTCATTAACTTTTGGCCATCGCAATAATGGATGTGTGAACCGGAACATTGTCTTGATGAAACACTTTCGTTTTTGCTAAATGCGGCCTTTTTCGCACAATTTCATCAAGTAAATGCTGCAACAAATTACCATAATATTCGCAGTTGATGAGTTTTCCTTTCTGAAGATAATCAGGAAAAATAATCCCATGCGCATCCAAAAAAACAGGCGCCGTGACGTTGCCTGCAGATGGAACCGTATTCGCCTTTTTTGAACACGATTCTCTCATTCCAGTCCATTGCTTTGACTGTTCCTTTGCCTCAGGTGTAAAGTGGTGGACCCATGTCTCATCCATGCTTATAAACCGACACAAAATTTCGGCTTTATTGTGGTGAAACATCGCCAAACACTCTTCTATAACATCTTCACGACACTGTTATTGCTCTATTGAAAGCAAGCGCCGCACCCATCATGCGCACAGCTTTCTCATCTTCCGCCGACGATCATCCAATACCATTTTGTGTATTTTCTTAATCGTGACTGGCGTGGACACTCAATTGGTCGACGAATACGGTGTTCGTCTTGGCAGCTCGTACGATCTCGTTTAAATTCTGCCACCTTATATTTTACAGTCATAAACAACTGAAACGAATCTAGCTCGGCTTTAATATAGGTTGGACTGACACCTTTCAAATGGAAATATTGAATTACATAACGATGGCCAATTTTTTCCTTGTTGTAACTGAAAACACTGTTTTACACTGTTGCCACTTTTCACCAAAACAACGTTTTTCAAAATAGTCTTAGGACCGCCCTCGTAATCTTCGATGAAACTGCGCCCTGAATCAATGGTGGTATATTTCCTAAAAACTTCAGGCGTACTCGGAGCAAAAAAAATTATTACACGCGTGAGTTTAGTCAGAAGCACAAGGATAAGCATCGTTTGGTGGATCATACAGAGCATATTTTTTACAAGGGAGATGTGTAAAACAACGTAGAGATGGATGTTGCTCGTGTCTATCCGCGAGGTTCCATCTGCTTTCAGTTTCAACCTGTATAGAGTGTATTAACATATAATGGAAATCTTGTGTCAGCTCGGATGCAATGTTGCATCTTATATCCTGGCATCGTAAATTAACGTGGGTATCAAAAGTGGAGACCCGTATTCCGTATTGAAATGTGTGCAGTGGAATTACCATACTATGCGAGATGCCTAATCTTCAGGACTCAAGTAGAAGTAAAAGTCTTGTGTACACTGTTCAAGGCTTCCATTACGTATGTCTTTGTTTATTAAATTTTTTGTTTAACTACCATAAATCTTTCTACATCTCCTCAAGACAATCACAACTGACTCAAAGTTTATAATGGCTTTCGTCTTGGAAGAAGACATTACTCGCCTTTAACCTATCCGAACAGATGAAATGTGTTATTATTTAGCTATTTGATAAAATTATCTATTTTCGCCGTTTAATATCTCTTCTTAGTTCTGACACTGATGCCGAACACGAATTAGTCAGATCTGCTGCTCTGAAGGGTGGTGCTTATGCAGCTGTAGTCTGCTCTCATTGGGGTGAGGGCGGCGCAGGCGCTGTAAAATTAGCTGAAGCTGTTATCAATGCTTGTGAAAATTCCAAAAACTTTAAATTGCTCTATGACAATCAAATTTCACTAATGGATAAAATGAATACCATTGCCCAGAACATGTATGGAGCTGCCAAAGTGGAATTGACACCAAATGCCCAAAAGGATTTAGAGAAGCTAACAAATGCTGTAAGACTACTAAAAATACTAACTGCTCAAGAAACATTAATTTAGTTTTATTTTGGATATTTTTAGGGATTTGGCAATTTGCCAGTATGCATGTCAAAAACATCCGGCTCGCTCACTGGAGATGCTGCCATTAAGGGAGCACCCAAAGGTTTCACTTTGACCATACAAAATCTATATGTATCTGCCGGCGCCGGCTTCGTGGTGGCTATGTGTGGTGAAATTTCTAAACTGCCTGGATTGCCGACTCGTCCCTGCCTTTATGATATTGATTACAATACTGAAACTGGCGAAATTGAGGGTTTGTTTTAAAAGAAGTTTTTTGTCTCATTTTTGTTTCATTATTTTTTTTTTCTTTTTGACATATTTATAAGCAATGTAAAACAATTTTATTAATTTCAATAACAAATGTATTTTTAAACAGAAAATACATTTTCACATTATTGTGTATTTTTTATTATTGAAGCTTTTCTACTATTTTACGCTTGTTAAAAAGTTTAAAGGCGTTTTTTGACACATTTTAAAAATTTTTGTAAAAATTTTATATTATATTAAATTTTAAAAAGAAAACATATTTTTAGGTTGTTTTTTTTTTCTCATCAACAACTGTTTTTTTTAAAGTAAACTTTTAGAAAAGTTTTGTTTCGTTTTATTGTTTTTTTAAACAAATTTATATATTTTTGATATTAGGCTAAATGGATAAGAGATCAATTTGTAAAAATGCAATCATAAATGTACTTTTAAACAATAAATGTATATTTGTATATTAATTAATATTTTTTCTTAATGTTTTTTTTTCTCCATAATTGGATGCCTATTTTAAGAGTTCTGATGTGTCTTTTTTTCTTTTTTTTTTTTTTTTGACTAGTTAATATATTTTTTGTATTAAGCTTCAAAAATTATAAAAGAGTTTGTAAAAATGAAATTTTGAACAGAATATAGCTATAGCAATAACGCTTTTTATTGACCATAATTGGAAAATGTTCGTAAAAGTTATTTTTTTGAAAAACATTGGAAAAATGCATATATTTTCCCATGTTATGCCATAAGGATTATGAAAGAATTTTAAAAATATAATCATAAATGTAATTTTAAACGGTACATATATTTTTATAGTTTTTTTTTGTATCAATAACACTTTTTATTCTCCTCATCCGCTATCGTTTTGACAATTTCATCCCTGGTAAAAAACTCATTATTTAGAACTTTATGTTTAAAATCAGCAGGAGTCTTTTGGTCCAAAATGTTCATATTATTCATTTCAAACAAAGGATCGTCATGTAGACCATCGAACTCATCTTCCTCGTCATCTTCAGAGTCGGTGCTAAAGACATTTATAATAGTTGACACTCCCATAACCAACGACTTTTGTCTATAGTTATCTTACCTTGTTTCATTGTCATAAAATCCCACGGGTTTCTTTGTCTCATTGAGTTGCCTGTTAAAAACCGGATTTGAACCCTCTACGGAAAAAATGTTTGCTGCTGGTCTCGCAATTCTATTTAGGTTTGATGCAACCGAACCAAATTCAGCTGGTTCAAATGCTTTAAGTTGCTTTTTCAGCGTACGTACTTTGTATAGATATAGAAACGATATTATGCCCAAAACTATACCCAGTATAACATTCATTGCCACTAAAGTTATCAGTAGCCAGTTTTCATCCAATGGCGTTTCTTTGATAGATTCCAAATGAGGTATATCGTTGAGTATATGATTGTGAAGTTGCAGGGTATTTTGTAAACGTGATATGAATGCCAGATCATTGGATCTTTTCTGAATATCGTAAGCATTAACCGCTTCGTTGTTATGTATAAAATGAACCTTAACTTCGGTAATGAAGCTGGTGGTCGCATTAATGTTGCCTTGGCGAAGGGACTTTTGAGATAGCGCATTAGTCATGTCATCTATAGAGTCGATATTGCAAATATCATAGCCATAAAGACTTTGAAATTGCTCGCGAAGCTGAAAAGAATAAAAATAAATAAATAATAAATGATGTGAGATTATGCAAGTTTGGGCAATTGCACTGATTTTTATAAGTTTGATAAAAAAAAGATTCTGTTGCACTCTTACAGTTTCTAAAATCCGATGCGTTCTAAATTATGATGAATTTAATAGTGTTTAGTGAACGATACGAATGTAAGAATGAATTTATTAAATTAGGCAATTTGTGCAGTATATACCAGAAATAGTGTGGTTATTTGGTCGATTTTTCAAATTTATTTTTCTAGGCATAATAAGAAAACGCCTTTGACAAAAATTGGAAGCATTGCAGTTTTCGAATTAGCGATTTCTGAGTAAAAAATTATTTATGATATAACGGTTCATTCCCACGACTAAGCGTATCAAAAATTCATAATTTACTGAATTCAGTGCAACCGTTCAAAAATAAGAAGCTAAAAATATAGGGTGTCCCAACAAGAACGCAAGATTTAAATGACTGATGCAGCAATTGAATTGTTTCTCTGGCTGTATGACATGTGGCGCCGCCTTGTTGAAGCCACATGCCCTCCACATTCATTTCTTCAATTCTAGGCACGAAAAAACTAGTTATCATTTCACGATACTGAACACCATTAACTGTTTGGGCTTCAGATGCCTCATTTTCATAAAAAAAAGGTCCAATGATTCATCCAGCCCAAAATCCACACCGCACAGTGAGACGTTGAGGATGCATTTGCTTCTCGTGAATCACTCGAGGATTTTCCTTACCCCAAATGCGACAATTCTGCCTATTGACGAAGCCATCAAGATGGAAATGTGCCTCGTCACTGAAGATGATTTTATCGGCAAAATCAGCATTTTCATGTTGTCTCTCCAATACCCAATTAACGAACTCCCTTCACCGTCTATGGTCAGCTGCCTTCAGTTTTTGAGTCAGTTGAACTTTGTATGCATGAAGATGCAAATCTTTCGTCAAAATTCGCTGCATAGTGGATTTGGAGACACCAATTTGCTGAGCTCGATGTCGAATTGAAGTGAATGGAGTTTGAGCGACATCATCACGTACTGCTGCGACATTTTCAGTCGATCGGACCTGGTCGAAGACGCTTTGGCAAATTTATTCATTTATCATTTATTCATTTATTTCATTTATTCATTTATTTCATTTATTCATTTCATTTATTCATTAATCTCTTTACAGTTAATTCTTTTGGAGCATTATTGTGGCCCCAAATTGCGAACTGTAGCCGCAAAACTTTCACCATTTTGGTAAAACAATTTCACAATGAGAATGCGTTGTTCATTCGTGCAGCGATCCATTTTTACTAACCTCGTACCTTCCACTAGCAAACAATAACAATTGTGTCAATTGTGTCATTCGAAGTGTCAAATGGCCCCAAATTTAAATCTTGCGTTCTTGTTGGGACAGCCTTTATATGGCTAGAAATTTAATTTATATGGGCAATCAATACGAAGAATAAAATCTAAGCTACTGCAGGTTATGTTATAAAAAAACAATGAATTTTGGAAAATCGGCCAATATGTATTGGAGGTACCAGAAGTGGTGTGGCAATGCTCTGTATTTGAATTGTGAGATCACCCCTTTGCTTCCGTTTTGCTACGATATGTTTAATATTGTACTAATAGCCGGAAGTCATCACTTTACAGATTTTAACACGGCGGTCTTTTTGAGGAAATTAATTATTTTTTATACAAATTGAGACTTGACGCATCTGAGACGAAAAATATATTTTAAAATGAAATAGACTGATCTATTTGAAATGCCAACATCATGAGCTCTCTAATTATTAATCGACGTGTTTTGAACATCAAGTTTCAAATTTGTCAGACTTGATTTTTATCGGTAGAGATTGATAGTCTTCTGGGATGACCTTTGTCTTCAACTCTTTCTCGGCCTTCTTAGAATTGTTTATGCCTTCTGCAGCATTCAAAATATTTCCGCTGCAAAAATTCCATTTGGTTAACAAAATTTAATGCAACTTCTTTGCCAAAAATGTCACACATTATCAAATCGGCGAAACAACTTTTTACGTCGTAGAAAATTGAGCGTAGCTCCAACGCTAATACGATTTATGATTTGAAATTTAGCACAAATATCTGATACAGTATTACCTACTTATATAATAAATGTTCCTAATATTCAATATATTCGTGTAGTTTAAACTGAAAACTGGTCCCGCGGCAGTTGGGAAATAACAAATAATCCGTCAAACCAGCAGAGAAATATCGGAAAGGTGAACTAACTTACATACCCCTTCACACAAAGTATTTTTTACAACTAACAAAAATAAAATTATAACTTTCTCAAGTTGTTCGTTTAGAAAATGTAGAGGGAACTCCGATCTTTGCTAAATCAGTCAATGTTCCTGTGTGATATCCTAAGAAGCGTGGCAGTGTAATCCATTTGCTTTCGCAGTACTAAACGCCTGATGGGAGGTACGTGTGGGAGAAACCAGAGAGGGTGTGGTCATTTCCTCGATTCATTCACGTAGTATTATTACGCAACATAATTGATGAGAATTTAAGTAACTTCAGTCTACGACTTATGGATTACAGTGGAAAATCAAATTTCGTTGGATCGGTCACTTTGTATGGGAGATACCAGAATGGACGTGGCAACTTAGCTTATTTTCGTTCTCACAACTTAGATCACTAAACGCATAATATATGACAAATTTGATCGAATTGGCTACAATCGGTTGGAAGATGTGAAGGTAAGAATATGTGGGTTAAGTCGGTTATTTGTATAAGAGGTACCAGAAAGGCGTGGTTACTTGATCGATTTTTATCTGTTATTGTAGAAAACTGCAAAACAATTTGAAGTTACAGAAAACTGATTGAATTTCGAAAAATCGCTTAATTTGAATGAGAGGTACTAGAATGGACGTGGCAATGTGCTTTGTTTTCATTCTGAGATCCCGCTTTGACTAACGCTGAATGTGTATATAATTTGACTAAATTTGGAGCAACTACATAAATGATATGAATCTAAGACTATATGCATAAAATCGTTTAGTTGCCTGAGAGGTGAAAGAAGGGTGGGGGTTAATCGGTCGATTTTCTCAAATTTTATGTGGAACTGTGACACAAAAAATGTATGTTGCTGCAGGTTATGGATGAGGAGTTACAGTGGGGAAATTGAATTTCAGAATATCGGTGGATTTGTATGGGACGTACCAGAAGAATTGGATCGATATAGTCCATTTACGATTACCTGCTACCATAAAGTGCCATAAAGATTTGCCGCAGTTATTGTGGCCACTCAGCTGGCCAGCCAGGTAGACAGACATCGCTCAATTAAGTTAAAAAGTCATGAAACACATTTCCAAAGTGTTTAGTTTAAAGTGATTGGAAAAATATGTATTTACTCTTTTTTATATGATGACAGATACTATCAAAATAAAGCGTATATATTTCCATGTCACTAAGAATGTCTCTTCCCAGTACTGTGGATTGTAGTTCATGGTAGAGGGTATATAAGCTAAGAAAAATTGGGCGCCCTTCTAATTCAATCTGCGGGATTATTTCAAGAGACCGACTTTTAAAACAAATAGAGATACAATAAGAAGTTCTTTTGTATAACGAAAATTTGCGTCACTCATGCATATTTAGGGCAGAAACATCATAAAATTCTGCTTCCCTCCTATGACAACCATATATTAATTTCATTGGTGATTACGCACTTTTTCACCACTTTTCCATCACAAGTTGTGATGATGGATGCACCTTTTTTGCTGGGTCCTTCCGACTGTTACATTTCTGCCGTATTAAATAATCAAATATTGATGACGATTCCTCCGATTAAAGGTAAAATAAAATCACACTTTATTTAAAAAAAAATTCAATGCTCTTGTAAGTGACTAAATTATAGGTCTCTTATGGAGTCAAAATTACAAAACCAGAAAAATGTAATGCTAAGCTGTGGGAAAACATTCAACAGAGCAGACCTTTCGGTCGGATAGGTGGTCTTGAAACAGATTAGAAACTGTCAAATTTGGACAGTTTTGATTTTTGTCTTATTGTTCTTTGAATTGTCCACATATTCGATTTATTTAAATACAAAATACTTTAGTTTTCGCAGCGAATTCTCTGTTATGTCTTCTATCGGCTGAAAATTCGTTTTATGAATGTGATGTTGACATCGATTAATTCCAACATGTATTCAGTGACCTTAGAGTTTTTGAAGAAAATTCAGATTTTTCGAAGCTAGTCGAGTGGCAATAGTGTAAAATGTACGAATTGATGAGGTAAACACAAAAACTTCAGCGGCTATCTCTTACAAACTTACTAATTTTAACTTCAGTTTAAGAAATTGATGGGCGACGAGGCCAAAGCAAATCTTTCACCACATGTCGCCAGTTTTTGAATACACTGTATCATTCTAATACATGTGTTTTTTGATAAAGTCGATCAACTGAAAGACTTCTGTAACGATTCGACCCACATTTGCAGCACAAAATTCGAGATATAATTTTTGTTCGGTATTTTTATCGATTGTAAAGATGAGATGAACTGACAAAATTAAGCGCTGTAAACAAACTAAACGACAGATCAAGCTCAAACTTCGATTCAGTTCTAAGCCGCCTTCTTAAATGCCCAGAATTTTTTTTATTTTGACAAAATGTATATGAATCAAATATTGAGGGAATGCACAATACTCTAAAAAATTATAATCATACTGGTGGGTACTTACAAATTGCTCATTTCTTCGCAAAGATTGTATATCGCTTAAGAAAACAAATCGCACGCGGTTATTTTCAGAAACTATATAAATTTTCACAGAGGCTAAACTCGCATGACCCACTAAATCGGAAGCTTCCACCTTAAACATCACATAACCACTCATTTTGTTTAGAACATATGCACCAAGGGTTAATTTGCCCGCCTCTGGATCCAATAAAAATAACTCCGAGTAATTGGAACTCAAATGTTGACCATGAATTTCGTATGACTCAGCAACAAATCTGAACTTAATTTGATCGTTGAGATCTGGATCATCAGCCTGTAATTATTAATTGTAGTTATGACTATACATCCCATATCACTAATAGAAAAAATTAACCTTTAAAGTTATAATAACCTTTCCCAAAGAGTCTTTTGACGTTATGCCAGCAGCGTAGAAATTTTGAGAAAATGTCGGAGAATTATCATTCACATCATTGATTTGTATATGAACTACAAGAGTGTAATTAACACTGTTGGGATTGGTAATAAGACCATCCTCTCTATTGCTAACTTTTATATGGATTATTAGGTGATCCAGGATTTCGCGATCTAAAGGTGACTTCAATTTCAATTGCCTGGAGATGGGGTCAAGTTCAAATCGTAGTGCGTCCTCAGGAAATGTAGAATCTAGAAGATCACAATTGAATGTTTAACAACAATTGACATCAAAAATCATTAAAAAATTTAAAATATGTGCACAATGCCGTGGAAGTTACTCGGAATCCCATCGTTGCCAAATTCCGATGCGATGCGACTGTCGCGGCAGTGTAGATAAAACTTTTTCAAATAATCTTACTATCGATGAAGTAGTAAAGTTTGTATAGCTCATCTGTGTCATCTAAACCCTCATTTTTTGGATCATAAGCCTCCGGTATGAAACGTTGTTCCAAGAGACCTTCTTCGTTTTCTACAAATAGTGGATCGATTGTTGGTTTAAAAACAATAAAACTTCAAAAATTTATACCACCTTACCTGTAAAATTAGTTTGAAATGTAGGCTGAAGAAACATCGGATTACCCAACATATCCACAAAAACTATCTTGAGATTTCGTAACTCTTCGGAAGTGCTGCCTCCACCGTCGATAGCCCGTAAATTAATCTGAAATAAAACGAAGTATTGGTAATCACTATCACCAATTTTGAATGGAATTTGGGCACCTATTAGAATTTCAAGCTACCTTACTAACTAAAATAGGCTTTTGAATAAGTCGATTACCGAATATCAAGCATTATACATAACCCAGAATTTTATGAAAAACAGCAAAACATGTAGGACTGTTGTTAAATCGTTTACTTAATGTGTTACTTAGTCTGTACTTGTTCTAATATCCCGACGACAGGTTGACATTAAAACCATCCAACACGCGGAAGTTACTGTTGCCAACGTGCCCATAGCGTTCTATAAGAGCAGACCCTTTCCCGAAACTAATAACTTGGTTTTGTCCTCTCTTACCACTAAATATACTTTTATTGACCCACTATCAATTCCCGAGAGGACTGCGGTAATACGTCTCAGTTTCGTCCAATTATGTCTACATAACCATAGTTTTTCCTGAAGATGATAACAATAGTTTTTTCTACCTATACAACTTTCCTTATTATCATCACAAAAAGTACGTCGAAATGATACTTCTGGTGAAAATATTTTTCTTCACTGAAAACGGTTTTCGATTCGACGAATAGGAGCTGATCTAATTGTCTTCGGTTTGTCGTAGTATGATTAAGTAGCATTGATACGATCCCATCAGGTCGTCTAAAGCACACTTTAGTATAATATATTCGAAGGACTTTATGTACTTGCTAACTCTTCCGACTGGAATAAAAATTTGTATGTTTTAGAGGACGCGCATGGAAAAGAAATTCAAACGATTTGCTTTTTACGCCCCTTCCCAAATTAGTTGCGGCAAGTATTGAGGGTGCTTTAAAAACCTGATTCTTCTTTTGGGTCAACTTTTTGTGCTACAGCATTTTATTCAATGAGATTGATTGTTTGCAGACAACATACTTACGTTGTATATACCAGCTGCTAGGATAGTTTTCACATAGAGATTAGTTGAATTACGCAATTCTTTTGATAATTCGAAATACTGATCATGTCCAACTAAAAATACAGATTATAAAAATCATATTTCTTATTTAAGACCGGAATTGACCTTATATAAATGGTTGTATAAACTTCATATCACTCACCATCACTGCTAATTTCGAAATGAATGTCGCCATATTCACCACCATCAGGATCGTAGACCTGAAAGGCCTTTAATCGTGTCACGCAGTCAGCTTCATACAGGGGTCGCAAGGGTTCTTGTAAAGAGTAACTGTACAAAAATATAAATTAAATAATATTCCGTTCTTCAAAATGATTGAAACTTTTCCAAATTCAATAAAATATTTGCTAAACCATTGATAAATATTTCGAATAGTCTATAAAAAGCTTCTCAAACTGATGTCCGATAAAGCAGAGTTCGTATTTAGTGAGTTAAAGAGAATGGTTACCTTGCTCACGTAAATGAGAAACGATCACATGAAAAATCAAGACGGATACTTGCAAACTACCCACGACGATGAGTAGCTGGTCACAAACAGAAGTTATTATTCACACTTATAGCGTTCTTCCCCTATTAAATAACCATGTATAAGTGCAGATAGAAGTGAGCTCGAAATTTCTAGCATAAGGTGAAAAGTGAACTTTATGATATTTTCTCACATAAGAACATGGAATGGACCGATAGCCCATGAAAAGGGAAATGTAAATGGAATAGTTGCTAGTTCCGGATGGCAGCGCAAGTCAAGAAATCAATTATAAATGCCGAGCCACATGAGGTTTGAATACCAATTCTTCGGCTTAAGGAGAAAATAAGTTGTACAGAAGCATGTGTGGCAATTGAAAGTTATAATACCAGTACTTTAATATGGAAAGATCCTAGAAGTTATGTAAGAGGTAAAAGTCTTTTTCGTGGCTTTGGACTTGGTATATCGACGATTTTCACATTATGACAAATTATGGAGAAGACGCAAGAAAAACGGATCCACACATGTAATCTGTTTGTGAAATAAAAAACTCTCAATCTAAGTTTGTTTTCGTTTTAAAATGAAAAAACTCGGGAAGATTAGCATACTTCGAAATCAAGAAAATAACCTCATTTTTTGGCATGTTCCCAAGGGGTTCGGACAATATGCAAGCCTTCACAAAGAGTCAACAAATGCTAGAAAAATTGACAAAATAAAAAATGCTAAAGTATTAATATGCCTATAACTCGGAATGGAGAAAGCGGAAAATGACACAATTTATGAACTCGCAATAGATGATACCCCACACAAGCAATTTTTGTTTTTTGAAATTCCGCGATTAAATAATCCACTAATAGGCACGAAATTTAGCCGTATTTTGATTTTAGCGATTTTTTATTTTAGCGTTTTTTACATATTATGTTGAGAGTATTGCTTGGCGTAAGCCTACCGATTTAACTACATTAATGACATGTCCATTTATATGGGAATAAGCCTGCACACCACTAACGCTATAACATACAATTTTTTTCACCTTTGGGAAAATTGAAACTTTTCCTAAAATTAATTTCTTTATATGCAGTAGAAATTGAGAATGTTTCATTGCAAAATCGACAATATATTATGGATGAGAGGAGGGCAATTAAACCTCAACCACTTGCATACAGTCAAGCGGCTATAATCCACGGTGTAACGTCAGACACATGTTTTACGCTTATCCAATCGTGTAAATTATTTTGCGATTTTCTTTTTAGGCATTTGACCACACTCACAAATTGCACTCGTTTAGTCAAGCAAACGCCCACCTCCAAAGTTTGGGTTGCACTCTGTTATATAAGACCCAAGCCATATGAAGTATATATAGAGTGGCGCATAAGCAACGTTAAGATTTGATCAGTGAATACATTTTTTGTTTGTCTTTTTTCGTCTCTTTACAGAATTACTTAAATAATACTTGGGAAATTTATGATGGAAAGGCTTAGCACAGAACAAAGAAGCAAAGTTGTTCAATTTTACTTTGAAACTCAGCATTCGATTATTCAGACACAAAGATCATATCGAAATTTCTTTCACGTTTGAAATGCTCCTAGCGCTCCAACAATGTACCCATTGGTTCAGCGTTTTGAGCAACAAAGGGCTGTCTGTGATCTTCCGCGTGCTGGAAGACCTCGCGCTGTTCGAAATGAAGTGACCATTGCTCGAGTGCAAGCAAGTGTTGAGGAAAACCCCGAAACTTCCACCAGGCGACGTTCTCAGCAGTTAGAGATGTCTAGGCGGTCTTTGCAAAGAATTTTACATATGTTACATCTTTTCCCATATAAGATGCAATTGGTTCACGAGTTAAAACCAAATGATGCACAAGAACGCATTCAATATAGTCGATGTTAACGTTACTTATGCGCCACCCTTTATAACTGAACTTGGTCGGTCCTCCTGAAAAGTTTTCATTTTAGTAAAAAAAAAAATATTTCTCTTTGGTAAAGTTTCATTCATTTTAGCAAAATTCTAGTCTAATAAATTAGAAAAAAAAAACTTAATTAAACCTAAAAATACTATACTCATATGTACTACATTTTATTACCAAATGCGTATAGATTTTTGTTTCTCGGGATATCTCAGTTCCGGTATATGAAAATTATACGGTTTAATATTGATTTCATAATGGGATACATTCTTCAAACTTGGAATGCCATGATCTGATGCTTCAATTTCTAGATTCCAGAGACCATAGAAACCTTTTAAATTGCGTTGGGCTTTTAATTTGCCAACCCGATGATTATCTACATTTATGGTGAAAAGATCATCGTATGGCGGAAGTTCCGGATTATTGTCCAAAACTAGCGAGAAAGAAGCATAGAAAAAACCTTACATTAATTGACTAACATAACATTATCATACATACCTGGTTCAATGGACAATATACGATAGGACAGCTGAGAATTTGCAGTATTCGGTTCATCTTTATCTTCGGCGATAAAGTTAGCTTTTGCAACAGTGTTCTGAAAATAAATATCATATAAGTAAATAATTTTGTGGTAAAATCTGATCAAAAATAAATGTAATTTTGAAACGTGTACATATTTTAAACATATTTTTACCAATTCATGTAAAATATAAACTGAATCATATGTTACTCATGTCCTGTTTCATTTACGGACTAGAACTGTATGCTGAAACAAGTCGTACCAATATTTCCAGTGTTTCCATAAAATGTTGTGATATGTTCATGATGGATAGTTATGGGCGTAATTATTCACAGTATGAAATATATTTTTTAGGCTACACTTTTGAAAATTATTTACAACTAAGACGCTTATATACGTTGCTCTGTGTTATTAAATTTGGTAAACCAAATTATATTATGAGAGTATTTTTTTTTTATTTTTTTGCATTCTAGCAGAATTGCACAAATTCGTATTGAATTTTTCCATAGCTCTCTTATGGGACAATCATTTGTTGTTCGCGTAGCACGATTGGCAAAGCTGTCAGCTGTTAACTACCTGCCTTTTGAAGTATTATTTATTTAGTGAAAGGTTTGTCATTTACGAATATGGATCGATTAACAATTGAAAAACGCGTAAAAATAGTTAAAACTTACTACAAAAGTGGTGATTCAAACGTGGACACTTTTCATGCATTACAGGGTGATTATGGTCGTCATAATCGACTGTGCAAGGAATTGGTAAGATTATAAAGAAACTTGAAGGAACTGGAAGTGTTACAGATGTGGTCAGGCCTGTGCATCATCGCATTGTACGCACAGCCGAAAATATCACTACGGTTAGTGGCGGATAATCCTAATTTGTCGATTTCACGGTGTTCTCAGCAATTGGGCCTATTTTACGGCTCATTACGATGTACTATGCATTTGGATTTGCACCTTCATCCATGCAAAGTCCAACTTACGTAACAATTAAAACCGGCTGATCATTCACAATGCCAAAGATTTGCTCATTGGGTGCTACAACAACAGGCTTTCAAGGCAGATTTTTCGAACAAAATGTTCTTCAGCGGTGAAGCTCATTTCTCATTCGGTGGTTACGTCAACAACCAAAATTGTCGCATATGGGGCTCGAAGAACCCAGAAGTGATTGTGGAAAAGCCATTGCATCCGGAAAAAGTGACTGTTTGGTGTGTGTTATGGTCTGGAGATGTCACTGGGCCATATTTTTTCAAAGCTGACACTGGAGGAACTATTACCGTCAATTCACAGGGCTATTGCCGCATGATAATCGACCTTTTTGGCTCGCCATTGAAGATTATGAACTAGACGATATGTAGTTTCAACAAGACGGTGCAACGACTCGACCAATTTTGGCTTTATTGCATGATAAGTTTCCAGAAAGCGTAATCTCACGTTTTGGTGACGTTGACCTGCAAGATCATGCGATTTGACGCCGTTAGACTTTTTTATTAGGGGCTAGGTCAAAGGCCGTGTTTATGTGAATAATACCCAAACGTGCCGCCTGAAATGTACGAAGAAGTGGTCGAAATTCACTTCAAAGGGATCCACTGCTGCACCCAATTCAGAGGCAGTTATTTAAATGACATTGCATTTTATAATGTATATTTTATATTGACAAGGTCCCAGCATTATAATGAATTAGAAGTTTCATAAATTTCATAACTTTATGTTTGTTTTATTTAACATTAATTTGTAACGGAAAAATGGATAATAACATTCGGGGCATTTGTTAGCTTTTAAAACCCTCCATATATATAACTAAGGCCACTTTATTGACCATCCTTTTTTTAGATCAATTAATAAAACTCAATTTACCTTAACATCTGCTTCCGAAAACTCAAATTTGATTAGTTTTGTATCCGGCATTACTGGCGCGTTATCATTGACATCCAGTAGTGTTACATTAACAAAAGTTGACTTTTGATTTACAGCTAGAATTAAAAAAGAAACTGTTTATATTTGCGAGTCTTATTTCAAAAACAAAAAAAAAAACATTGAACTCACGGCCATAACCAATGCTATTCAGCTTAAAATTGTCCTTGACGTCAATGGGGATATAATGATAAGTTACGCCCATATCACGGTCTAAATAATAACCATTACGTAAATTTACTGTCACCACTCCGGTAGTAATGTTGATTTGAAATAGGTTATGAATCTCGGCAAAGCCAGTATTAATGGTATACTCCAATGTGTTGTGAGGACCTTAGACAATGAATGCTATAAGAAAGTCTACATAATTGGCACCTAATATTCAAAAAACTTACTGTCTCTGTCGTCATCATGGGCCCTTACGCGACCCACAAATTCTCCAGTCAATGAATTTTCTGCAATAAAGACTTGCTGCTGGAAGTCATCAATAACTGGCGCTTGATTGTTAATATCTATTATGGATATATTAATCTATAATTATAATTATGGATATATATATAATCTATTCCAAAAAAATCTGTTTTCTTTATATTGTGCGCAAGCAAACACTTACATTTCCCTTTGTTTGATGCATTCCATCACTTATGATCACCTCATATTCCAGTTTATAAATTTTGGGTACATCACATTCTATTAGACCAGCTACTTTTAAAAGCCCGGTAGTCTCATTTATACTAATCCAACCCTGTGGCGTAGAATTACTGATACGCCTAAAAATTAGAAATGGTAAATAGTGAAAAATTTAAATATTAAAAAATATATATACAGATAGACAGCGAAGTCATAATACCTAAGTTCAAAAGTTATTTCATTGTTTCCTGAGCCATCAATATCAAATGCTTCAATGGTTCCTTCAAAATATAAAATTAACCAAGTTATTACATGTAATACTTACAGATGTACATAAATGTCACTTTTGTACTCACCTATTGAGCTCAGTATATCGCTGGCTTCATTTACCATTCGAGTTTCCTCTAGGGTACCCATTCGGAACTGCGGAGGGTTATCATTAATGTCATCAATCCGTATGGTTAGCACAGCTGCAAACATGGAGCGAATGTTGCAAGTAATTACTTTCGATTTAAAATTCATTTATGAAGACAAACCCAAAACTAGCCTACCAGACGTGAAAATTGGCAACCTTATGTAACATATGTTTTAAGTTTGAAGACGTCACGTTGTTAGTATTTTTATTTGAATTCAATATTTAAATTTGAAAGGTCCCAGTCCAACCAATATTAAAGCCGAGCTAGATTCTATTTTGCGACTGTAAAATATTAGGTAGCAGAGTTTAAACTAGGCCGTACGAGCTGTCAAGACTAACACCGTAGTGGTCGACCAATTGAGGTGCCCACGCCAGATACGGTTAAGAAAACTCACAAAATGATATTGGACGATCGTCGGCTGATGGAGCGTGACCTAGCTGAAACGATAGGCATTTCAAAAAGTGCTATACATCGCATATTGACCGAAGATTTGAAGATGAGAAAGCTGTGCGCAAGATGGGTGCCGCGCTTGCTTTCAATAGACCAAAACAGTTTCGTGAAGACGTTTCAGCAGAGTATTTGGCGATATTTCACCACAATAAAGTCGAATTTTGGCGGCCATTTATAACCATGGATGAGACAATGGTCCATCACTTCACATATGAGACAAAGGAACAGTCAAAGGAGTGGGCTGGAATGGGAGAATCGTGTCCAAGGAAGGCGAAGACTGTTCTATCTGTAGGCAAGCTCATGGCATCTGTTTTTTGGGATGCGCATGGGATTATCTTTATTGATTATCTTCAGAAAGGATAAACCATCAACGGCGAATATTACGCTAATTTATTGCAGCTTTAGGTGATAAAATTATGGAGAAAAGAAGCATTTGGCGAAAAAGAAAGTGTTGTTTCTTCAAGACAATGCTCCAATTCACACATCCGCTATTGCGATGGCTAAAATTAATAAATTAAAGTTCTAATTGCTTTATTACGCACCTGATTTAGCTCCCTCGGACTATTTTCTATTTCCAAAAGTTGAAAAAATGGCTGAGGGGTAAAAGATATGCCAACAGTGAAGAGGTGAAGTCTGCGATTGATGGCTATCTTAAAGAGTTTGACAGTTCTTACTATAAATAGGGTGTAACAAATATTGAATATCGCTGGACAAATGTATTGAGTTAAAAGGAGATTATGTTGAAAAATAAAGAAAATGTTTCCCAACTTTTTGTGCCTTCTTTGTTAGGTCGGCTAGTTTTGGAACATTGCATTCTCATATCGTACGATTTTAGGGTTCTGGAAAATATCAGTAAAATTATTTCATATTAAAAAATAAAAAGCAATATGCATTTCAAAGAAACCCCAATAGTCACTGGCTGAACTGGTGGCGTGGTTCAGGCTTATGACCGAAGTCGGAGATGGAGTCCCACTGAAATGACGAAGTGGAGAGGAACTAAAAAATTCATGTATAATATTTGTGGTTATTAAATGACCGATTTGTCTGTTGACTACTTGTGCAGACGTTATTTTTTTTATCATTTTCCTCACCCACACACCCACCGTATGTATACATATGGTCGAAAAAATAAGTACACCTGCTTATTTTTTGCTTTATGTTTAATTTTAGTTATTTTAACGGAAAGTAAACATGGCAATTCTTTTTTATTTAAATAACTTTAATATGGCAATGCCATTAAAAGTAAAAACAAAACTGGGGCTTCCCCGTTGTTTTCATTGTGAGTTAGTTTTGTTCAGGTGTGATTTCAACACTCGGTCAAAATAATAAATACATTGCTTAATTCTTTAATGTTGTCACAGTCTGCCACAGTCTTTTTGGAAAGGCTAGTTATTTTACTGTTGTTTATCTTTATTCATAACAAAATATTTTGTTAAAATAATCAGCCATGGGTCGAAAAAGTCATTGTTCTTCGGAGGAGAGAAAAATTGTTTCAAGACTAAGAGAAAGTGGCCAAAGTCTTCGTTCCATAGCAGAAACTATGAATCGGTCGCTATTTTTTTATACAAAATGCTTTAAAGCCTAAAAAGCCCATCCAAACTGGCGGAAGACCCAAAAAACTTTAAAAACAACAGATATCCGTATTGTAACACTTGCGAAGAAGGACCCGTTTGTGTCTTCAAGAGCGATTTCAGCAGAAATTGGAAATGCAATTTCATCGCGAACGGTTCGTCGTAGACTACAAGACGCACATTTACCAGGACGGATAGCCAGAAGAGTTCCTTTGCTTAGACAAATAAAAATTTAAAGGTTAGATTGGCGTTTGCAAAAAGTCATACCAATTGGTCCGGAGGAGACGGTGAAAAAAATGGCGAAACATTTTGTGGAGCGATGAAACAAAAATTAATGTATTTGGAAACAACTGTGCCCTGAATGTTTGACGCCCTAAGGGTAAGGAATTCCATGTTCGCTTTACAAAGAAGACGGTCAAGCGGCAATATTGTGGTCTGGGGTTGTTTCTCGTAGTATGGTGTCGGTCCGATACATCGAATTACTGACACTGTGACCAGATTCCACTACAAAGATATCTTGGAAAATACGATGTTGAACTATACTGTGGAAAGTATGCCTCTTAGATGGACATTCCAACAGGATTACGATCCGAATCCATACTTCTAATTTGATAAAGAATTGATTCCAAGATAATAATGCTGCCCTTCTTGACTGGCCAAGCCAATCTCCGGGCTTAAATCCAATCGAAAATCTTTGGGGAGAGTTGAAACAAAGAATTGGAAAGGAGGTTCTTAAAAATAAGGATCAGCTATGGAATTTTGTTCAAAACACTTGTTATGAAATACCAGTAGAAATCTGCAGCAAGCTTATTGCCAGCATGCCAAAAAGAAAAGAAATTAGTATTTGTTTTTTCTTTTAATTTAAATAAATTTTCGTCTACGAGCCTTTTAAAAAAAATATAGGGTGTACTTATTACTTTGACCATATGCGTATATCCATCTTGTCAGATCTTGAAATATGAGTGTTTTGCAGAATTTTTTTCAAAAATGTTCGTTAATTAAATATAATATGCAGTGTGGTCGACTGTAGCTCGATGGTTAGTACACGCAACTATCATTCCCACTATTCAATCCTTGATACAGTCACTTACCTTTGTTAGAGCACGGTCACCTCTCAGGCACTCGAAAAATCGAGTGTCCTAAGTATATCATAAATAGTTAAAAGTAAGCGTGATCGTTGACATTTTTTAAAACAATGAAAAACTAATTTTTACTGAAAAATTTAGATATGTTATGCATTAGAAGAGACTGGTAAGGGGCCAATTACCAGGCGATAAATCGGTACCGAATACATGACGCCATGGCTCTCAATTCCCAAAATGGGGAAAAATTCTTCCAGTGGAAAAAAACTTGCTGTTAAAAGGACTAAATCCAAAATCTGAATATTTTTTCAGAAATTTCCTAAAGTCTAAAGGGACCGACACTGGCTACGGGTGTGATTTTTTTTAAAAATATTACAGAAATCCGAATTTTCATTGGAAATGTACATGTACGGTGCATTATGCATGAGAAGAACGCGAGAGCAAGTCTAATTGCATCGGTACATCGTTCATGACACTATGGAACGGGATCAATAGCAATTGAGGTGTAAGCTTCGGTCCAACCAAACTGATGGCGCCAGTCTGACTTTGAGCTTGCCCAGTTATTTTTAATTATAAAAAGTATTATCAAAATCGTTTAAAGATTGTAGGCTCTAATAATACACGCATTGAAGTTGATCTATGTAGATGTCTTAAGACAGAATATCCAAAAATATGAAATTTACTTATCAACTTACCTGTTGAAGAATCGTCATTGGTTTCTTGATTATAGTCCGTAACTTTAATAGTTAAGAAAATTGTATCATATTTCTCGTAATCAACATGATCCTCAAACTCCGGATTGATTTTTAAATGACCGCGGACAAAATTATTCGTTAGCACCTCTCGATCGATAACAAAACATTCATAAAAATTGTATTTATCCACCTCCTGGTCACTTTTGGTAGCATAGGACAGTTTCCACAGTATATCAAATTGAAGATTCGCTGTAGTATCTGGATCTCTTGCCTCAATTCTATTTGTTATCGATGCTTGTGGAGTGGAATTTTCGGTTATGTTCACCATGAAGCGAGGCTATGAAAAGAGAAATGATGAAATCAGTTTAATTATAATGTTCGATGTCTAAATATGGAATTAAGAAGGTAGGATTAGTGTCGAGTTTGCACCCGAATATTACCTGTTGAAACGGCAAAAAATGTTGCAATTTGGTTTGCCTCATATACACGGAAAAACTCGTAAAATACAGGGTTGCCCATATTCGACGGACCCATCTGGCAACGCCATAACTTTTGACAGAGATGTCAGATCGCTTAATGACATACCGCGTTTGAAGCGTCAGTCCAAGCAGATTTTTACCATGGAACAATACACGCCACGCGAGCGCTCTGAAATAGTTGAAATTTACATTCAACAGAAGAAGTCAATTGTGAAAACTCAACGTGCTTTTAAAATATTAAAAAATGTGAGAAGTGCGCCTTCTAAGAACACCATTAAGCGTTTATACGAAAAATTTTCGACTGGTGAGGCTCTTTCTAATCCGAAGAGGCCAAATAAAAGTCGACCAAGGCGATCGGCCGAGAATATCGCTGCCGTACGAGCCAGTGTTGAGAGGTCCCCAAGAACATCCCAAAAACGCCGTTCTCAGCAGTTGGGCATGGCTCGGTCCACTTTACAACGGATTATTCGCGTTGATTTGCATTTGTTCCCGTACAAAATTCAATTGACGCAAAGATTGTTGCCTGCGGACAAGCCTCGTCGATTTAAATGGGCCCAACAAGTCATCGAAATGGCCGATGATGACGAGCAATTTTGGAACAAAATTATCATGTCCGATGAAGCCCATTTCACATTGAATGGGACCGTAAATAAGCAAAATTGCCGTATTTACGCCACTGAAAATCCTCAGGAGATTCAAGAATTGCCTCTTCATGACGAAAAAGTCACAGTTTGGTGCGGCGTTAGTGCGAAAACGGTCATTGGGCCGTTTTTCTTCCAAAACGAAAATGGCCATGCTGTTACCATCAACCAGGAGCGTTATCGCGACATGATGACCAATTTTGTGATGCCAATTATTCGTCGAAAGCGTATGAGGCAGTTCTGGTTTCAACAAGACGGCGCTCCACCGCACACAAGTCGCATAACAATCGATTTTTTGAAGAATTTGTTTCCGGGCCGTTTGATGTCGAAAAGTGGTGATTTGGACTGGCCACCGCGTTCGCCCGATTTGACGCCCGCTGACTTCTTCTTGTGGGGACATTTGAAGTCAAAGGTTTACGTTAACAAGCCAAGGACCGTAGAAGAGCTCAAGGACAACATTCGTGAAGAAATAGCCGCTATTCCGGCCGAAATGTTGGCGAAAACGATGGAAAATGCTGCAAAAAGGGCACAATACGCCATCAACGCCAGAGGCGGCCATTTGAGAGATATCATATTCAAAAATTGATGTAAACAAATCTACTTGGAACAAATTAAATGAATAAGATTGCCAACCGCCAAATTTTTATTTTTTTCTTTGATTTTTTTTAAAAAACATGGGTCCGTCGAATATGGGCAACCCTGTAGTTAAAATTAACAGCAGAAGTGGTGATTTAAACGTAGAAACTTTTAGTTCATTACGAAGTCATTATGGTCGTCATAACCGACTTATTGTGAAATGAATTGGCAAGATTATTGAGAAATTTGAAGAAACTGAAAGCGTTACAGATGTGGTCAGGCCTGTGCATTATCGCAATGTCTGCATGGCCGAAAATATTGATTTTTCGAAAACGACGCTAGAGAAACTGTTTCCGTCAATTCAGAGCGCTATGGCCGTATGATAACTGACTTTTTTGGCTTGCAATTGAGGATTATGAACTGGACGATATATGGTGTCAACGAGACGGTGCCATGAGCTATACAACACGACCGATTTACTGCACGAGAAGTTTCCAGAAAGCGTAAAACCATCAAAATCATACGATATGGCGCTGTTAGACTTTTTTTGTGGGGCTACGTCAAAGACCGTGTTTACGTGGATAACCCCAATATGTTGGAGCATTTGAAAACCAACAACAAACCAACACACATAGAGCTATGATTTTTCAATGAAACGTTTATTTCATTATCATGCTTGCACCTTCCATTATGTACGAAGTTCAACGTCATTTAAATGACCACCTCTGGGTTGGTTGTTGTAGTGGATCCTTTTGAGGTTCCCCAGCATGATTTTCGAAAAAACACAGCCCAAAGACACCAGATCATAATGCGCTCCAAACACTCACTTTTTCCGCATGCAACCGCTTTTCTACAATCACCTCTGGGTTCTCAGATCTCCATATGCGACAATTTTGTTCGTTGGCGTAACCACCGGATGAGAAATGAGCTCCCTTCACTGAAGAAAATTTTGTTTGATTGGAATCACTATTTTTTAGTAAGTTTTAACTATTTTTACGCGTTCTTCGGTTGTTAAACGATCCATATTAGTAAATGGCAAACCCTAAATATATAACACTTCAGATGACAGCTATTTAACAGCTGACAGCCTTGCCACACAGGCGATTCTGAAACCGTTAAAGGGATAACCTATACGGCCCATTTATGCACCATATTTAAGTCATGTCATGCCATCATTATCATATTATAATTTACCTACCATTCTCAACTCCGGTGTTTCGTCATTAATATCCAAAACTTTGATTGACAGCTGAGTGTACGATGTATGCAAAGTTTCGGTGTAGGTTGTAATTAATGAGTCCTTAGCCTGGATTTGAATCATCACCGTATTCTGGCGTTCATAATCAAAAACATTACTATCACTGAGTGTAATTAAGCCAGACAGAGGATCAATTAAAATGCCATCAATGTTGCCAACTATAGAATGCCTGGAAAAGCGTAAATTGTGTCATAGCAACCGTGAGAAAAATGTTAATTTACAATTACAAATATTGAGGAAAATTACTGTGCATTTGCGGTCTAGTCTCAATGCACACCAAAAAAATTTCTGGAACTAAGGTAATTTTAGAAACTTTTTGACACGATATGTCGTTAAGCTAACAAACAAACAAAAACAAACAAACTAACAAAAAAAGGCTACAAAGTAAGGCCTTTGGTACACGAATCTCCTCTACTAACGACAATGTTAGAAACGTGGTTAGGGATATGGTAGAGTGCGCTTCAATTATAAACTACTAATTTCGAAAGGCAGCATAAGTGAAAATTTCAGACTGTCCACCACCCACACAAAACGAGTTCAGAATAGCAGCAAAGAGACCTTAATATGGTCTGTCACTATTTAAGATAGGTGTTCCAATAATAACGAACTTGCATCCACTACTATGCACGTTTCGGCACAAAAAATGCATGTCCGATGACTGGAATAAAGATATATTCAAAAATCTGTGATTAGCTATAGTGTTAGTATTTCAACCATTACTTACAAGTTTCTGTGGGATATGTCCGATATTTGAGAAACTTAACCCTATTCTATCCGATCAGATTTAACCCAATCAGGGTGGGATTATACCTAACAGACACTCGTACTACGGCAAACCCTTCAGAAGATCCAAGAAGTACAGATCGATGTACACAACTTCTTCAATCTTCTTCTTCAATAAACAAAACTTTCTGTGCGCGATTTTACACCAAACTAGTTTTCAGATAGGGCTACAACCTATCAACTTCAATATACACATATGGTCAAAATAATAAGTACACCCTTTTTTTCTAAAGGCTCGTAGGCGAAAATTTATTTAAAATAAAAGAAAAGACAAATATTAATTTTTTTGCTATAATATTAGAAATAAAATGAATACTAAAACAATAACAAAAAACAAAAATCAAATTCAGTATTTTGCAAAAAGTAAGAAATTAATCAAAAACACTGGACAAAATAATAAGTACATTTAGTTAAAATAACCAAAAAAGTAAAAAAACAAATTTTTTCTACTAAATTGGCAGAGTTTCGTTAAAAGCCGGTATATCTACCTTTATTTTCAATTATTTTATTGACTCTTTTTGGTATTTCATACCAAATTTTGTGAACAAGATCTTCCTTTCAACTTTCCCCAAAGATTTTTGATTGGATTTAAGTCCGGAGATTGATCTACCTAGTCGAGAAGGGCAACATTATTATCTTGGAACCAATCCTTTATCAAATTAGAAGCAAAGCAAAGGAACTCTTCTGGCTATCCGTCCTGGTAAATGTGCTTCTTGTAGTCTACGACGAACCGTTCGCGATGAAATTACATTTCCAATTTCTGCTCTTGAAGACACAAACGGGTCCCTCTCCGCAAGTGTTACAATACGGATATCTGTTGTTTTTGAAGTTTTTTTGGGTCTTCTGCTAGTTTTGAGGGCTTTTTAAGCTTTAAAGCATATTGTACAAAAAATAGCGACCGATTCATAGTTTCTGCTATAGAACGAAGACTTTGGCCACTTTCTCTTAGTCTTGAAACAATTTTTCTCTCCTCTGGAGAACAATGAAAAACAGTCATGGCTGATTATTTTAACAAAATATCTTGTTATGAATAAAGATAAACAACAGCAAAATAACTGGCCTTTAAAAATGACAATATTAAACAACAATATTAAAGACAATATTAAAGAATTGAGCAATGTATTTATTATTTTGATAACCTGAACAAAACTAACTCACAATGAAAACAAAGGGGAAGCCCCGGTTTTGTTTTTACTTTTAAAGGCATTGCCATATTAAAGTTGTTTAAATAAAAAATAATTGCCATGTTTACTTTCCGTTAAAATAACTAAAATTAAACATAAAGCAAAAATAAGCATTTGTACTTATTTTTTCGACAATATGTGTACCTTTGAAAACGACACAAAGACGCAGTAAACACCACTGATAATATTTTATATGGCAATTTCATACATTAATATTAGAGACATCGTCGGCCGAAAACTACGAGGTGTTACTGCAGCCTTCTCAACCGCTGACGAGACCGCAAGGCTAGGTCTGGCAGTAAACGATGGCAGTTATTTGAAATGACTTGAATGATTTTATCGATCTTGGCTCTGTCGTCAATAAAACTAATGACGTCAGTCTGAAAATTAGGGTAATTGCTTGTAAGCTAACACCAGCAGACGCTAATCCTACCTGTCTTACTGAACAGAGCAAAGTTCTAGACTATGACACAGGCAAATAAATAAGTTCTGGGAATTTTCAGACAAAAAGAGCTGTATGTCGACAGCGTTGACTGGGTCTGTCGTTAGGGTGAACCGAATTGCTCCATCTCGTTACGTTAGAAAGACCAGATTTTAAACACTATCAAAACATAGGCTGACGAAATGGAGAAAAAACGCAAGTAACCGAAATGATATGAATTCCATAAAAGTAATTAAGTAAGAAGAATAGTACCTGTATTTTGAGTTCACTATTTTTCAAAAGTTTTTCAAAAACATTTCGAATATAGCAGTAAATTCCATTTATCGCAACAGCCGTGGCGATAAATATTATAAAATGAATTAAATATTCTCCATTCTTACTTACACAACATGATCGTCCACATCCTTGTCAATAGCTTGTATTTGTATTAACCTGGTGTCCTTAGTAACATTTTCATACAACTCAATATTGTAGGAATCGTATTCAAACAGAGGCCACTCGTCATTCCAATTTATCAGTTCTATATGTAGGGACACAACACTCGTATGTTCAATATTTTCAAGTTCTTCAGCAGAAACCTAAACAAAAGCTTTAAATATTTACAAGATTTGTTAGAGATGATAGATCAACTCACCAAGAGTTCAAATGATTTCCAATCATCATTCTCAAAATCTAATTTATCGGCCTGGATGACATTTAAAGAAAAATCCGTTTTCTGATAGCCACTATTGGGGATCATCGAAAAGGCTTCCGAATATTGGATGGATTCATTTGAATTAACAAAATATACATTGTAGGAAGCGTTAGCACCCTAGAAGGTGCCGAGAAATAATGAAAATTGTATTAGAAATATTTTACAGAGAATCCAACTAACTCACATGAATGGTAACTTTAAATCTGCTTCCCACTAGCTCAAATTTCATATTTAAGTTGAGTGAGTGAGTTTTAAATAAAATTGCGAATTGCACATTGCAACCTACGCCGACCCAGATTGATTTCCCGGAATTAATTTTTTTTCTCTATAATTCCTACGCCAATGACTGCAGTAACCTAAATGTTTGTCCGTTGTATCTTCTTACAATGTTTCGTAAAATCTGAACCAAATCGACTGATTAACGGCGCCTCTTCTTGTATTTTCTAGACAAAAGGCCGTTAAATCTATATATTCTAAGATTCATATCTTTTACTTAGTTCCACTAAATTCGGTCATCTTTCCCCTGTAATTTCTAATTAGTAGGTTGCAGCAACTTAAACTTTCGTCCCACTTTTGATTTACACTTGCCTGCTAAACTGGGAAAAATCAATTGCGCAACCGTGCTTATTCTGGTATCTCCCATAAAATGGCCGATTTAGCCCATATATTCTCAGGTTCATGACTTTAAAGGCGTTGTAATAAATTTAATCAAGTGCGCATCATATATTTGTTAAAGTAATTTTAAGAATGAAGATGGATGGCATCGCCACATACCCTCAGATGGTTCCTATACAAATTGCTCGATTTATCGACATTTTTCCGCTGAAGTCCCTAATTTTAATTTCATTTCACATATTTAGACTTAAATTGAATAATGTACATTTTAAATTCTCTCGAGGAAGAGTAAAATCAACATAATTGTACATCGAAGTCTCATAGATTTAGGAGATGTGTTCAAAAAGGTGAATTTTCGTTTTTCTCAAAAAAATAGTTATTTATTCATCAATTTCTATTTTATCTCCTTCAAAGTAGTCCCCCTCAGACACACTTGTGCCACTTGTGTGTTCTGATATGTGCTTTTCGGTATGTCCTTGAGCTTTCTCAGCGATTCGGTTTTTATCTCCTCAATCGTCACAAAACGCCGTCCTTTCATGGGTCTTTTCAATTTTGGGAACAGGAAAAAGTCGCAAGGGGCCAAATCTGGTGAATATGGTGGCCAAGGCATGATAACGGTGTTGTTTTTGGCCAAATAATCTATCACAAGCAAAGATGAGTGAGCGGGTGCATTATCATGATGTCAAAGCCATGAATTTTGTTTCCACAATTCCGGGCATTTTTTTCGTATTGTTTCACGCAAACGGCACATAACTTGAAGGTAAAATTCCTTATTTACCGTGCGATCTTGTGGTAAGAACTCCTGATGCACTATGCCATGGTAATCGAAGAAAACAGTGAGCAAAACCTTGACATTTGATCGAACTTGGCGTGCTTTTTTTTGGTCTTGACTCTCCTGGACTCTTCCATTGGGACGATTGGGTTTCGATGTCATAACCATATGCCCATGATTCGTCACCAGTTATGACCCTTTTAAGCAAATCTGGATCATCGTTGACGTCATTCAACAATTCCTGAGCGATGCTCATGCGACGTTGTTTTTGGTCAAAATTTAGCAAATTTGGAACGAACTTCGCTGCCAAACGCTTCATGCCGAAAATTTCCGAAATGATTGCATGGCATGAGCCACCCGATATGGCGACATTCTCAGCAACTTCTCTAATTGTGATTCGACAATTCCCCATAACAATTTTCTTCATTTTCACAATATTTTCATCGGTTGTTGATGTGCTGGGGCGTCCAGAGCGAGAGATGTCATTCACATCTTCTCGACCTTCTGTGAAAAGCTTATATCACTTATAAATATTTTTTTGACTCAGAGTACTCTCACCTTCAACATTTCCGCTATCAACATTTCAAGTATTTTTGAGCACTTAATTCCATTTTTTACACAAAATTTGAAGCAACTTCTTTCATCCATTTTTTTCGATAGCAGAAAATCGCCGAACACACAAAACACTTGTCTTATTTATGCCTCTCACAAACAAACTAAACATGGATAAAACCGTCAACATATCTTCGAGACGACTTTACTAACAGAAAAAAAAAAATAATAACCGAAAATCGAATGTACGTAGCCCGCGAAATTTGAAAATTCGCCAAGTAATACTCCTAAATCTTAAAATTCAAGTACATTTTTTTACTCACAATTCAACACGATATAAGAATATTTCGACATCTATATACAATTTGCATCCACTTAGGAAATGTTTTCATATGGAAATATTAAAAAGCAAAATACTTCCTTGAGAGACACCAGAAATTAGAAATTTTCAAAAAAAAAATCCATCTATACGAACAAAACGTTGTTAAATAGAAACGAAAGCAGCTCAGAAATTTAAATCGAATACCAACTTTTTTACCTTAAAATTCAATAACTCTTGCAAAACTGTATATGAAGCTCTAGAAAATTCAGCATGGACCGTATCGTTCTGCCGTCCATTTTTAAAATTATCAATACAATTCCGTGTAAAACCGGCTACGAGGGCGATCCAAAAACCAACCGACCAGACGTATAGGTGCTGCCAGTAGTATATAACATATGTTTTAAGTTTCAAGGCACCGCGTTGTTCAGTATTTTTATTTGAGCCATCAAAAATAAGCACTCTCAGTGAATTTGTAAACATGGAAAATATTGGTCACCGTTATGTAATTCAATATTTTCATTTAAAAAATTCCAGTCCAATCAATATTATAGCCGAGCTAGATTCTACCCTGGGGGAGTCTGCTCCTTCGTTTACGACGGCCAAAACGAATACCGTAGTGGTGGACTGTTTTGAGGTTTTCACGCCAGACATGGTTAAGAAAATCCACAAAATGATATTGGATGATCATCGGCTGAACTAACTGAAATGATAAGCATTTCAAAAAGTGCTATACATCGTATGTTGATCAAAGATTTGAAGAAGAGAAAGCAAGATGACTGCCGCGCTTGCTTTCAATAGAGCAACAAAAGCGTCGTGAAGACATCTTAGCAAAATGGCGACGTTTCACCACAATAAAGCCGAATTTTTGCATCAATTTATAACCATGGATGAGTCATGGGTCCACACCAGTGATAAAGGAACAATCAAAACAGTGGACTGGAATGGGAGGATCGCGTCGAAAGAAGGCAAAAAAGTTCCATCTGCAGGTCATGGCGTCTTTTTTTTGGGATGTGCATGGGATTATTTTTATTGATTATCATCAGAAAGGAAAACCCATCAACGGCGAATATTATGCTAATTTATTGCAGCATTTAGGTGATGAAATTCTGGAAAAAGGACGCATTTGGCGAAAACGAAAGTGCTGTTTCTTCAAGGCAATGCTCCAGTTCACACATCCACTATTGCGATGGCGATGGCCAAAATTAATAAATTAAAGTTCGAATTGCTTCGTTACGCACTCTATTTGTTAGATTTACTTCCTCGGACTATTTTCTATTTGCAAACTTGAGAACATGGCTCGGTGGATAAAGGTTTGCTAACTATAAAGTGGTGAAGTCTGCGGTTGATTTTAATTGAAATTATGTGTTATATAATATTATACTGAAAAATAAAGAAAAATTTTCCCGCCCTTTTGTGTGTCTTCTTTGTTAGGTCGGATAGTTTTGGGACTGCTGCCGTGAATTAGTTGCAGTTGATCTATCATTAATGAACCCATGCTGAGCGGGGATAATGATGCATCGTTTCAACTAAAAGAAACGTGTAGCGTTTCAACAAAAGCTCAAAAAGCTTAACAGCGTTCGAAAGCTTTGAAATAGTTTTGTAGTTTGCAACCTCATTTTATAACCACATTTACAACACTGGAAAAACCATAGCATTTTTCTATATTTGGATAAAAAAACCCCGAGTTGAGATATTTTTAATAAAATTGCTTCAATAAAAAGGATTTATATGGTACAAAATTTTAAATATATAAAAATCTGATACATTCACAACACTGGAAATAATATTGTCAAATATTGTTTTATCAAATGAGAAACAATTATCCGAAAAATTTGACTGAAAAAAACGGTTAATGAAATGATGTAAATCTTTCGGGGAAAAAATCCCCGGAATTGGAAAATTTTAAATTCATACAAAACAATTTTTGAAATAAATTAATTTCACGAAACAACACTCAAAATTAAAGCTCTTAGTATAGTAATATAAACAGTATTTTATGTTCTAGCACAATAAATGCAAAAGTTTGAAAAGGGTATCTCACCTCACAGTCTTGAAATATGGAAAATAATAATTAATTAAAATATTAATTAATTAATTTAAAAACCAATTTTTTGAACTCGTTTAGAGTGGATCAGAAAAATTACGAACAATATGTTCATGTGTGAAGTGCTACATTCGAGATATCAAATAACAGAAATCAGTATTTTGCACAAATTTACATTTATCATGTACTATAATAGATATTCTTAAAAGTTCACGTTATCTCAACAACAACTGCGGATGTTAAAATGTAATAAAACCAAAATAAGGGAGAGGGCAATGAAAACCCACGTAGTGAAATGTAATCAGAAAAAGTTTCATTATTTCGAACTCTGATACCCCACATCTCACAAACTAAATCTAACCCTAAGAAATGACTACTGTTTTTTAAATGCTCTGCATCCGATATACTTAAGGTCCTTTTTGTTCTCCTGCCTTTGTTACCTAATGTAATTAATTCATCTGATATATCGTGGAGCCAAAGTATGAAAACTGTTTCCAGTCTAAAGATGCAACTGCAACTGAGTTACTAAAAAATAGTCGTCAAGAAACTGTTGTTCATTTGTACTCGTATATAAATATAAAGGGTGTCCCTACAAGAACGCAAGATTTAAATGACTGATGCAGCAATTGAATTGTTTCTCTGGCTGTATGACATGTGGCGCCGCCTTGTTGAAACCACATGCCCTCCACATTCATTTCTTCAATTCTAGGCACGAAAAAACTGGTTATCATTTCACGATACCGAACATCATTGACTGTTTGCACTTGACATGCCTCATTTTCATAAAAAAAGGTTCAATGATTCCTCCAGCCCAAAATCCACACCACACAGTGACACGATGAGGATACATTTGCTTCTCGTGAATCAATCGAGGATTTTCCTCACCCCAAATGCGACAATTCTGCCTATTGACGAAGCCATCAAGATGGAAATGGGCCTCGTCACAGAAGATGATTTTATCGGCAAAATCAGCATTTTCATGTTGTCTCTCCAATACCCAATTAACGAACTCCCTTCGCTGTCCATGGTCAGCTGGCTTCAGTTCCTGAGCCAATTAAACTTTGTATGCATGAAGATGCAAATCTTTCATCAAAATTCGCTGCATAGTGGATTTGGAGACACCAATTTGCTGAGCTCGGTGTCGAATTGAGGTGGATGGAGTTTGAGCGACATCATCACGTACTGCTGCGACATTTTCGGTCAATCGACCTGGTTGAAGCCGCGTTGTTGTCTTTACATCACTAATAGACCCAGTTTTGGCAAATTTATCCATTAATCTCTTTACAGTTGACTCTTTTGGAGCATTATTGTGACCCCAAATTGAGCGCAATTTGCGAACTGTAGCCGCAAAACTTTCACCATTTTGGTAAAACAATTTCACAATGAGAATGCGTTGTTCATTCGTGTAGCCTCCATTTTTACTAACCTCGTACCTTCTACTAGCAAACAATAACAATTGTTCAATGTCAAACAATGACACTTCAAATGGCGCCAAATTTAAATCTTGCGTTCTTGTTTGGACACCCTTTATAATACTCAGTTTAAAAAATAGGTCGGACGCAAGGAAAGAGAAAGTGGGCCATAATTCTGGCACCGCTGCTTTATAAAAACAATTTCTAAATCTGAAAATATTGGTTCTGACATTTGTAGATATTAGTTGCACTAATTCGTAATAAATAATGAAATTATTCCCTACGACCAAGTTTCTAACTAATCTAACGGGTGGGGCAAAAATAATCAAACGATGATTTTTTGGTATTTCTTTTTTAGTTTCTTTTTTAATAAAAGAAAACCAACAATAGAAACAATTATTACGAATACAAATCGACAAGCCAAGAACGCGAAATAATTGTTTCCATTGTTGCTTTCTTATATAAAAAATAAAAAGTTCACCAAAAAAACTTCGGGTGATTACTTTTGCCACACCTGCTATTAAACAGCCTGATAAAATGCACGAGTACATGTTTTGCCCTCTGCCAAAAGTTTGAATATGAATTCGTGTGATGTCTTAAGAAATTTAAAATCGGCTCATTGTCGTAAAATTGCTAATTTCTGCTAACTTTCCGTAAATCAGTTTCTGCAGAACAAATCTTAAAAAATCCCTACTGGACTAACAGCTACTATATAAGAGAAACATACTCCAAAAACTGCATAAGCCTACATTTATTGCTTTATTTATTAATATTATTTATTACATCCTCGTGCCCTATCAAAATTCGAAATATAAAACTCTTTATTTCAATTTGACAGGTTAAATAAATTATATAAACGCCAACACATATTAAGATTCATATTTTGTGTCCTTACCAAATCCATATCCTCCACATAAAACATATCCAAAGGCAGTGTTAAATATTTCCCTTCTAAAATTTGCACCGTATCCGGCTTCATAGTTATATCCGGTTTGTGATCATTAATGTCTTGTACAATTAATATGGTGGAATTTCGTATAAACCATGATGGGTCATCGCATTTGTAGGCACATGTCTAAAATTGAACAAATTCTGATTTAAATTATATTATTATTTCAATTGTATTATTTTTTAGTATTTAATATTTAATATTAAATTGCAAGTAGCATTATTATTATATAAAGAGCATATGTAAGCCACTAAGATCCGAATAGAAAACAAATGTTTGCATTTATTCATTTTGTCATTCTGTTTGTAACAACCGGAAATACTCGTAATAACAACCGAATCGTCGAAAATATCTGTGTCGCTCTAACCACTCTCATCCGTCCATCCATCTGAGCGTCTGATGAAATCAAGATTGAGATGGCAAAGAAGATTGAAATTTGGCACAAAATTTGACATGGCCATACCTTATATGGGCATCCCTTCATAGGTCATTCCACATTAATGGAGATAGACAAATCAGGAAATTTTTGCATTAAGCAATTTTTAGCAATGCACAGGCGCATAGTTGGATAGATGACATTGCTATCAGTTGCGTTCCATACTGCACATTTAAAAATGGTCCGATGGCCTAATCCCCTTGTTAAAGGTTACAAAGAAAAGTTTTGCAAGCATCTTTTCGGAATAAATAACATGTTTTATTAGAAATAAATACAACATTTAGTTGAATCTTCTTATATAAATCTAAGATTTTCCGGTCTTTGAAGTCATATTGTTGTTGTTGAATACCTTATAATTTCTCTGATAAAAAGGAGGACGAATATATCTTTAAAGTTTTCATTTGTTATAGGCTGGTTGGTGTACAAGGGCACTAAGGATATGTTTTGGTCTTCTTATTTTTTTGAAATATTCAGTTCTTTAAATTTAGTATTTTCGTCCAGCCAAGTTTTATAAAATATTCTTCTTTTAAAGCAACGTTTTTACCGGACATTTAGGCAAGAACAGGGTGGCCTCTGCTGTTGTGTTTCATTCTGCTTATAACATTTTCAAATTTCTATGTTTTTTTCTCACTTTCTCTACTTTTGATCGAATGTGTGCCACTTCGACCAAAAATGAAGGGAATTTTGCTGAACACAACCTACTTGAATCTAGTCTAGCGCTAATTTTTTTTTCTTTCAATTTTTAAAATTGGTTTTATGCAGTTAAACATGGCAACATGGTCATTTTTTATTGATTTTGGACTTGGATTACTCCCACAATTACTGCCACGTTTATGATGTGAAATCTGGCATAAATGTCAGTCATAGTGCCATCAATTTAAAAACAAAAATTCGGTGTATAACAAAATAACTGGTGAGAATGAAATCCAGAAGATTTTATTCCTACAATATTCAACTTAAAATATGTATAGGTATGTATGTTTGGTTAACATTAATGACAGAAAAGGATTTGTCATTGCCAATAATGTCATTTCAATGACTTAATAACATTACATAATTAATGCCCAGATACTTTGAAGTTAACGTGAAATGTTATCAATTCAAAACATCACATTATCATATTATACTAACTGATCCGGCAAACGTTGCCATCAGCGTTGAAAATTATTAAATTAATAAAATGGCTATTAAAAAATAAGGGTTGGTAATAGTAGTGGTAAAATATGCCTTATCACTTAGGAGTATGAAAAATAGATTACGACCTATTTTCAGTCCAACCGAATGTAATCGAACATACAAAATTTCACAAAAATCGGTCAAACGGTTTCAGAGGAGAATGACAACTAACACTGTGACACGAGAATTTTACATATACAGATGAGATAACGGGAATAAGTTGTAAAAAAAAGGTAGGAAAAATAACAAAGCGAACAATTATTATATTTTGGTTGAAAATAAAGACGATTTTAAACGAAATTTACGGAAATACGAGTATGTACAGTAAATGTAATTTGAGAAAAATGCTCACAAAAGCACCACGTAAACAAATAAAAAATGACAGCAAAGAAATGACACCTTTGGAGAGCTGCCAAGCTTGCTTTGCTTAACGGCGACCGAATTTTTGATATTCTATACCAGTATCCTACATGGAATACCAACAACCAAAACATAACCATTGTAACCGTGTTCGACTGTATTATTATTAGCAAATCAGTCCATTGCTTTGGAGGGTTTTATAGCACCACCAACTAAACTATTCAAAGCTAAGTAGTTATTACACAAAAGTGTGAACAGACTCACATAAAAACTGAAAATCTGTTGATTCAAAATATCACGATCTATGGGCTTAACACGCAATATGCCGGTGGTGGAATTGACATCAATTATATGGGAATCTAAAAGATACAAAAGATTCATATATAAGAAAATTATGCCAACACTTTGAAACTTACTTACAGTTTTCCTCAAACTCTAGGCGATAACATATGGGTTTATCGATCCCTGTATCGCCATCTATGGCTTTCAGTGTAAAAATCTACACAAAAGAAGTAATTGTCAAAATTTCATGTTGAATTCTGCATCTCCTTCTCTCACTCCTGTAACTCACCTGTTCCTCTTTTTCGTTAAAGGTTGCCGTCGTCAATGGTCTCACCCATATTGGATCTCGATTAGGCAAATCTACAACTTCCAAAATTGCATATATATTGCCGGCATTATTGTTGGCATCATAGACTTTTACGTCCAAATTATATATGGCCTTCTCCTCGAAATGCAGCTCTTTTAAAATTCTGTTAATGATAGTAATTTGAAATTACGAACTTTATAGGATTTCTTATGACCTTACTTTAGTTTATACTGTTTTTCAAAGGTAGTCATTTCACCGTCTTCCTCAAATGCAAACAAAGCATTTTCGTTTAAATCGCCTTGAACCTCAATGCGTAAAGTGTTACGATCCATGCCATCCGGATCATACACCACAAAAGTACAATCGGTTAAATGGTTGGAATGAAGTTCCTGGAATTCAACAAAAGAATTTGGAAAGATTTTATGACTGTGTACGTTTCCATATCAGACAGTATCGATCAACGTTTCGATATGCCTCCTATATTAGTTGGATGATTTTGTAAAAGCTTCTCAAATTGACATACGATCGCTAAACTGTAGATCCCATTGGGGGAGTCTAAAATGTGTGTAAGCTTATTGAATGCGAGAAGCTCTCCCATATCCCGTTCATGGGGTGAAAAGGAATTTGTTTTCAGTTTATAATTTAAAACAAAAAAAAAAACATGTTTTGTCTCTGTCCATACAAAACATATTTTTTTTTATTTTACAAAACAAAAAGAAACCCTCAAGATATTCTTGCATCACAAGAAATATTACGTAGGAAAATTTAGGCTGATCGAACGTATTATGTGCATTTTCTATCAAGGCTAAAAATTAATTTAATTATTTTTGAAGCATCGATGCATTTTAGTTTCAGTTTTCAAAACGCTAAAAAAATTCATTATCATGTGCAAAACTTTTAAACCCTATGCAGAATAGGTTGTCTGAAAACTTATATAAAGTGTAGTAAAAATAAATCCATTATTTTGTCCCTCTCGCTCTCTTTTCCAACGGGGAACTTTAAGAGTTCAGCGCTTTTCAACGTCGTATGTATGTAATGGTATTCATACATTATAGATCAAATTACTATAATCTGGAAAATTTTGTAAATAGAGTAACGAAGAGAGCAGGATCGATCATCTTACTCCCTCTAATCTCTAATTCTCTGAACTTTCTTTCCAGAGAAAAATAATTGGTCTGTACGTTTTCATTGCCTTTAATGAATAGCATTTATGATTCTGATACAGCATAAGTGTTTTGAGTTTGGAGGGAATACTTTGAAAGCTATGAAACAAACTTGGGTGAGAAACTAAAGATTTATTGAAAAAAAAAAAAATTAGCGTATCCTAATTCATGATACCTATAATGCTTGCTGAAGTTAGCTATGTAGGAAATAGTTCGTTTCTTCCTTTCCTGATGGCGGACGACAAGCCCAGCTATCTGGAATTTAGTCTCTTGCATTGGTCACTGTTCGATATGCGAGGTGTGTTCAAAAAATATGGTGAATTTTCAAATTTCACGGGAGTTATGTTTCCGCCTTTTGGTTTTTCATTAAAAAAAACTACATTTGTTTTTTTTTTGTTTTCTTTTAAACTCTTTATTTATTTCCTTGGTTGTAAGCTTAACGACTTCTTGACCGAACGGGAGGAACAAGACTGACTTATCCTAATTACAAGTTCTTTTTATAATAATTCTATTGAATATTGCATTTTCGTTTGGGAACGGATATGCCGGTTTGACAATATTTATTGCAAATTATTTTATTAGTATTAAATTGGGACGGTTACAATTCTCAGAATTGCGGCCGGAAAATATACTTTGTTACATTTTCTTCATTTGGTGCTTTTAATTTACTAATGAAGTTAATTCTTTTATATTAAATTGGGACCGAAAAATAGTTTTGATTTATGAATTTAATCATCATTTCTTTAAACAAATCGAAAATGAGTTTAATATTACATTTTTCTTTATTTGTCGGTAATTATATTTGCAATAAATTTATCTATAGGATCGTTCCTAATGTAAGTGTTAGTGTTTGGTTTTATATCCTTAACTCGGGCTACGTACATTCGACTTTCGATTATTATTTTTTTTTATGTTGGTACAGTCGTCTCAAAGCTATGTTGACGGTTTTATCCATATATCATGTTTAGTTTGTTTGTGAGAGGCGCAAATATGTAAGACAAGTGTTTTGCGTGTTTAGCGATTTTCTGTTGTCGAAACAAATGGATCAAAGAAGTTGCTTCAAATTTTGTGTAAAAACTGGAATTAAGTGCTCAAAAACACTTAAAATGTTGACGGTGAGAGTACTCTGAGTCAAAGCTTTCTGGTACAAGCTTTCCACAGAAGCTCTCGCTCTGAACGCCCCAGCACATCAACAACCGATGAAAATGTTGAGAAAGTGAAGAAAATTCTTATAGAGAATCGTCGAATCACATTTAGAGAAGTTGCTGAGGATGTCTGTATATCGGTTAGCCATGCCATGCAATATTTTCGGAAATTTTGGGCATTAAGCGTGTGGCAGCGAAGTTCGTTCCAAAATTGCTGAATTTTGACCAAAAACAATATCGCCTGAGCATTGCTCAGGAATTGTTGAATGACGTCAACGATGATCCAGATTTCTTTAAAAGGGTCGTAACTGGTGACGAATCATGGGTATATGGTTATGACATCGAAACCAAAGCCAATCGTCCCAATAGAAGAGTCTAGGAGAGTCAAGACCAGTAAAAACACGCCAAGTTCGATCAAATGTCAAGGTTTTGGTCACTGTTTTCTTCGATTACCATGACGTAGTGCATCAGGAGTTCTTACCACAATGTCGTACGGTAAATATGGAGTATTACCTTGAAGTTATGCGTCGTTTGCGTGAAGCAATATGAAAGAAGCGCCCGGAATTGTGAAAAAAAATGCATGGCTTTTGCATCATGGTAATGCACCCGCTTACTCATCTTTGCTTGTGATAGATTATTTGGCCAAAAACAGCACCGTTATCATGCCTTAGTCACCGTATTCACCAGATTTGACCCCTTGCGACTTTTTCCTGTTCCCAAGATTGAAGAGACCCATGAAAGTACGGCGTTTTGCGACGATTGAGGAGATAAAAACCGAATCGCCGAACACGCAAACATTTGTCTTATTTATGCCTCTCACATACGAACTAAACATGCTATATGGATAAAACCGTTAACATATCTTCGAGACGAGTGTACCAACATGAAAAAAAAATAATAATCGAAAGGCGAATGTACGTAGCCCGTGAAATGTAAAAATTCACCTTATTTTTGAACACACCTCGTATGTGCCGTTTCCCAGTAGGAAAGAAATACTAGGCTTGATTTTCGTGTCATAGATTTGGTTCCTTTCCTTACAAACAATTGTTGCATTTATCAATCCTATATCATACATTTTGGGGTCTGCCATTTTGGAATTAGTTACATATGTTAATTTCCTTTATTAGATGATATGAAAATAACGAAGTACTAGAAGCGCAAAACTGAAACTGAACTGATGCCGTTGAATTAGATTTTGGCTGGACTTAAGGTAACCCAAACGATATCCCTGATTTTGCGCAAGATTAAGCACAAGCTGCCATAAATAGTAAAAGTATCGCCTTTAGAGCACTATTTTATAATTTGTCATGACCGATTATAATGTACGATAGCGTTCGTCTTGTATTATAGCTATTGTTGAAATCATAGTCTAACACACGATTCTAAGTTACTACATATATTCCCTGCATTCTTGAAATACTTTAATTATAATTATTGCCCTTCCACTAGTTCAATATCAAGTGGCACTCAGATTAGTTTATATTTCATTAGTTCACGCACTGGTATTTTCTTTGAACTAGTTTCACCTTTTCCCATAGGTCTATGACCATCGTGTAATTGGGGAGAAAAATTTTGGGAGAATAAATTAGTTTCCGCTTTTTACAAAAAATAGATGCATTAACTGTTAACACGAAGCGGCCAGCTTTAACCAATATATCGATAGTGGCTCGCCAGAAACCCAGTGAGCTTGCTTGGAAGATTTTAATGCATTCGCTTAACTTAATAGTCTACATCCGACATCAAGTGATTACCACCTGTTACTGTCTATAGTAAACGATTTTGCTGGTGAAAAATTTGCCTCATTAGGGACAGGGGTTTCTATAAAATTACCTTCAAAATGCTAACAAGTTAGTCATACAATTATTTTACCTAAATTTTATCATTCCAACTATGCTAAATAAAGCTTTGAATTAGACAAAATATTTTCAAAAATAATTTCAAAATCAAACAGTAAAATTTTAACATGGATTTTTTGACAGATGCTACGTCAATTTTTCTTACCTCAACTTTGCAGGGCGATGGGCCGTACGTTATAGTTGGACTGTTGTCAAAAATGTTTTCCAATGTTATGAAAATATTTTGCTCCAATGGAAATGGCTGTAAAGCATCCTTGATGTATATTTGAAAGAAATAAATACGCTGCTGGGGATTCTCATAGTCCTGACGTTTTTCAATTGTAATAAGCCTAAAAATTGTGTATCTCAACTCAATTTTACATCCGTTTTCTTTAATCTCTAATAAAATATTTTACCATTCGTTCTCTACTAAATGTACTCCGGCGCCCAGCAAGCTGTTGTCTCCGATATCAAAGGCACCCAATGATGGTATACCGGTGCCTGAAATGAATAAAAGTGGTAAATATTGTGCCAGATATAATCATAAAAATAAATCGATACGTGTTGTACTTACTGTTATAATTTATTTTAGCCAATATATAGGGCACCACAAGTTCCTCTCTAACATTAATTTTCTGTACTCCCGCAGTTGTATCGTTATTTATTTGCCAATAAACGCCCTCCGTTTGGGGATTCTCAAAGAATGGTTCTTGCCTGAGACTTTGTGCTAACATTATCAATGTTTATTTAGTTAATTCTTTTTTAATTGTTATATATCTATATAAAATTGTTGTGAGGTATGTGATTGGCTGACTTAATTATCACCACATCGCCCGAGTGACCGATGCTACGAATATGAAATCTCGACACTGTAGGTCTTTAATACATGGTAGACTCGTGTTAAGAGGCGATTCGCAATTCCATGGATAAGACGGCAAAAATGGGACAAATAACGAATCAAAACCGAGTTATAAAGTTAGGTGTGTAATACTTTCACATATCAAAAAATTTGCATACTTTTGGGGTAAAACATGGGAAAACAACAGATAAAAAAAATCAGTGGCTACCACCAAAATTAAAGCGTGCACTCCTCTTACTGAGTAAACACGTAATACAAAATATTTTGTTAATTTATGCTTTTATGAATAAAACCGGGAAGAAATAGCACAATAATAGTACCATCGCCAAAAACAAAGTCCTCAGTACAACAAATATTAAAGCCGAGCTAGATTATACGTTAGGGGAGTCTGCTCCTTTGTTTACGACTGTAAAATATCGGGTAGTAGAGCTTAAACGAGGCCGTACTAACGGCAAATATGATTAACGTAAAAAAGTGTTGTTTCATCAAGACAATGCTACAGTTCACACGTCCACTATTGCGATGGCCGAAGTTAATGAATTAAAGTTCGAATTGTTTCATCATTGCCAGATTTAGCTTTTCCGGACTACTTTCTATTTCCAAATTTGAGAAAAATTGCTCAGTAGTAAAAGATTTGCCAACAATGAAGAGGTGGTGTCTGCGATTGAATGCTATTGTAAGGAATTTGATATTTTTTTACTATAAATAGGATATAAAAGGTATTGAATATCGCTGTGAACAGCTTATCGAGCTAAAAGGCGATTATGTTGAAAAATAAAGACATTTTTCCCCAACCTTTTTGTGCCTTCTTTGTTAGGTCGGCTAGTTATGGGACGGTCCTCGTATGTTCATCTGTAAGCGCAGAACTGATGCAAACGTATAGACAAATTAATTTTTGTCTGGAAACTAAGTTGGGATGATTAGAGGGCCAAAAGAGTAAGATTATCCCGCTCTCTTCGTTACTCTCTTTGCACAATAACTCCGTAACTTTAAATATTTTGGTTGCTATTTTTGCAGATTGTAGTGAGTTGATCAATAATGTATGAATATCATTGTATATAACGTTAAAAAACGCTAAACTATTAAAATTCCATGTTGGGAAAGAGAGCAAATGAGTACAAAATTACTTTCTTGAGCAAACATATTATTGATCAACAAAATATGTAAAGTTATGAAGTTATCACACGGAGAGTAATGAAGAGTGGCTTTCTGATCATCCCTATGTTAGCTCCAGAGTGAAATATACATTGTTTTTCTATACATTGTTTTTGGCGAAATTTGAGCTGTTGGTGCATCGGCCGAGCGAATGCGGCAGAAAAACTGTTGTACCTCTCGGAGGGTCGTTTCTGTAGGAACATTGATTTTTATATAGTGGAAGTAACCGTTCTGTATTAAAAGTATATGCGAAGTAACCGTTTTTAACAGGTCCACTTTTCACAGAGTCTCTATATGGTCCACGCTTGTGTGAATCGTAATCCACTATGCCGTAAAGGAGTACATTTATGTATTCCATATTCATGTACACACCGATCTGCGGTATTTACATGGTTTATGCGGTTTTTGTTCTATACGTAATTATCGATTATTGCAACTCTGAGAATTTCCTCTCTTTAACATTTGCTTCAAAAGTGTTTGAGGGCATTTTTTTTTTTTGCTGCATTAGACGACATTACTTATGCGAAAATTTTTCTCTACATACTCTTCAACAAAGCAAGGCTTAACGATTGAGCGTGGAAAAATAAATGAAGTGAACTAAAAGCAAAAACAAATTCTCGAGTGTCCAACAATGTCATTGATGCAAGGCTTTTATAGGGGAAGTGATCTGGAACCACCAGTTTATGCTATAGCCTTCACTGTAAGACAGTAGAATTACGTTTGGCGGTAAATGAGATCGAAAAAACTTTTAGAAAGCATGCCTTCCCACGATTAAAAAAAAATGTACCTGTTGTGCCTGAGAAAAATTTATTAAATATTACCATATAGTTCAGAATCTTCTATCATTAATACACACAATTAAATGTGCAATACTCACCCATGATGGTTTCATGCACAGCTACAGTAAATATTTTCTAAAATTCTTACTTACCAACTTGTTGAATTTCACCATCTGATATTAGCATTAACAATGCTGTCACTATAACGATATTATATGTATATGTCGCCATGTTTTTTTTTCAAATTCGCTATTTTAGATATTAAAGTCTAAAGCTAACGGTTCCAAAGCAATGTATTATGTTGATTTTGGATTGAATCTGATTTCTTTAAGTGAAGTCAGACAAGTTTTATTTTGTTTCGCAAAATTTATAGTTCAACGTCAACATTTCAAATGTAACTACAATGGCTCTTATTTCGATACTGAATAGATTGGTAATATTTTGTCATCATGCTGCCTGTGTTTTATTTTCCATAGAAATAACATGATGATAACATCCGAAAGATATCAATTAATAGATAGCACCATCAAAGTTGTAAGTATTCTTTTACAGATGCGAAAATTTGATAACAAATGATCACAGAAGTGAAGAAAGCAAACTAATGCAAGTAAAAATTCGTTAAGCGCCAATCTTTTTAACGTGAAAATTTGGAAATTATTTGTGCGTAACTAAAGGCAGGTACTATGCTGTCTTTTCGCGATGAAACTCCATATAAAAGCAGAATAGAAATGTTAATAATATGTAATATAATAATATAATTTCCATTAGCAGAATTAAGTTTGCTAAATACCTGGTTAATGCTAAATCGAATGAAATCAAATGAAAGATATGAATCTAGGAATATGTGAGTAAAATTATATAATTTGTGTGGGAGTTAACAGACAGGGTCTTATTTTGTTATTATTATTTTTTATTTATTTATTTATTCCTGGCTTGTAATTTAAAGCCTTCCGGTCAATTATAAGTAAATTACAATATGCAACAATTCATCTATTAGATTGAATCTGCTCAATATAATAAGTTAAAAAAAAAACACGCAATAAAAATTAAATATAAAATTTATAAAAATATAATATGAAATTATGATCATTAAAGACAAAAAAAAGTATGAAAAAAAACTAATTCAAACGTTACAAGTTAATCGGTATATAATCCAGAAATATAAGATAATCGGTATGTAATAAAGGCTGCTCACAGTTTAATTGAAAACAAAATTTTACAGTAAAGTCTGAAAGTGTTGTAGAATGTGCCTTTTGTAAGAATCAGGACATAATTTAAAACTTTTTAAATGGCTTGGTAGTAAATTGTAAATTCGAGCTACTCTTACTAAAAAAGCACGACCCATGAGTGTGGTTATTTTAGAAATAAGAAGATGCTTATTACGAGTGTAATGTGAAAAATTAAATGAATTAAAAATAAGTTGAGGACTACACAATCGAACAACTTTATAAAATAACAACAAAGACATAAAATCTATATAATTTTTAAAACTACAACCCAAGAAACGCTTAACATACGGTGTTATATAAACACGACGCCTCAGTGAATACAAATATCTCATAACTCTAATAAAAGCCATCTGAATTTTCCTCATATTTTGTTTATTAGTGTCACTATATAACTCTAAACAATATAGAATACTAGGCATGATATAAGCATGAACCAATTTCTCCTTAATCGATCTGGCCAACACTAAATCAGTATTATAAAAACTTCGCAGTGAATAATTTAAACGTCGGACTACATCATCCACATGATAGTTAAAATTTAGTTTGTTATCTAAAACTACTCCCTGTTATTTATTATTTTTTTTAATCTTACGATGGATTATAGACATTCTTATATATGTATGTATATATGTGTTTAAATGTTTAAATAACTGCAGGCTACGAGTTAGGGATTACATTGGAAAAATTTGATTTCGATAAATTGGCTGGTTTGCATGGAAGGTATCAGAAGTGGTTTGGCAATGTGCTCCGTTTAATTTCCAGAACTTCATCAAACATATAACTTGTGCAAATTTAACTGAATTCAGTACAACTTCTATATATATGATACTAAGAAGCCTCAATTCGGTAATTTGTATGGCAGGCACCAGAAGGAGTGCGATTAATTGTTTAATTTGTCTCAGAGGTTACACAGAATTGCAGGTCAATATGTTGAGCAAGAACTTGGACTACTGCAGCCTGCCGATTAGAGTTATAGAGGAGGTCTCAGAAGGAGTCTTTCAACGCCGTCCTTACTTTTGCAAACGTTCAGCGTGTTGCAAATTTGACTTAATTTAAGGCAACCATGTAAGCGATATGAATCTAAGAATGTAACAGCTAAATGGGTCATTTCGCGGTTGGTCAGCCGATTGTTACAAATAATTCCAAACTTTATAAACAAATGCAATGGACAAAAATTTGAGCTACTCCAATCTACGAATGTCGAATTATTGAGGAGAGATTGAATTTAGGAAATTCGATCAATTTGTATGGGAGGCACCAGAAGGGTGGTCGATATAACTCAAAGCAAAGTATTAGTTTGTGCCAAGTTTTGGCAAGTTAATAAAGATTTGCGACTTATTTGGTGTCCACCATCCAGACAGACAGACATTGCTCAGTCGATTTAAAAAGTAATTAAACACATCTGGATATTAAATTTTTGGCCGCTCCGAATGATATATACCTTGATTTCTTATAAAAAGTGGTCTTGAAATTCGGAACAAATTTTTTTCAAGAGGAAAATTTTCTAATACAAATTTCCAAATATCTCAATTTTAAACAGCTGATATAAACAATTCATTTCGTCTGGGTTTTTTAACATTTTAACTGCTTTATTTCAATAAAAAAATTACAGCACAAAAAGATACAATTTCATAAATTTAAAAATATATTATCAAAAATATTATGACGTCACAAAGTTTCCTGGAATTTTTCCCCTGTGAAAAGAATATTGTAGACAATTATATCAGTAACATTTGTACCAAATTTCATCTATTTGACGATAATATTTCACTAGATATTGTCATTTATAACTGTAAGTTGTATGGGCCTTTGAAAGCTAATATAGCCATATCGTGAAAATTCCATGATAGTTTAGACATCTCTTTGGTACAAAGATACTGAAATACAAATATCGACACATTCAATTTTATCCACAAGAAATCCATAATTTTTCCAATAGAAGGCATTAGTAATCTGTATCTCGCGTTGTATAAATGTGACCGACTTATGCCAGATGGCATTAGAAATATAAAATGAGATGTTCACACAGTTTAGTGATTGCTCGATTCTGCATTTCGTGAGCTCAAAGATGGGCACAAGCATGGACAGTTTTTCTTCGACAAACGTGAATAGTGCTACTGCAACAGCCCACCACGCGCAATTTTTTTTTCCATTCCGATAATATTGATTTCGAAAAGGCACCACGATCTGAAAGGTCAACTTTCGAAAATGCCTACAAAATAATGAAAATCGCCAAGATCTACCATCATGTAAGAACTATTTCGACTATTTCGATTGACTATTAGCTAAACGTTGCACAATAACCGTTTAGAACCACTTGAATAAGGCTGCACACAAAAGGAAGATCAATGTGGGGATACTGCAGAGTTAAAGGAAAAAAGTATCACCTAATTTCCACCTGCGAATCGCTACTAAACTGCAACAAAATAGGCTGGTGAAGAAAAGTGGATCACTTTCGACAACGTCAAACAAAAATGGTTGTGGAAGAATTGCGGTAAGCGAGAAAAAACGGCGGCCAAGCCAGGATTGAGGGTCAGCAAGGTTTTATTGTGTGTCGGTGGGATTAGCAGGGAATCATTTGCTATGAGTTGCTTCTTAGGGCTAAACTCTTCGGATCTGTACTATCAACAGTTGGACAATCTTGTGGAAGTAATCACCCCAAAGCGGCCAATAGAAGAGAATTTAAATTCCATCAGGACAACGCCAGGCCACAGAAGCTCCGGGAGCATGGTTGGAACATTCTTATGCACCCACCTTTTAGTGCGAACCTGGCACCAACTGATTACCATCTGTTCCAGCTTTTGCAGGTGAAAAATTCGCCAAATTTTTTTAAAAATCAGCTGTTTCAGCATTTTTTAGAAAGAAAAATAATGGAATTGTATTTAAAATGGCATCAAGTTTGAACAAAATGGCGCATATTTAACCTAAATCGGATCATTCTAATTATAATGTAATTCTAATTGTAATTTCAATGTCATCTAAAAATAATGAACTTTTTACTACATTTTATGCAATGTATAGATAAATTAATTTAATTTCCATCGATTAAAAAGTTCTTGAAGAGAATTAAACAATTAATTAACTAATTAAAACAACTAAAATTAAGTTAAAGAAGGTTTTTTTTGAGAAATCAACTTTTTACGAACCACATAAAAAAAATTTAAAAAAAAACCGAATTTCTTGAAGGAAATGAAATTTTCTTTAAGAATTTTTCATTTATTGGAAATACTTATATTAAAGGAAATTTTCTTTATTTAAATATTTGAAAACACTGGATCACTTTTGAAGAAAAATTATGTAAAAGAACTTTTTGATAAAGCTACATAATGAAAAATCTTATGAAATCGGCATATTTTTCAAGTTTTCTTCATTATTTCTTTCAATTTAATTAAAATTTTGTTCTGCTTAAATTTACTTATTTTCTTAGCAACAAATCAAAATTCTAAACAAAAATTTCTTAATAGAAACTTAAGGAAACTTATTTCCTTAAGTTTTTTCTTTTGAAAATATCGTTAATGGGAGTTTTTGTATACCGAATATAAAACTCAGGTAATTTCTAAATCGAATATTTAAAAGCCGATTATATTGGAAAATATGTTTTATAAATCCAAAATGTATTTTCTGAAACGGTCAGGTTTTTGTATGATATAAATAAACTAAATAAATAAACAGTGTGATTCGGAATAGGGACCAGCGTTGCAAATTTATTTATTTATTTATTTGGCGGAAAAAATTTTTTTTAAATAAAATTTTTAGATTGTTTTTGGATTTTTTATGTATGTTATTACATGAAATATGTTATAGCAGCTTATTTCAAAATTAATACATCCTAAAATAATTAATTTTTTTCTATTACAAATTACTACTGTGGGACTGAATTTACATGAAAACAATCTGACAACGGCGGGACTGAAAGAATGGCTCTGCGAGTGAGTTAAAGAATCTCAAAGACATACAGCATACAGCATTCCGTATTCAGTCTTTAAGTTGAAACCCATTGCGTGCAGAAATAGACTGCTTTTCTGAAATATCTTGGAAATTTTTTTAGAGATTATTCGAAGGAAAACTTGAAACATCAAAATTTTTTTAGAAGCCATAACTACTTGAATCTTATATATTAAGCTTGACATATTCATTAGAAAAAACACATGTTGCTGCAATAAGCACTGTTTCACCGTTTAGCACTTTACATGCTCATCGAAGGAAATGCATCCTACGTTGAAGTTTATGATGAAATCGTAAAAAACCCCAAAAACTTTAGACAAATTGCAATATTACTTTTTCCCATACGATCAACTACTTGTAAGTAGTTAAGTTCATGCTCATGAATAAAAAATTCCCCAAAAATAGGAACTTATCGGGTCAAATTTGGTCTGCCCTATAGAATACGCCTGTGAAATAGCTATTTACTGCAAATTTTTGCTATATATAATTTAGACAAGTTTATTCGATTAAGACCGTATAATTTAATGACACAGTTCATGCAAAGCTACATTGCTACATGTTCTGATTTATTGAAGTGCAGAAAATATTCGGTATAACCACATATTGTAAAGGGTGGAGCATAAGTAATGTTAACGGCGACTACATTGAATGCGTTCTTGTGCATCATTTGGTTTTAACTCGTGAACCAATTGCATCTTATATGGGAAAAGATGTAACATATGTAAAATTCTTTGCAAATGCCACCTAGACATCTCTAACTGCTGAGAACGTCGCCTGGTGGAAGTTTCTGGGTTTTCCTCAATACTTGCTTGCGCTCGAGTAATGGTCACTTCATTTCGAACTGCACGAGGTCTTCCAGCACGCGGAAGATCACAGACAGCCCCTTGTTGTCCAAAACGCTGAACTAATCGGTAAATTTTTGGAGTGCTAGAAGCATTTCAAACATGAAAGAAATTTCGATATGATTTGAATAATCGAATGCTGACTTTTAAAGTAAAATTGAACAACTTTGGTTTCTTGTTCTGTGCTGGGCTTTTCCATCATAAATTTCCCAAGTATTATTTAGTTAATTCTGTAAAGAGACGAAAAAAAAAAGACTTAAACAAACAATGTATTCATATTCATTCATATTCATATGTATATAATCTAAAATTAAGCATAATATAATTTTCGTTATTTTTACGACTTTTACAATAAAACTGTTTCGAAAATAATAGAAAATAGCATTGTGTAGTTGTTAAATATTGCAACCGAAGTAAATAAATACTCCTAAAAAAAGGAACGAATATGAAAAATTAGGAATATGATGTCGACTGGATGCAAATTAATTTTTTTTTAATTCATGAACAGAATTCATTTCTAAAAACGTAACTTACCCAGTAATAAATTTAAATATGAAAAAAGACCTCACTTGTTAAGTTTCAACTTATAAAACGCAATAAAGATTAAAGTTCAGACTGCAATTCTCTTCAAAGAAGTTAATTTTTTTTGTTTTGATTCTTTAGCATTTTTTCATTACCAAGTTTTGGCAAGATTGATGGGAACACAATTTAATTCGTTACAAGAAAAACATAAATACATAAACTACGTTTTCATCGAAGTTCACCTAATTTAAACCATTCCATAGACACTTCAACAAATTATATATAACGGATACTGTAATTAGGCCTATTAGGAGAACAAGTTTTTGGTACGATATTGTCTCATATTTATTTTGTAAATAATTAAAAAACTTTAAAAATAAAAAATGTTCAACGATTGTCATTTTCACAATGTTGTTTTCTCTACATCTACATCTTTGGCGTAAAATAACAATTATTTTTTACTGCTTTTTATTTACTTAAAAAAAAACAAACCAATTTGATCGTAAAGGATATAACAGTTAACAGTATTCGACATTTTCACTTATAAAAAGGTATCTCAACTCGTCCCGCCTTCGAATTCACCACTTCCCAGCAGGTACAATGAAATGTCGCACAATCCATGTGATCTATGTACAATTTACCATCTAAATGATCCATTTCATGCTGCGCAATGCGAGCATTCCAACCACTCAACTGCAATTCATGAGGTGTACCACGTTTGCCCACTCCGGTCAATGTGACAGACTCATAACGCTCTACTTCGGCCAAGTAACCCCGCACACTCATACAACCTTCAGGATGTTTGTGTTTGGTATAATTTGTAATTTTAATGATAGGGTTAACAACGATCTGGAATGGAATATAAAAGGAGTCCATTTTAATAACTGTAACATTATTTTAACCATAAACGTTCAGACACTTTCAGAATCAAATGCATTTCTAATTGACTCATCTGTTTAATCATAATACTACGTTAAACATGTTTAGAAACCCTTACTACGAAAGTTTTCATCATCAATTTTACATCATATATTTCGGCAATGCTTGGAAATTGTGCGCTTAATTTTTCAGTGTGTAGTACAGTTTTTTTTTTGCAAATTATATTCAACGTTATGTAAGAATAGCCTCAGACTCAAACCGAACTGTTCCATTGCAGCAAGACCGGATGCAATTTTTATAGTGCGTATCCGATAATAAATATATAAATTGAATGCGGTGTTTTTTTTCATTTTTTTGCACTTTTCGCGATTAACATCGCTAAAATAACTACCTATCTTACAAATTCGCTACACATGAAAATGTTTATATGATTTTGAATTGCTTTCCAATGATGCGTTTATATGGATTAATTTATTTGTTTCGTTTCAAATATGTGGTTGGTTCAATTGTTTAATACCAAAACATTATAATGTATGCTTGCGTCAAAAATGGGGATGGCATCGTTGTCGTCTCGTTGCAGCACAGCGTTGGTTCGAAAGGTCTAAACAAAACTTGTGGAAACAATTCATAGCGATTTGGAAATGGCGCAAATGCTGTTGGGCTAGTGCACCGATTTAGGACGTGGTTTATGCTACAATTATCACCATACATTAAATGCATGCTTAAAAATTTGAATTAAAGCGCGCCCTAAACCAGTGTGATTTATTTATAATCCAATATTCTGCGCTTTAAAGCAAGACATGTGGGATCAGCATACAGTACAATTAGATTTTTCTCATCAATTAGTGTTATAAAAAAGAATTAAAAAAAAAAAAAGAATAATAATCATTTTTTGATTAATTAATAATTAAAAACAATATTTTTGTTCGTATAGAGAGGGCTTTGTCATTATATCGTTTGCTGAACCCCCAAAATGGATCCCGTTTGACTTGATGGCGGAGCCGAAGTCAAAAAATCAAACATTATTTGTTATCGTTAAAAGCAGTTCCGTTTTTTATGATTGCTTTTCAAAGCTTGATAAGGCTGCAGCAATGTCTAACAGTTTTAGGTCAACGATATCCATATCATTAGCGCACGAATACAACATAGGCTACAGCCCTGTCTAAAACCTCATTTAGAGTAAAATGTTTACTAAATTTTTCGTGTCGGTCATTGTCATTAAACAAACGCACAACTTTCCAAAGCGGCTTTATAGCCAAAATTGACAAAACCGACATTTACTGCAAATCTGTTTTTGTTGTCTGTGGATTTAGCAGGTACAAAGCTGCACTGTTGAGGCTTAACCAGGGCATGTAGAAGAGGCTATAGTCTTTCACATATTACACTCGACAAAACACAGATGCCGATTGTTGCAGACTGCTTTATGTTAACCAGATATTCTGGCATAGATTCATTAAGCCAAATCGTATTTAGTGGGTGATGCATGACACTTCTACACCCGCAGTTTTGCTAATCTTCACACTAATACTTTTTATACTGCTATTCTGATCTCGTTTTGGCTCGGCGCGGTGTAATTTATGCCATCTACGATAACTAACGTAATTTCTTCACTTGTCTTGCTATCTGGAAGAAGTGAAATAAAGAAGTTCTCTACAATTGTGTCATTCTCTTGCATGTAAGGAGATCTCCGTATCATAACGTTTACTTTTCAACTTTTGATGAAATTTTTGAGCTTCATCACTGTTCCTCTAGTTGAAGAAAATATAACTGCAGCAGATACCCCTTTTAAAAACAATGTTGATACGGAACCAATGAGGGGAAAACGTGATGACAGATTATATCCACCAACCTTTTCTCAAACAATTTTGGAATTGAGTTTAGCTTGGTAATTTCTCAATAACTTAACGCACCCAAAACACTTCCCGATTTATGAAAAAGGGCAATATAAAAAAATTCCGTATCAACAACAGCGTAGCATTCCACTTCAAAAAAATACTTAATATCTCACAAACTACAGCAGACATGGGAATACCAGCTGCTATTTATCAATAATCGGGAACTAGTTTTTGGTATCATAGCCAGAAACGGTAAGCTTTAGTTATAAAAAGTAACAAACCGGTTCATCGCTAAAAGTCAATGCAATCAACCAACATTGCTGTTCACCTTTGCTTTTACCAATTTTAGTTGCATTTTCATTGGCATTTTTGTATATAAGATTCTCAGCAACAAATTCTTCTTACCGTCAATGGCAATGTAGACATTTTCCTTGCAGCAAACACTTCCTTTGAATATTTATCCTTCACACCCTCGTGAAATTCCATAGCAATTATACGCAATGAAACGCCAATTTGGGGAGCCGCTATGCCAACACAATTAAATTTGCGCAAAACTTTTATCATTTGATCAATAACAATGTCAACTTCTTTGCTATCGATCATATCTTGTGGAACGGGTGCAGCTCTTGAACGTAGTACGGGATCTCCCACTTGAGTGATATGGCCATAAGGTGGTTGATTAGCAGGCTTTGGTGTCCAAAAATCTCGATATTTCTGGGCGAATGTTTTACATTTGGTACTGGTTGTTGTGAGGAATCGTCGTGAGTGATTTATTATATTAATGGGCAGTAGATTTAGTCTTTGTAGGGCCATTTCTTTCGGTAAGCAAAACAATTTTACGCAATGTTTCTTAAGTATTGTTCATAATGAATTAATAATACAGCTGTTGATAAGAGAAGTAAACAAAACACAGCTGTTGGCATATGCCGACTAGCGAAGGATGCCAGATTGCTGAAATTGAGTGATTATTCGAACATTTGTCATTTGTCATTTATGTCATTTTGTTGGTGTGTCCACCTGAATTCCTTAAATATTTTATTCGACAATCCAGGTACATAATATTGCTTTCTTATGTTTTTCTATATTGGGAAATTAATGTGACTTTCAATCATATCGATGTCATATTTTACATTCTCTCTAATTCAATTTAATACTAATGCTAATTTTATTTCTCTAATTGTTCATTTGGATATATATTTGTTTAATTAATGTTGATATTATTTGTGTTTATATTCCTCCCCTGTTCAGAAGTTTTATAAGCTATTTTAGTTGTATATCGTAATTTCATACTAAAAAGGCTTCTAGTTACAAGTTGGAAATAAATACGATGCAAATGTAGCTGATAAGAATTAGTTGACGTTAACTGATTATGCATAAATTACACAACTTAACTACGAACATAATTAAAACTGACGATCCAGTACCAATTGACTATAAACAACCATTTAGTAGCAACTAACAACTACTCTACTTCGAATATACATAGATTATTGTTATAGGCAAAAAATAAATAAATATTAGAATTGCCCAAAAACGCATAAAACTTAAGTTTATTAAATAATTATTAAAATTTCATCTTCAGTCACTGTACGTTTCTCTAGTAAAATCGAAAATAATCAAGTATAAACTTTTCTTTCTCGCAAGACATCCATTTATACGATATTTTTTCCAAGAGACTCCTTAACAAATCGTTTTTTAAAATGATTTCTGTAAGTGTCTTCAAAGAAACTTTTCCATATAAATAGAAAAAGTGCCGTAAGATAGAGGTGTGTCACCTATTTCACTTTGAAAATAATTTTCATAATGACAAGTTTGCTGAATAATGAGCATACATGATTCACAAAGAAAACTCTCATGAAAGATACTGTTGTTGAATATATTTATCATATAGGGAAATATCATCAATAACACGTCATCGTGGAAGGCGTTTTGCTTTTAGAGGAATAACATAATATTTTTCACATAGAAAAGCGTCCTAGAAGAATCTGCTCATATGGCAAAGTGTCGTAAAGAGACTTTTTATACATGACATGGAAGGGAAAAAGTGTCATTGAAAACAATTTTCAATGTATGGAAATAATATGGAAAAGTGTGACTGAACACATACAGAAAAGTGTTAAAGAAGGTGCTTTTCGTATAGAAAGATCCCATAGAAGGCACTTTTCATGTGGGAAAGGGCCATTGGCATACATTTTTCATAACGAAAGGCAACTTTGAATAAACTTTTTGATAAGGAAAAAATTTCAGAAGACGGTTTGCATACAGAAAGTTTTCTTGCAAGCTTTTTGTTTATATTAATGTATTTCAACACATTTTTCGTAATGAAATGGGATTAGAATGTATTATTTCGGTAGAAAGAAGTGTTTTTATGCATGAATAAGGTCTAACAAATTCATTTTTTATAAGAACATTCTCTTCCGTGGCTCTTCTTTATAACAGGCGTCTTCCAGGACATTTCATCCAAGACAAATTCCCCAAAAAAAAACGTCTTGGACGACGAAAATCCTTTTGGAAGATAGTTCACATTTGGATTAATGTACTGAAACTCACTTTTTATGGAGGAACTGACCTAGAAGACATTGCTACTACCTTTTCTATTAAACCATTAATCAGTAACCTGAATAGTCAAATTTAATTTATTGGAAATCAATTATATGTACATTTTTCAAGTACGACAGTTTTCGCTGTTGAGAAAAAGAGTAGAAGTATTTTGAATATTGCAAATTTCCTATTTATATTCATTTTTTTTAAATTGAAGAGCACGCTAAACCCAATTGCAATGCTTGCCAGTCAACCGTTAAGAGCTGTCATGTAAGTATTGTTTCGATTACCCAGGAGCTAAACGTTGCCCAAAAAACTGTTTAGAACCACTTGACTTGACCGCCGCTAAATCGCAATAAAATCTACCATTTTTCTGAAGCATATGGTGACTGATGATGAAAAGTGATGCACTAACGACAACGTCAAACAAAAACAGTCGTGGTCGACTCGCGCTGAGCCGGCGAAAAAGGTCAGGTCTTGCTGCGTTCTTAGTGGATTGGCAGCTCCTCTCGTACGGTCAAACTCTTAATTCGGAAATGTACTGTCGGCTAGAAGTGAACGACTTTGGGCCATAGGAGAGACATACATATTGTATGTATACATAGCGGATAACGCCAGGCCACACACATCAATAGTGACTCACCAGAAGCTCCGAGAGCTTGGATGGGAGGTTCTTACTTCTTATAGTTCAGACTTGGCGCCAAGAGATTACCACCTGTTCCTATCTATGGCAAACGATTCTGATGGTGAAAAATTCGCCTGAAAATCGACTATCTCCCTTTTCGCCAAAATAGGGATGAGAGGGGAATATAGAATTTCCTTCAAAATAGCAACAAGTTATAGAACAAAATGGTGCATATTTGAACCAAATCTGGTCACTTTACGCATGCCTTCAAACCAATTGCTGCAGAAAATAGTGTAGTAGTATATAGAAAATGTTAAAGGGTCCCTGTAGGGGACCATAACTTAGTAATTCACGAGCATAAGCGCGATTGACAAATTGTGTTCTAACCCATTAGATAAATATTTATATTAGCAAAAATATTTGCTAGCATGTCAGCATAGTAACAACATTGCCTAAGTTTTTTTCATGTCGAATAGTTCGCCAATACGTCAAAGGACGAAATGATAATAAATGAAAAGTGCCTTTGAAGCTTGTTATTCACGAATACAAGGGATGAATTTTGTCAAAATTAAACCCAAATAAATTAGATTTGTTTTTAATACCGAGAAATACAAGAAAGCTTCAATAAATGGTATCGATAGCCTACTTTCAATATTTCCAATGTTAGGTTAGAAAATGTTGGGTAGATTAACTACCAACATGTCAAGATCAATTTTATACCGAACGACGGTACGCATTAAAAATAACTTCACGATTGGAATTTGAACTCCTACTGCTACATATGGCTCAGAAAAACTTTCCAAAAAGGTTGATAATTTCAATTAATTTTTTTTTTTTTTCTAAAAAATTAATTTTTTTTTTTTTTCGAAAAAAAAAAAATTATTAATTATATGTTTTTTAAGCATCATTGCCCTTTTTTCAATTTCATCAGGAGAAAAAGATAGATTTTTAAGAGGCATTAAATATTCATAGCGACAGTTATACTTACTTTATTGTTAATTTGAAACTAAACTTAAGCAACCCCTCCTTGGAAACAATATAAAAATCAAATAAATTAAAAAAGGAAGCGTATAACTAAATTTTCTATATGAATCACATTTATTATTTGTGATAATCTTTATTTACGCTTATTAATTCCCATCATTTAATATCATTCATTATGCTATTTTTTTATTTTTTAAGCATTTTTTGGGATTTACTAAGTTTCAAAATGTTATATTTAGAAAACAAAATAACATAACGGATACTTCGAGCTTAGCTTTTTAAAGTAGTAAATTTAAGTAATTAAGTTATAACTAGATATCGTTACTATTACATATTTTGATTATACTAATGATCTACAGTTTAGGTTTCAAAAGATTTGTTTTGCTTATCTTTATACGTAGTGGAGCGCAAAAATTGTAAAGTTAAATTAATTACGAGTAAAACTACTTTTAAGCCATTATAAATACTAAAGTATACGAAAAATCACATTCAGTTTGAATGAAAAACATATGGAAATATATATTTGTGCTTAAAAATTAAATAATACTTCCATTTATGTAGTCAATATGGCCAAGTATCAAAATAACACCCTGTGTGTAATAGTGGCAACAATGCTTATAAAGAAGGTTGAAGTTTTAAACTGCGTTTTGGAGGGTATAATGAATTTTCGGCATCTTAAACTTTTCGTATAGGATAATTCGAGACTTTTGGAGGTGAAATATTTTTAAAAGCACCTGATGCCCCAATATTTTTAGAGTACTTCAACAGTGTAAATTCGTTACCTTAATACTTGATCTTAAGTTGGTTTATAGATAATAACCCAGCGCTGGTTTGCCGTGAACCAATATTTAAAAATAACACATATTAACACCACATTAAAAGCATATATATAGGGATATATCTGCAAAATATTGCTACAGAATACATATAATTTTTCTCCTTCTTTTATGAAATATATGGGGTACCGGCAGGCTATTTAAATATTGGCATAATTCAAATCAACTGACAAAGAATTTCATGCTTTTCATCCTTTGTTTTCCAGTTTTGAACTACCAACTGACAACAATTGACCAATTGACGTAGAATATTCACTTCTATGAAATACGGTTTAGTACAAATCAAATCTCTAATAAAAGCTTTCTTGATATTTGTCGCTTATTTTTGAGCATTGTAAGAAGTTCGGTCTATAAGGGCAGATAGAAGCTGGTCTTTCCATGATAGTATCTCATATAATCGCAATTATATATTAAATTAGAAGAGCAAAGTTCGGTTGGACGTTTTATAAAAGTATCTCAGTTTAACTTGTCATTCTTCTCAAACTTAGTTATATCTTCGATATCACGAAATACCTAATTCCCCACCAAAGCAGCCATTTGAAGGTTGTTTAAAAATTACTGTGCGATATTCGGCTGCTAGGATATTGCAAGCAAATTGAGAAACAGAAATAGGGAGTGAATATTTAACGGTTGTTTCTGATCATTTTTTGCGTCTTTTTTTGTCATCCTGTTTGTTGAAGACAATGTTCAAGAAGGAGGAAGGAGTGGGACAATGTGACGTTCTCCAAATCGTACCAAAATATATTCGAAAATTGATAAAATAAAAAATTCCCAAAACACAAATCTTTTTATAGCTTTGAAAAGATCGCCAAAATAACGAAATCTTGTATCTTCGGCGAAGGCTTATATTAAGCAATGACTTCTATGTTTCATTAAGAATTGGAAAAAAATCGCAAAAAAAAGAGTCGAAAACCCCGTATTGAAATATCTCTACAAATTCACGCTTCCTTTTCGTATTTTGATTTTGATGGGTTTTTATTTTAGCAATTTGTTTGAAGTAATAACTAGATAGACCGCCATCGAAGATCGTTCATAATATTGCAAGTTAGTAAATGAAGATATGGAAATGGGAAATTTAATTTTTTTTCGGAGGACAAATTTCTTTAAAGTACTGACTACTTAAAAATAATCGAAATTTGTTTTTGTTTTTGCAATAGTTACAAACCATATTTTGAAGAATTGCAAGTTATTTATCCTGGCTATTACAAAATTGTGCTTTATAATGTAATACTCTGGGAAATGAGCTCCACCTTAAATATTGTCTCATGTACTTCCTAATGATAGAATAAACGTTTAAGGAAATATGAACTTTTGTACACCAGATTGTTAAGCGGCTTGTGTGGAAGTGGCTTGTACCGCTAACCGGGCATAAAATCTTCATTTACATTACATTTAGAAAAGCAGATAAACAAGCTGAGATCTAGAAGTCACTGATTGAGCTTTTCCTGTATCCTCCCCTGAATTGGCAAAATAATAGTATTTAATGTCTACAACTAAGTGATATTTGTGACACTTAAAGCAGGGTTTACTGCCTAAAAATTAGCAACAACAGTCAAAAAGTAACTATTGCTTACTGGTGTCACCGTACATTTTCAGCAAACGATTTTTACTATTTTACAAATGAAATGAATCAAGAAACACACAAAATAGTTTTGTACATTTTGCTACTGAACACGACGAAAGCAATCGAAGTCCACAGCGGCAGTATTTTAGAGAAAAAGACCGTTGACTATGAATGCCGAAGTAAATGTATTAGTAATCGCAGTAAAAATCCAAATGTCTTTTACGAAATTTAAAAAAGAAAAACAAATATGCGCAAATATCGATATCTGAGGGACGGATGTCCTATGACAAAAATGATCGAATTAAACAAATATCCAAAACAAATGTGTGGCTGAAAATGAAGCTCCCAATTGTCAATATGGCTCTATACTAAAATTAGGCTTTCTAAAGGATTTGAAGAAAATTCCATAGAGAAGAAAAATATTAAAAGAAAAAAAAAATATAGAATACAAACCCGTTTATAGTTAAAATAAATAAACTTTTGAGACTTTTATCATGCAGTGGCTACAACATGGCTTTACAAACTTTAAGAAAAAAACCTATTTAAATATAAAATCACTAAAATGGTTGGAAAATACTGATGCCCGGCATTAGCTATTTATAGACATATGTATATGTGTTCTAGTGGTTTTTAAATACCATGATTAATTACTAGTTTTCGCCTACATGGGAAGCCATTTCTCTGCTTTTGGGTTATAGGTCGGTTGATGATTTATCCATTTTTTGCTTTAAGATTTTTTGAATGCTTTGTTCACGCCTCTTAAACACCTCAAAAATGTAGTATTTTTTGAAGAATTTATGGATGTTTTTGCAAATTTTTCATATTAAAAAAATGTAAATTTATTTACACAATTTTTACACAATTACCAAGTATTTTCGAAAAATTTGTATTAGGGGCTCCTAAGAGATTTTTTGTTTAAGTCAGTATAACTAATCAACATGTAGTCCACAAACGGATACTGAATGAAAATGAAAATGAGGTGGACAAGTATGAAATTTACTAAAAATTCTTTCCAGTTTGAAAATATAATAATAAATAAATAAAATAATAATAAATGCTTAATAAATTTGACAATCAAATAATACTTTTGGTAGTCATCGACAGTGTTTGCAAATATACATAATTGCTATGTCTTTCACAATCAACAGTTATTCTTCTCGACACGACTACTGCTTTCGGCTTTGAGTTATAAAGTCGCCATAGACGGTAAGCACTGAAGACTAACAAATTTGTGTATTTGCTGTTTCATTTCATTTATTTCAAACCAGTTTCGTAGTCTTAGGTAAAGAGAGTATTTAAAAAATGGAAATGATTTAGTAATTTTAAACACTGAGATAAAGTTGCAAAATTTCTTTTCCTACCACACTTCTAATATTATGTCTGCAGATTTTGTAATGCACAATGTATAATCAAATTATTTTTCCTTATCGTTTCCCTATCATTTGTTGCTTTAACCTCGAGAAATATTTTCCAATGACTTTAAAATTCAAACTGAAAATTGATTTTCCTTTATGCATGTGTTTATTTCGCACAATGTATCCTATCCTACCAATTGTTATAGTATGTATAGTATTTATGTACTTAACTTCTTATAAAATTTGGAAAATGGCTGAACATATCACCAAAGACGAAAAACATCGGACCGCGGGTACATTTCACAATTTGCAAGAGTAAGCAGCAAAATTGATAGCAAATCATGATAAGAGCATATAGTGATAATACATACGATAAACCCAAAGTGTATTCATCGAATACTTCGCTACAGTCGTCCGGCATAGTGATAGGTATATTCCAGAGGCGACCAATCAATAATGGGTGACATATGGCCGTGAGTGTGAGATAAACGCCGAACAAAAGTGTCAAAATGCCCATCAGCATGCAGGCATTGTAATAGCGCAAATTGTACTGGCCCACACAGCAATCCAACCAATAACTGTGGTGACTATGCATCATAATGCAGGCATTGCACACGTGGCAATGAATTGTGCGTGCAGAGACGTACTTGCGGCAAATGTGACACATGTTTGTTTGATGCTGGGTAAGGGAGGATGATCGGTTATTCGGTGTTCTCACAGGCGAATCATTGTCTATCAACAAAGCGGTGTGGGCGGCTGCTTCTTCCTCCTCCTCGGCTGCTGTGGCCTCCGTAATGTCGGCTAAATCGTCTTCAGTCGAACGACTGGGCAAATCATGGCACGCCGAAGAATTTTTCCTTGTAAGCCACATTAAATAAACCGTGAGGCAAGCCATTACTACCAAGATAAAGTTTTCCTCGGGTAACAACTCCAACAGAGGCACGGCAAATTCCAAGCCCGCAATCATATACAGCACTGACCAAACGAGCCACATGAAAAAGAATTTTGTCTTCACATGATTGCGCTTTATGTACTGATGGGCATAGCCCACAAACACTACGATGGAAACTAACATAATGTACGATGTCACTTCATTGAGAGCGGCTAAGCCTAAAACTAACGGCAATACTGCACCCGGTATCACAGCTTCCATTGAAATCCGTTTGGCTCCTCCTCTCCAGGGTATACGCAAACGGTCCTGGAACGTCAAAAGCATATTATGCCTGTGCGACGACTCCACTCGTTGGCAGGTGATGAAATTGGTAAAAACTGAATCAAAGTCCTGGCAATTACAGCAACAACCTAAAATGTGATAGCGCTGCTTATCGCGATCTTCGTACTCGCAACAGCACAAACCAGATTGAATAGGTTTTGTTCCAACGTCCTCCTCCTCTTCGGCCTTTAAAGCAACTGCTATATAATCGAAATTGGTCATATTGTTGAACAGTCAGTGAACGTAGATGTTTAGATCAATATCACGACAAATTTTCAAAGAACAAGATAATTTTTCATATCAATTTGTATTCCAAACAACAATTGCAGGCGGCGTGAGAGTAAGAAATACAGAATATAGAATTTGTTTGAAACCAAAAGGTTTTTTTAATTTTCCTATTAATACACAACAATCGCAACAAAACGAAATGAAACTGCAAACTGAGGATTCGTAATTAAATAAAAGTAAATTAATTATAATAATTGATTTTCTTACATTTATCGCGAAGAATATTATTTTTAAACGATAGAAAAGGGGCCGAAAAGTCACCGACTGCGTATTTTGGTATAACAAAACAAAACCAAATCAGCTGTTCGCACTATCTTCATTGCTTAAAGTTGTAAAACTATGCAAAACTACCGGGTACTCAATACTGCCCTGTTATTATGGTAATCCATATACAAAAAAATCTATTGAATGTTGTTACAGAAGTGGTTTCAGTATTGTACATCGAAAAATTGTCATAGTTGAAGAAATCCGTATTTGGTTTCCAGTAACTTAAATCAACTGCTCCAATCACTGTCAATTACTTCATTAGTTGCCATCAAGATTTTTATTGGTGGAATTGTGAATAAACTTTGTTGTAGTTTTGAAATTTCCATGACGAAAACAAATATTTTAGAGGTAAAGCAATGGTCATGAAATTTGAAGCTAAATACTTTCTTCGCGTGAAAAATTTTGCGCATTCCTCTAGATGAATGTATAAAAAGGAACAGTTTTACAATTGCACATACATATACATTATTGAACACATTATAATGTAAAAACACAATTTCAATTTTGGAAATCAATTAAAAAAAAACAGCAATGCTGCAATATTTTTTCACGAAAAAGAATGTCTGGTGTAATGATTTTCCTCCAAAAAAGAAGAAAACATTGTTTGTTTAATACAGGCTACTTAACAGCCTGTTTCCATAAAACGAATCATTCGATTCGTTCACCAAGCAAACTTAAAACTGATTGCATTCGTTTTTGTAGTTCGAAAAGATTTTCGTTTTGAAGACCTTAAATTTTTTTAGGTAAGGTTATCAAAAAACTACTATTATGTAAAATAATGTAAAGAATTGTTGAGAAAAAAATTTAATAGTTGACGAAAACTTTCATACATTTTACAAAAATCCTGTTAACAATACTTTCGTTCATAGGCGATTTGTTTGACTACCAGGCTGCAAGTTATTCGTTTTTAAAGCGTCAAAGGAAAGATAATGCGTTATTAAGCAGTTCTCTGAAAGGAATGTTTATTGACAATAAAGACTTACAAAAAAACTTTTCATACAGAGAAGCATATTAATTTAATTTATTTTTATTCAATTTAATTATTATTATGCTTGTTAATACATTAAATTTTTAAATCTCTTGGAAAATTCTTATACTATAAGTGGTCGAAGCCAAGCATTGTCCAATGTAATGTTTTTAGTAGCAAATGTACTGCAGCTCATTTTACAAGATGTACCATTAAATTCAATATATGAAGAATATTACTTAAAGATGCTGATATTTACATTTTTTTCTTGCTAAATACTTGTACTGAAAAATTTGTACTTGTACTTGTAAAATTTCGTAGTTACGTAGTTGAAGAAATCGGCAGTTGATTTTCAATAAATTCAATTAACTATTTTAATTATTGGCAACTATCTTCTTAGTTGCTTTTAATTTTTTTTTTTTTTGAGGAATTTTAAACAAACTTTTTTATTGTTTTGAAATTGTCATTAGAAAAATAATCGTCAAAAAATTTCAAATGCTCAGCAATTTTCTGCAGATACGGGAATATGTAATATAAACATGATCTCTATTCAAGCTATTTATTATTTTAACCATCTTAGGAAGAAGTGTCATGATAATAATAAGTGTATTCAATGATTCTGTCATCCATGGACTTTTCCTCATGAAAATTATTTTCCATTACACTTTTCTTCATGAGAAGTAGTTCCCCGAATATCTTTCTTCTCGAAAAGTATCACCCACGATATTTTTCTCCACAGAAATTTTTTCCCATAGGAAGCGAAAAGTGCATTCCATTGCAATGTTTTATATGAAAGGTGTTTTTCATTGTATTTTTCTGTATGAAAAGTGTTTCATTGTCATTTCTTCATAACAAAAATAACGTTTTTCTATACCAAAATGATAATTGTTTATTTTATGTTACATACCTGTAAAATCGTTTTTATACAAAGTGTGTACCCTAATGTTGCTGGAGATAAAAACATGTTGTATTTATTTATTTAATAAATTTAAGTTTTAAACAAGTACTTTTTATTTCCTTTAACAATTCTAATGTCTAATAACAAACATTGACGTAATATATGAAACAGGAAAGAATTGGTTACTATTTACTACGAAATGGTTGCTTTATATCAACTATCATTGGATCGTCAATATCACTTAAGCTGTTAGTTAAAATGCGTACTTTAATAAATATCAACTAATTTTGTGCGTTAGGTGTATCAACTACGATCTAGTTGAAATTTTAGTTCATATAATAATTTATTTTTAATAGGCCACCTTTTCAAGATGAAAAATTTTCCATGCTTATTTTGGAAATTTTCTGAAATTTTCTTCTTCAATTAAGAACATAAATTGAAAAGCGTTTTAATTTTAAGTAAATAATTTTATGCATACGTTCGGAAAACTTATGATTCGTCTATTTACAATAAACATTTTACAACATGACAGTTCAACGTCTATTTTTAATTTAACCATTTGTTACGTGCTCCCCAAAATGGTGCTTTGGCAGATCTTCCAGCTGCT
>JAHXMU010026239.1:152066-237679 GCA_019455685.1 Philornis downsi
CAACATATATAAAATACGATGTCGCGAATGGAAGAAGAATTCCTTTCATCTTTGAGTCGTCGTAACTCTTGAATCTGATAACGTACCATTATGAAACTTCACAGGAATAATCGTAAGGTATTTAGCTATGTGGACATACATTTTAAATAAAGTCAAAATCGAAGCATTTTGAAATAGGTTAACTTTTACTTGTATTAAAAAAAACATCCATTTTAATATCCAAAGAAAATTCGAAGTTTAAATGCATGACCATAAAAAGCATGAGATTTGTAATCAGAATCGATATTTAAATAAAGAAAATAATGAAGTAATACTTTTCAAAGCAGATGATATATCACTCTTAAGCAAAAAATTTTGAATATATCTAAAGGTAGAAAAATTTCGAAAATTTTGGTTGTCTCCTTCGCGTGAAATGACCTGCATGCTACAAATGTAGTACCACAACTAGACTAGACGATTCGTTATACTCCCAAGATTCTTTGAAAAAGATCATCCTGTGAGGATAAAAACAAATCCTATTTGCAACATAGCCATAAGAATATATGTATATCTTGACGAGAAATTCATTTCATGATACGATGGATCATCATACAGGTTAATAGTGTCGTAAATAGTATTTTTCGGGTACCTTTGAAAATAATCTGCATAATGCAATTAAAATTTCCGCCGTCAGTCTCTGAAGCAGATAGTTCAAAAACAAAAGAATAAAATATCTGAGGTCTGTTAACCGTCTGTTAGGTCACACGCAAACCACATCCAATCCAAAATAATGATTGAGGATTGATTCCAAATCTGGGAGTCTCCGCTATCATCGTCCAGAGACTGTTGTAAATCCTCGGAAAAGAGACGGTACATACAAAGCCCTAGCCTACATAGGACTTCAGCTTGATAGCTTTAAAGCAGCTTAACAATCGAAATAACTGGAAAGACAATTTTCAACTCCAAAAATGGACTTCAAATCTTATTAAAACATCAATATTTCCAAATGAAAACTTCCGCTACCATCGACCAAGCTAGAAAAGAGATTAAATTGCAAGTCTTCGCAAAAAAACAACCAGCACCCACTACGCATTCTTTTCTAGATCCATCCGATTACATGGAGTTCCACCATCGACCTGTTCTCAGCTCTAATTCATTCGGCAAAATACAATCGATCACGGGAATGAAATTATCATTATCTTCGTGATATGACCTGTGGGATATGAGAGATAGGAATCTTTTATTCGTTCCTAAATCCCCAGAAATGACCCCCCAGCAATACCACGCATGAAATGCTTTTACGCATTTGCTTCCCTCAAACTGATTACTACACGAACAGCAGTTGCCCTAACAAAAAGATTAATGCTATGTTGAAGATCGCATATAAGATGACCTGCTAACACCTGCTCAAGCTAAAGAGATTGTCAATGCCTTTATCATTTGAACTTTACCAATCATTTTCAGACCTATTTCTGGTCATCTAACGCCTAAGACAAAAATATAAGAAATATAAGAAATTATTTGAGCGAACTATCGCCTTATAAAACCAATTGACTACTCTCAAATTAACCCTAATCTTATCCATGGACTTTCGATATGCATACAAAACCAGAACAAAAATTTTAGTCAATTCAGCTGGTTTACTGGCACCCTATATCACTTTACCGAATTTTAACAGGTAAAAGTGTTTAAGATAGCGTGTTCGAAGCCTTAGCATTTATGATAAAAATACTTTAGGTTTTAATGTAATGGGTGCAGTGAGAGGTCGGAAAAAATACCCCAGATTCAGGAGTTACTTTCTGCTCCTCTAGACATTAAGATTGACCTAATTTTAGGATAATGGAACCTATGAATTTTATGTCATTGACGTAATATTGATTTTGCTCAATTCCACCATTATGTATGGGAGGTATAATAAGGGCGTGTTTAAATCCTTCAGTTCCAGATGATGAAATTGTATTGTTCAAAATTTTGGCGGATTATGGGAAAAACTATACATTTATGTTAGTGTTATTTGAAGGGTAGAGGTCCCACCATCACAAAATGTGTTATGAGATATGACATAATACGACTGGTCAAATTTTAGTTGAACTGGGGGAAGCCAATGCTATGTTATAGGCGAAAATGTGTTTCTGTCGAAGACGCCATTTTATATTGGAGGTACCAAAACAGACGGGAACAGGTTCTCCAGTTATATTTCTAAGTCAAACTATATCAAAAATATACAGCGTGCAAAATTTTATTGAATTCGTGCAATCATTTCAAAATTAATAATAAAAACAATATCTTAGGTTTTAAGCTCATTTGTAAGAGAGGTACCTGAAAGAATAAGGCAAAATAAACCTTGTTCCAAAAATATGATGATTAGCCTAATTTTAAATAAATACGACATACAAACCCAAAGTTATAGGCTAAAAACTAAATTTTGTCGATAAGGGTAATTTTGAAAGGAAGATACTGGAATGGCCAAGGTTTGCTCGTCCAATTATAGTTCTGAACTAAAATATAAATTACAACTTCCAAAAATTCTGTGGTTTAGTATAGACATTACAAAGACTATGGTAGAAATAATAATTTATATGGAGTTATGTCACCCAATATCATAAGTTATGTTATCGATGTGAAATGTAGCTTTGCCAAATTGTTCGTAAAACCAGTCACCAATTTCAAATTAATTGTTCTTTCATTTCCACTAGATAAATCTAGAAGGGAGGAACTCGTTCTTGTGGGAAATATTCTCAATCCAGCTACAATCCAGCACGTAGTCGACGACACCGTAGCTCAGGTGGCTCAATTCTCTTTTCCATAAAAAAATGTTGCTAAAACTAAGTTAAGGCCATATTTGACGTCAGAATTATTACTAGTCAGAATTATCGCCCGAATTATTGTTTCGACCAAGACTATACTCGTACATAGATGAGTGAAGAATTGTGTTCTCAGCTGTTATGATAACTCTTGCTCTTGTAGAGGTCATGCCGAAAATATTTTGTAGCGTTATTGGTAGATATCGGTATTGCACGTGATAGTAGCTTCATCGGAATTTTATATTTCAAAAGTCAATTGTTTACTACTTCCAGAGAGGAACCTAATAAATTGTTTGAAAAAGTGGAATGTGAAGGCGGTTTTTGTAAATTAATGAACTGCGGATGAGGAACATGAACTCATGAGTTGATCTAGATGAACATAATATCCTTTGAAGTTGGACGCGAGGATATTTTGGAACCATTGCATGATACTCAGCTGAATCGAATGAGGAATTTTTTTTACAGCCAGCTATGGTAGGGAATAATCCGTCAGCCTATGGATAATCCTATATGGATAATATGTAACTGACATCATTGTTGTAACATCTAGGATGTAATTCAGATAATATAACTTTAAAAAAATATTTATAGAGCTGGTAGCCCGATTATCTTGCGACTTTTTAACAAGTTAACAGCTCTATTTGTTCCTTTGTACATATCTAATTTTGCGTCCATAAATGTCCTCCTCAAGGCAGCACCTGCAAATAATCCTTCTGCTTGCAAGGCAAACGGGCGTATGGCAATGAAATATACATATATCTATATACTGACATATTTTTCAACAACCGACCAATTAAAGGCCCGCCAATAAACAGCGTATGAACTGAAATGGTTTCTTCCCGCATCTATTAATTTGTATTATTGCGTATTGCTTTCAATAAAGCTAAGGAATATTTCGAAGGAATCTAATTGTTCCAGAGATAGTTTCGTCCATAACCACACCCACTACTAGGATGGTTCCTTGGAAGTCTATATATGTAAATGTAATTGGTCTTATCCCGGATTTATAAATGTCTACCTAACTCCATTGATTTTAGTAATTAGATAAATGGTCAAGATATTAGAAAAAATTTAAAAAAATTAGAATTGCTCAAATGTTAGATACAGTTCTTGTATCCCAATTATGTCCCAATTATGATATTTATCGATTCATATCATGTTAAAATTCCTCTCTTCTCGCATTTTGCCGATTTTTACAGTGATAATTGGTTTTTTTTTCAATATCCACTCCCACATATAGGACGATCACTTAAAAGGTTTATTAGCTAAGATGGTTCTTTCCAAAACGTATTAACAGCCATTCTATACAGCTTTTAGTTAATGAAGAAGTGATATGTTTGTTGAAATTATGGTGAATAACTGTTATTGCAAGAGTGTTTTTAGTCCTTGTATAGGCAAGTTTTTTTCCTACTGGGCTGATTTTGACTGTGTTTCACAGCATAGAGGACGTTACTAAGTCAATAATTTAAAGAGGTGATAAAATCTGGAATGACTTTTCAGACAAATTTGCAAAAAAAATGGTAAAATTTTCGCAACATTTCTGAAAAACACCCAATTTTCTGGAGGTGAGGAGGTGGATTAGTTTTTCCCACTTGGTCGGTTTTGCTTAGTTTCAAATTTAACCAGAATCTGAAGTACTTTTTTGGCAAATTTCAGCTTCCAAGTTCATGATATCAACAAGATTGTATATATTTTATAAAGTCTCAGATGAGTACAGATGTACTGACAAAATTAACATACTTCCATACTACGATAGTAGATATAAAAATGTATGTTCATTGTCAACCAGTATTCGACCATGAATTGGACCAGGCACCTTCGTATAGCTAATCTATTCCACTGTTTTATCAAGAACTCCAGCCAACATAATAAGTACAAATAATATTGGCAGTATAAACAATCCACCGCTGTTTTTTTTATTTGTTTTTTTTTTTTTGGCACAAATTGGTCATTTGGTCAATATCATTTACAAAATGTGGACGAGTATTATCCTGTAGTGTTTAGAGCAGCAGCTTATCGATTTAGGTAGGCATCTATTCAACCATCTGTATAAGTGAAGGACTTCAAGGACTTTGCTTCTTTTACTGCGTTTTATTTCATATTATTTTTTTGGTAAGAATGTAGCAATCTAGATCAGATATGATCATCTCTATGATCATATTTTCATATGAACACAGAGGTACGTGCTATGAATGAATATATAAATCAGTCCACCTGACTGCACTGGTTTTAATTGAAATTTCGGTTATAAAAATGTTACAACTTATGAAAATGTTTGATTTTTTTCGCTCAATTTAGACGATTAATGGCCAGCGGCAGCGACAAAAAAGAAACGTTTTGATTAAAATATACTAATGTTCACCGTTTGGAATTCTTTCTATAAACAGGCCTTTTAAAATACCAAAATAATGCCTTGAATTCGATCAGGGTAGAATTAACAGCACTATTGAGTAATGACCAGAAGGCGATAATATATTTGGGTGTGATTTTTATTAAGTACGAAAGGATAGTAATCGAATTTTTTAAGTCAACGAACTTTCAGTGAGTCTAATAATATGACGTTCACAACTCAACAACACTCTTAGATGTAATATGTGACAATTATTTACATATTCAAGAAAATATTGATTTGTTCTGTTTTTTAAATTTGTTTTTTTAAGTCATAATATAAATTAACTATCACACAAAATTCCATATAAACCTAAAATTATGTAATTGTATTTTTTTTATATAAATATAAAACTAAAACGCTCAGCAAAAAATTGCACAGCTCTGCATACAAATTTTCTGTAGATATTAATTACAATTATAGATGCAAATAAAATTAGATTAGAAAGCCGCCTACAATCCCCAATCCTTCAAAGATGATTTCACCCCCCCATCCCCCAAAAGGTGATTTGAGCTCGAATATAAAAAAAATAAGGTTAAATTAAATTTAAAAAAAAAAAAAAAAAAAAATAAAACACAATTACATCTTCCGTTTCGAATATTGAAAATTGAATTAGCTACCACATAGTAGATCCGCAATCGTATTAAATATATAATCCTTATAAGTATAATGCTTTTGATATAATGAAACAACCTCATAGTTCAGATTGCCATGTATGTACGTATTTTCCTACAAACAGAGAAATAGCCGAGATATATATTTTTTTTCCTTATAATGAAATACAAACCCAACGAATAGTAGTCAAAATTATTGCCATACCGATTTCTACCTACATGTACTCGTATACCTACAATAAATGCTTCTTATATGCCCTACATAACCCGATCGAATAACCGATTACTCTCTAAGTAAAGGCTTAAGTTCGATTACGTTCGAAAATGTTTTCACAATACATTTTAATGCGAAATACCTATGTACATAAATATCAATTTAAGTTCGGAAGCATATTATTTTTTGTGTCAATTAAGGAAATTATTTTAGTAATTTTATTTACAGAAGTGAAAATGATATAAGAAATTTTAATATAACAACATAATAAATGATAAAACGAAAACATATATTGAAATATTTAAAGTAATGAATGATATTAAAAATTAATTAATTTACAAAAATCGATATAAATACATAAAAGACCTCTACTTATAAGTGAGATTTTTATTAATTCTACACATATACACATACATACATTCCCACATAACATGACATACAATACATAATGACACATAACATATTAGATAATTTTCTAAAATTAAAACCAAAAATATAAATATATATTCTACATACATACATAAATGTAAAAGAAAGATTTCAATAAAAACCAAATAAATCTCGTAAAATGCCACCGTTTGTTATTATAATAATCACCGTTTATAAATTTGGGGACAATTTGTAAAACGATGTTTCCATTCTTTAATTAAACTGTGCTGACATTTCGCGGTGAAACTCCATGTAAAGGCGGTATAGAAATTTCAGTCAGACCAACAGACTTTCATATATCCTCACCCAACATAATTTAGCGTTGATGCAAAAATATGAGGATTGCTGGAGTGAAAGTGGTGAGTCGCTAGGTAATTGTAAGAAGTAACATGCAATTGAATAGAGGGTATGAATCGTACATTAGTAAAATGATGTAATTTGAATGGTATTATTAACTAGCTGAATTTTTCCAAATTTTCGAAGCATTATAATGTCGCATAATTGCCAAAAATTTAAGTAACTGCAATCTACAAATCAAGGATTACAGCGGAAAAATTACATTTCGATAAATCGGCCAATTTGCATGTGAGGTACCGGAAGAGGTGTGGCAACGCCATCCATACGTTTCCATTTCCAGAATTTGCTTCACCAAAAGGCATCACAGGTGCCAAATTCAGTACAATTACTAGAAAGATATCATACTAAGAATATATGCGTTACATCAGTAATGGAAGCTAGCAGAAGCGTTGCGGTTACTTGGTCAATTTTTCTTAGGGTTTCAAAGAATCGTAATTCAATATATTGAACAAGAACCTAGGCTACTGTAGCATAACTACTAGAAATTTCAGAGGAAAGATTGAATTTCGGAAAATCGGTCAATTTGTATGGGAGATACCAGAAGGAGTGTGACAATGCTACCCAATTTCATTGTGAGACATTACTTTGGCAAACGATCAGCCTGCACCAAATTTGGCTAAATCTGAAGAGATGAATGTAAGAATATATGGCCTAACTGGACCATTTGCTTAGGAGGTATCAGAAGGACGTTGATTGTTTGAAATTCGACTAAGTATTACAAACAAGTTCAAATTAATAGTTACTCTACTGTATGAATGGGGAGTTATAGGGAAATTCGATCAATTTTTATGGTAGGAACTAGAAGAGGTGGCTCGATATAGTCGAATTACAATCTCCGACTACGACTTCGAAAATATATTAAGTTGTTCGGAAAGTTCGCTCGGGTAATTCGTTAGTTCACCATACGTCACTTCTCTTCAAGCACTATTCTTCGGGTGTGGTTATAGCGTTAAAAAAAACAAAATTTTAGAAAGTGGAAAAAAGCGAAAAGGAGCATCTTAGGCATATTAGCTGTATTATTTCCGAAAAGGAAAAACAGCTGCTGAAGTCAGCCAATAAATAAAGTCTGTTTATGAAGAAAGCGGGCGAAATGAAAGAACTTGTCAGAAATGGTTTCAAAGATTTTCTACGGGCAACTTCTCTGTAACGGATGCTCCTAAATCAGGACGACCAAAAGAAATTGTTTTCAAGGAGGTGAGAGATTTAATTATTGTTAATTTCCGTGCAACAGTTAGGGAAATAGCTGAAATAATGAAAAAAAAAAATCAGTCTCAACCGTTCACGGGGTCATAAAAGAGCTCGGATTTGTGAGCAACCTCTCTCACCGAGGCCTAACACTGCCTTGCGGACTCGTCAGAAGCTGTCAGAGCTTGCGTAGAAAGTTTTACCTCGCCCAACGTTGTCCCCAGACCTCGCCCGTCCGATTATCACCTATTCTGAGCAACCGCTTAAAGGATTTGAATTTAATAACGACGAGGAAGTGAAAAATCGAACTGAACGCTTTTTTTCAGAAAAACCACGCGAGATTTATGAGAGAGACATCTTCCCCAGAGATGTGGGAAGAAGTTGTTAAAAAATGGGGAAATTATATAATGGATTAAGATAATTGTTTTCTTGTACATTTGTAATTAAATATTTTTTGAAAACCGAACGAACTTTCCGAACCACCCGATATAACTATGACAAGCTTTGACAAATTTAGCAGAAGTTTATAAAGTTTAGTAAAGACAGCTATATTGTTCACCAGACAGCCAGCCAGACGGGTGGGCATAGCTTAATGGGCTTGAAATGTCGTGAAACACAGTTGGCCAAAAATACTTGATACTTCAGACGCCCTCTTCTGCATATTACATTTTTCGCCGTGTCGAATGATACATAGCGTAATTCTTTGAGTTCAAAAATGGTCGTGAAATTTGCCACCAGACTATGCTTTCCGTGAGCATAATTTTCTTGTTCGGGGGTTTTTTTTTGCTGATTTCCAACACTGAAATCAAAATAACTTACGTTTTTACATCATAATATATTCGACAACATTTTTGTAAACTTATGAAATGAAATTGTAAGTTAAAAAAATAAAATGAAACAAATTCCTTTACATCCCTTGCATGGGACATGGTTTTTAAATTCAGTAAGCTTACACGCATTCTGTTTTTAGACTCTCTCAAAAAAACCTATAGTTCAACGACAATTCCGAACACAGTTTAAAAAGCATATATAAGATTTGTCGATTACGAGACTACTCGAAGTGTTCGTCAAGACACACAGAGATGAGGGCAGCTCAAATAATGATAGGTGGTTGTAGGCAAGATTCAACCCGGGCTCATGCGAACGAAAAAACGGGTGTACTAACCACCACACTACGGTCGGTCATAAAAAAGACGCAATTTTATCAATATATTATATCGAACATATTCTGACGTAAACACATTTGTTCTTTCGATTTCAGTGCTGGAAACCAACGTAAAAGTTACCCACAAAAGAAAATATGTTTTTTGAAAATTTTACCTCGCGGAAAGAACGTAGTGCTTAGCTTAAACTTAGTACGCAGTTGAAATAATAAATGCTGTCAAAAAAGTATCGGAAATTATTCATCAAAACACAAAATATTTATCATTCATTTAAAGTTATTGTATCGCTTTCCAAGTAGGCTTCCTTTCAAAATTATACTCTTCCGGCAACGAATAATCCAATCATTACAAACTTTTTTTAAAGTCACTTTGCGGAAACGCTTCAATTCTCAGTACTAATTCTCTTCTATCGACTGAAAGCGGGTGCTTCGAAGTAGTAATTTAAGTTTGAAAAACAGAAAAAATCTGCTAGAGCCAGACAAAGTAAAAACGATGGTTGTTTGATATTAAATGAGTTTTGAATGTTAGCCAGAAATTCGCTCACAATACCATCCTTTTGAAATGACGCTTTATCGTGGTGCAAAATTCATGAGTTTTCTTTGTGCGAATCAGATCGAATTTGCACTCTCAACATCGCGATAATTAAAGAAAGCATTATCTCAACTTTTGATCCACTTTTATGTAGTTTTTTTCGGTTTTGGCTCAGTTCGAAATCGCCATTCCAAAACTTATGGTCTGATTTACATGTCAAACTCGTTAACCCATATCTCACCGTCTGTTTTAATGCGTGTTGTGAATATGTGGTCGGAATTTAGCATGTCTTTAGCCACTCTAACGAGAACTAGTTGAGCGGCATTGCGTTTTTTACCCAAACATTCTCGCAAAATAGCATTAATTGATTCGAGAGACTCAGAAAATTATGTGACTGCTCTCTCAAACTTAAGTGATAATTTTCAGTCACCATTTCCCTCACTTTATCGACATTAATTTTATTTAAATACGTTAATGGCCCAGTAAAGCGGTTAAATCTTTTGAATACACTGCACCATTCGTATGCACGTGTTTCTGACAAAGTCAATATTTTTAGCAATTCGGCACACGAAATTCTATTCGAAATGGAAAATTTGAAACAAATTTCATGTTCGATAAATCGGGCGCTAAAAATATACCAAATGACGAATTGCGCGCAAACTCCGCGTCAACATAGCGTATAGTAATGCCAAATTCGCCACAAAAAGAATTATGACAATTCCTTTGAACGGGGTTTTTAAGTTATCAATTTCCGGCACTTTTTTGACAGAATATATTATACATTAAACGCTCCCTTCTGGGTGTTACATTTCCGTCCTATGTAATGGGTATACCTTTGTTCCTTCGGGTAAAGCTATAATCACAAATTTGTTATGCCGTATTGAATAGAATCAATTTCCGATTATTTTCATGAATTTTCAAGTTTACTTTCTCAAAAACTGGTTAACCACAAAGTAAAATTTCGCATAATACATGTTAAGTTAATGGCCTGTAAAGTTATAAAGCGATAACATATTGACACAAAATTAATACGCCTACATATCTTACATAGCGAATGTACAGGGTGTCCGTCGGGAAGGTATACTATTTTGTTTGTTTATAACTTTTGATTAAATGAAAGAGAATGGGTCTTATATTGACAAATGTTTTATTTAATGTCGGTAATTATGTGTGGAATACAATATTAGATAAATGTCCGCCTCTGCGAGCCCTTTTGAGCACATTTTTCATTACATTCTCACACATTTCACGCGGTATTTCATTAATTTCATCACGAATATTTTGTTTGAGTTGCTCAAGCGTTTCTGGTTCGTTTGCATAAACCTTGCTTTGCTTTCAGATATCTTCACAAAGAGAAGTCCGGAGCAATCAGGCGACCGTGGAGACCAATCAACATCACTATTTCTTGAAATAACTTGTTGTGGAAAGAGGTCTCGCAGTAATTCCATTGTAATCCTGGCTGTATATGATGTGGCACCGTCTTGTTAATCAAGCTCAAAGCATGCAGTTGTGGCGTTAAAAAGTTTTCAATCATATCACGGTATCGCTCCCCATTAACAGTTACCGTTACGCCGTTTTCAATTTCAAAGAAGTAAGTTTCGGTGATTCCTCCTGACCAAATTGCACACCAGACTGTCACTTTTAATGGACGCAAAGGCGACTGATGAATAATTTGACGGTTTCCCATTGCCCAGAACCGACTATTCTATTTATTCACATATCCATTCAATGAAAATGAGTGGGTTGTCATGGGCGAGCTGTAACATCCTATTGGCATATGTAAATGGTCTTGTGGAAGAAGCCCTTGTGTCAAGTGAATTTTAAATGGGAAAAAATGCAAATTCTTGTCAAAATTGTGGCCAGAGTTGTTGTTTGAAGGCCAAACTCCTGAGCACGGCGCCGAATTAAGGTTGATGGATTGTTTTGAACACTTTCTTGAGCAGCAGAAATGTTTTCAGCCGATCTTGCAGTACGTTGTAGTCCATGCTTGACCCTATCAACCACAGACCCTCTTTCTTCGAAATCATTCACTACACGATAAATAGTGCGTCTTGTTGGCACGTGTTTCTCCCAAAAATTTCACGTAATTTTCTCATCGTCACAGTAATCGGTGATTGATTTTGATAAAATGTTTTAACCATTAAAACACGTTGGTTTATCGAATTTCAAGTTTACTTTACTTCATGTTAGAAAAATTTTTTATAATTTTTCAAAAACTGGTTTACCACAAAGTAAAATTTTGCAAAATATATGTTAAGTTAATGGCCTGTACACTTATAAAGCGATAACATATTGACACAAAATTAATACGCCTACAAATCTTACATAGCGAATATATTATTTCGTGCGTGAATCCACTGATAGCTGGGCTTACCACTAGCAATCAATTACAAATTGTGGCCGCAGGGAAAAACTATTTAAATGGAGTTAGGGCAAAGTCGAGCTTGCAATTTGTAATTTAATTTTAGTTCGATATCCTGTACAATAAAAAAACTCTTATAATCACAATACAGAAGACTTAAGAAAGGCAATTGATTACAATTTGGTTTCAATTTTAGCTCAACTTAGCATTTAATATTATCAGATATTCTATCCTTATAACTACCGCCTACCTATTTCACTTTTTCTATTTTTTTTACATTAACAATAGATCGCAATGAGTTTTTTACAACAACACCTTATCCAAAAAGTTAAGCATGTATAAAGTTGTATTACAAGGATCCATATTAAGACTCCTTCTTTTCTGCGTATAAATAAATGACTTACCAAATGTATTAAATCACTGCCAAAAATACCAATGTATGCCGATGATGTGCAACTTTACTGCAGCATGAGACAAACCAATACTTCCAGCTGTGCTAAAAAAAAGAATTACTTGAAGAATGTGTACAAATGGGCATGTCAAAAGGAACTAAGTCTGAATCCTTCCAAATCGAAATATTTGATTATTTCAAACGAAAAATTTTCGAAAATGATCTGTTCTCATTGCAACTTTATAACACACCAATTAAGTTTGTTAAATCTTCATTCAAGTTGGGAGTTATCTTCAATAATACATTGACTTGGTCAAATCATATAGAGTTGTTGGTGAGGTAAACAGCGATTTAAGAAATCTATGGTCTGTCAGGCATTCAACGCCATTTGATATGAGAGGGCTTTTAGCTAAAACAGCTTCTTTTTATAAAGAATAAACTTAATTACAGTAGAATAAAATAAAATAAATATTGCACTAAATTATGAATATAAATAAATGCAATAATATAATATATATGTATATGGTGATTTTTTAAGACTTAAGTTTTTCAGGTTGGCAGCACTGGCGTCCAAACGTCTTCTGTCAAAATAAAAAGTGTACAGTACTCCCTGCCATTTCATTATAGACTGACGAATGACCTACCACAACGTCTAATTTCTGGTGAATGGGCCTTACAAAAGCTCAATGAAAATCCTCTATTTTATCGAAAAATTGTGTTTAGCGATGGGGCTCATTTCTTCCTGAACGAAAAATTGGACCTTCCGAATGGACATTTTGAGACAGTGCCGCGGACAATATTTACATGAAATTTTCTTTAAAAATTAAATGGCAAATACCAATTTATCGATTCCAATAAAAAAATTAATATATGATGCAATTTAATATATGATGAGTATTCCATTGGATTTTTAAAAAAACTACGATATTGTAATGTACGCCACTAGCACTGTAATACATAAGTTTTAATCTTGTGGTGGTAGGTTATGCCAAAAATTGATAAATAAAATGAAATAAATGAAATTATAATTATATAGAATATTATATGAGAGATAATACTTAATATTTTTTTATAAATAATATTTTACAGATCAAAAGTCTAGTTTATTCGATGCAATTGCTGTCCTTATTTAGACACATATTTATGTTCAATCCCCGTTCCAAAATTCGGTGTAGTTCACAATTTATAGTAATTTCTCAAAACAGCGATTTCCCAAAACATGGGTACCATCTGTAAGCAATATTTTTTGTTGTTATAGTTTATGTCTTTGCAACGCAAGTCATCAAGGCATGATTCGAAAGTCCCGAATATTTCAAAAGTTACAACAATTTTCCATAACAGCGATTTTTCCAGAAATGCTAAATAACTGAAAACAGTAATTTCAGAGTCGTTATTCCTTGTAAAACTTAACGTGTACCAGATTTGAAAGAAAGATGAAAGAAGATTTGAAAGATTTAAGCTGAATAAAAGATGTAAATTAAAGCATGAAAGGATAAAATCTGCCAGTTGTATGGAAACCACCAGGAGTCGAATTTTTTAAAATTTTGTCAACTGGAAATCAGGATATTCAATCTATTAAGAAACAGTTGATTACAATATCTAAATATTGTATTATTTTTTTGTAAACATTAACAGACGTCACACACACACGCTTAGTGGTAGTTTTTATTAAAAATGTATGACCATAAATATTCATTGCAGTTTTATAAATTAAATTACCCACAATATGAAATGTATTCAATTATTTTATACATTATAAACAAAACATCGCACTTTAAAATAAAATCAAAGTATAGATTTATTTTCAAACAGTACAATTCTGTAATTAAATTATAAAAATTTAAAATTATGTTTAAAAATTTATCGAATTTTGAGATCTTTTCGCCCGTAAAAAAGACGCAATATGGGAATTTGGTTGAAACAATATGAATCTTCTTAAATATTTCATAAAACTAATATTTCCAACATTGGCTTAAAAAAAAAACGTTTATGTAAAATTTCGGAAATTTTGCGGTATTCCCCGACAGAATCTCCAGAAAGCAGAAAACGAATCTATTAAAAGTTCTCGGAGTTTCCAATACACTCGTAACTTAACTTAGAGGTGCCTCTTTTTGAAACAGTACAAAAAGGATCTTTAGAAAACCTATACAAATGCAATATGGTTGTGGAAAATTTTGTATCGAAAATATTGCACTGAGGCGTACTACTGTGAAATTGGTTTGAAAGACGATGCTAAAAATTAGCTTTATAATGTCTCTTAGCCATAGGCAAGATATATTGGATATTGGTTAACATTCCTCCATTAGAAAAAAAAACTTAGCCGCTCAAAGACTAAACCTACCTCTAGAAAAAAGTGTTTTTCAAAATTTTTTTATTGCATTTATTGGTTAACTAAAATTTACCAAAAATCATTATTCATTATTCATTATTTTTCTATTCCATTAGAAAAAAAACTTAGCCGCTCAAAGACTGAACCTACCTCTAGAAAAAAGTGTTTTTCAAAATTTTTTATTACATTTATTGGTTAACTAAAATTTACCAAAAATCATTATTCACAATGCCGGTCACTTGAATAGCGTCCCCCTAATCATTTAACAACAGTGATTACTATAGCGGTTCAGCGGTTCACTTCACATAGCGATTTAGCTTTTACTTATTTGTTTTTCCTACTTTCACACACAACCAACAAAAAATTTCAAGCCATGGAAGTGTCCCGTTATTTTAATTTGCTCTTTCCTTTTAAATGAGTGAAAAATGTGTTCTTCGGTTTTTGTCCATTTGAATAGCACCCCTCAGGTGGTAATCAATTTAGCTATGAAAGTCTTTTGCAGATCATCATAAATCAGATCGGAATACAGTAATTGTGTATAATTAAATATAAAACAATCGATTTTAAGTAAAATGGGCCGAGCTAAATCCTTGAATGTCGAGGAGAAATCCAAAATTAAAACCTACAAGGATTGTGGACTTTCTATTCATCAACTAGCCGGAAAAACTAATAGAAGTCGCAAAATTATATTGAAGTGATAATAAAGGCTATGAAAGGTCGAAGCAAGTGCTATTACAGCCGCTGACAAGAGAGCTTATCTGAGATATGCCTCAAATTCACACCACTCTGCTGCCAAAATCAAGGAAAAATCTGGCGTAAGTGCAAATATATCAACGGTAAAAAGAGTTATTTTCAAAGCAGCACACTTGCAACGCTTGAGACTTGAAAAGAAACTACCGCTAGACAATCTCCGTAAGAAACATTTCATTAATTTTTGTCGTACGACTATGACGTGGAGTAGAAAGTGGAATAGAATCATATTTTCCGACGAAAAAAAAATTAATTTAGGTCCTGATGGATATACATAATAACTATTTCCACGATCATCAAATAGAGGAACACCTACTCAATCGATTACACAGCCGGGAAGGTGGAGTTGTGGCATGGGGTACGATTTCTTATTATATCTTATTATTATACTAGCTGACCCGGCAAACGTTGTTTTGCCTTCAAATAAATAACAGCGCCACATATAGGCTGGTATGTTTGTCACCTACGATTATTTGATTCAATGTTAATGTGGTAAAAAAAATTAATTACAAAAATTTCATCTCCAACGCCATCTATCACTTCAAATAAAACCTTTTAAACCTTCCGGAATACTTTACCAATAATTTAAGACCAAAATGAGCCAAATCGGTCCAACCGTTCTCGAGCTTTAGCGAGACTGACGCACAGCAATTGATTTTTATATATATACTAGCTGACCCGGCAAACGTTGTTTTGCCTTCAAAATGAATTGCAAAAATCTCATCTCCAACGCCATCTATCGCTTCAAATAAAACCTTTTAAACCTTCCGGAATACTCTACCAATAATTTAAGACCAAAATGAGCCAAATCGGTCCAACTGTTCTCGAGCTTTAGCGAGACTAACGCACAGCAATTGATTTTTATATATATAGAAGATGAACGTGTTCTCTCAACCAGGGCGGAAGCACCCACTACAAAATTTTACTTAAAATATTTATTTTTAAATTAGATGTAAACAAACAATAATACCTTTAATTTAGAATTAATGTATTCGTGTATAATCTAATTCTTGTAAGGGGGGCTATTCAAATGAACCAAAAACTGAAATTGAATTTCTGACTTTTTTTTGTGTTTAATGTTTTAGTACTTAATTCATTAAAATGAAAGAAAATTTATATTATAGGATTACAGCAAATACGTGAAATATGATTTATAAAAGCACAATCAGTTCGTTATAATCATTATTTTGGAAAAACTCGAGCTTAGAAAAATAGTTAAAGGGGGTCGTATTCAAGTGAGCGGCACTGTATATTCAAATTGTTTACTTCTTTTATTGAGTTTTTTTTTTCAAGAACTTTGGATGTATCACGCCTTTTCTGGCATGCTTCAGACTTTTGCACTAAGGCAAAATAGCTTTGGAAGAAAGAATGTGTAAGTTGGTTCACTTGACTGAAATTTCTTTACTTGTTAAGGGTAACGCCTGAGATTCTTCAAAAAATAGGTGTAGCCCTAATGTTAAAGCAAACATTCGTATTTTTCTAACTGCTCGTACAAACTCAGAAGCATTTAAATATACGAGTATACATATATATATGTATACGTTCACCAGTTGCATCGTTGCCTGGTGACCACAAAATGTGGCAATTAAAATGACCACAACTTATGGTTAACCTTATACATTTTTTCCCACTCGCTAATGTTGCCTTGCACCGAACAAACACTCCGTTGGAGAACACAGATGGAAGTTAATCAACTACAAAATGCAAAAAATCAAAGCTAAAGCCTCATCAATGCCCATTTTCAATGGTCGAGTATCGGATTCATCCACATCGAGTACATCATCGTCCATTGTTATGGCTGCAAAGAGTAAAAAACGCGCTACGTTCAATGGATTTCTAAAACCAACAGTTTTCTCCATTTCATCATCTGCCAATAACCATGAAGCTTTGGGCGAAGAACAGACACTGGATGCATCCGAAGCAGAAGTTGTGGTAATGAATGTGCCCAGTTCGCAGGCAAGTGCACACAATAGCCAGAAATCCTTTAGTATTGCTGGAACGGAATTAAGCAACTACGAGAAATTGAAAGTGGTGGGTCAGGGCTCATTTGGTATTGCAGTCCTTTATCGACGCAAAACGGACAGTCATCATATCGTGTTTAAACAAATAAACTTAAGTGATTTGACACCGTCGGAAAGAGACTTGGCTATGAATGAAGTGGAAGTATTTTCAAAGCTCCATCATCCAAATATAATCAGGTACATTTATGGGAGTAAAAAGGCAGAATTTTATTTGTTCTTAAATATGTATTTTCCGCAAACTTTGCAGTTACTTGGGCAGCTTTATCAAAGACAATACACTCCTAATCGAAATGGAATATGCTGATGGTGGTACTTTGGCTCAACTTATAGGTGAACGTCAGATGAGAGACTATTTTCCGGAACGCTACATAGTAAATGTATTTGAACAGATATCCAGTGCAATCAATTACATGCATTCGGAAAATATATTACACAGGTGAGTTTGTGTGGCGTAATAGTAAAGTACGAGGTGTGATCAAAAAATAACCATTATTTTCAAATTTCGTGAGTTACGTATGTCCGATTTTCGCATTTTTTTTTCTGTTATGTTGGTACACTTGTCTGTTATATATGTTAACAATATCAGCCATTTTCGATTGTCAGTTTGTTTTTGACAGATAAAAAGGTTAGTCGTGTTTTGGTGTGCTCTTCAATTTTTTACTATTCGAAAAAATGGATCAAAGAAACTGTATTAAGTTTTGTGTAAAAAATGAAATTAAATGTGCAAGGACATTTGAAATGTTGACTGCAGCGTTTGGTGAGTCTACTACGAGCACAACACAAGTTCAATTGTGGTATAACCGGTTTAAGGAAAGCCGAGATGATGTCAATGACGATGCCCGTCCTGGTCGCGCGGGAACTTCAACAACCGATGAAAACATTGAAGCATTGAAGAACATGATTTTGGATAATCATCGAATCACTATTAGAGAGCTTGCTGATGACGTTGGTATATCGTTCGGCTCATGCCAAGTAATTTTTACGAATGTTTTAGGCATGAAACGTGCGGCAGCGAAGATTGCTCGAAACATTTTGAGCAAAAACAACGTCTCATGGACGTCGCTCAGGAGCTGTTGAACGTCGTCAACTACGATCCAGATTTCCTCAAAAACTCATAACTGGTGACGAATCATGGGTGTATGGCTATGACATTAAAACCAAAGCCCAATCATCCCAATATAAGCGTCCAAAAGAGCCAAGACCGAAAAAAGCACGTTAAGTTCGGTCAAATGTTAAGGTTTTACTCACTGTTTTCTTCGATTGCAATGGTGCGGTGCATCATGAATTCTTGCCACAAGGTCGTACGGTCAATAAGGAATACTACCTTGAAGTTATGCGCCGTTTGCGCGAAGCAATTCGTCAGAAACGCACCGATTTGTGGAAAACCCGATCATGGATTTTGCACCATTATAACGCGTCAGCTCACACATCGATGCTTGTGCGTGAGTTTTTGATCAAAAACAAAACCGCAATCATGCCTCAACCACCGTATTCACCGGACTTGGCTGACTTTTTCCTCTTCCCAAAATTGAAGACACCGATGAAAGGAAAGCGTTTTGCTACGATTGAGGCGATAAAAGAAAAATCGAAACAGGAGCTGTTGGCGATACCAAAAAGCGCGTTTCAGAAGTGTTTCGGGGATTGCAAAAAACGCTGGCATAACTGTATTATATCTGAGGGGGATTACTTTGAAGGAGACAAGATAGATATTGATGCATAAATAAATACTTTTTGAAAAATTTGAAAATAACGGATATTTTTTTATCACACCTCGTATGTAGTACATTGTACGAGTACTCGTGTGTAGTACAGTGTGGCTCAAAAGAAAGTTTATATTTAGTGGATCATTTAAAAAAAGTAGGCCGTTAATTAACAAAAATGTTTATGAAAAAATGTGTTATTAAAATGCAAGTTTGGAAATTTATTTCTTAAAATCAATACTGTCCAAATGTAAACCTTCGAGTTCGTGATACTCTTTGAAGTGGACAGTAAATTCTTTCTTGTAACGATGGCTGTCATTTCGTGACGAATATTTCTTTTCAAATGCGACATGGAAAAAGATTTATTGGCGCAAATTTTTGATTTGAGAGACCTCCGAAAAAGTAGATAGGAGTTAAATCAACATTACGTATAGGCTACCTCCACTGGCGATAAATTTGCCAAGGAAAATTTCGCGAACTCATGGCAGATATGTATTGGGTGTGTGTGACATTATTCCGTTCTGTTGGAACCATATTCTCTTGTTATAGCCAGAAAAACTTTACGGTTGTGGCAACAATAAGTTGTTAGTCACTTCTCTGCAACTTGATGTCCCCTTTTATCTTTAAAAAAGTTAATGCCGATAAATCATCGCGACTACGGAGCAGTCCATGTTTTTTCACTTTAGTCGAATGGAGCGCTTTTTGATGCGTTCATTGCACTACAGTAGCGGCAGTTCTGTTTACTTACGTGTTCATTAAAATCTGCTTCATCAAATTCAAACCTCTGAGTTGCATCCAGTGACTTCAATTCTTGCGTCACTTAAATTTTGTAACCATTTTGCGCCAATTAAATGCAAAGTAATGATGATCCATGAACGTAAAAAACGTTTGCGAGCTACCGAATTGAAAAATTCGGATAAGCACGAAGAAACTAATTAAAATTCTCCGCATTTTTTCCGTTATGACCTTGATCGCAAGTTTTTGGTTTTTTAGGGTTACACCGCTCTCTCCAGACTTGTTGACCGATTTTCGATAGAGGGATTAAGAGGCGAAAACATCGAATCTTTTACAGGTCTTCTACATTCTCCGAATCAACGTTTTTGTAAAACTCTCAAACGCAAAATGCGCGGTACCATTTCTGAAATGCTCCATAACAACTGAATTCTCAAGAGCCAGGCTAGCAATTGATATATACTCCACGTCCCTCGGCTTCATTGAGACCAGCAATAAGATAAGCAAAAATAAACATTCTTATAAGCCATTCTTTATATACTCGTATATGTGTATTAGAGTGCCTCGGAAAGAGTTGCAAATGGGCCCGTGCAAAAATCAAAGATGATAACAGAAAATTTCGAACATAACTGCTTGGTTTCTAAAGCAATTTTAAGACAATTTCCTAAAAAAGATTGCTACAGGTGACCGTATACATCCTCGTATACTAGAAATATATGAGTCGACCAACACTCAAGGTAACATTTATTGTTTCCTTTGATTACCGCGGCGTTATTCAGACGGTAAATAAATAATATTATATAAGCGTTGTGATAACCACAAGGCTATCATCGTAAACAAAAAAAACTCACAAAATATCATCGAACAACCACCTTATTCACTTTATATGGCTCCGGCTGACTTTTTTCTTTTTTCACAATAATTTTCAGGCACCAGTTTTTAGCCAATAGACTACGAGAACGGAAGCCTCTTCTATAAAATACGTTTTAAAAGTATTATGATGATTTGATTATCTGAAGGCGACTACTTTTAAGGCAATAGTGATCAATTTCCCGCACTTTTTTTACAAAATGTTCGTACTCGTATATGGTAACTATACCAGTTTAATATTTTCCCCATAGATAGCCACAGCACACTGTATCTGCCATTGTGTAAATGCGATCGGGTTGCGGTAGATGTCGTATATGCATATTTGACGTAAATCGGATCATTCTAACTATGCTGAATAAAGCCCTCAATGTGCAAAAGAGGTGGATTTTTTTTTACTACACCTTATGCATTGGTTGGTGTTACCAACTACACGCTGCTGTAGCAACCAAGGCTAATGCCAGTTCGCTTATTTTTTGACATGTCTGTTATGTTGTTTACAGGCTTACGGAAACATATCATTTTACGCCGGAGCTAAAAAAAAGTTATCACAATTGAATTCAAACGCAGTGCTATTGCTTTGTAATTGGCTGCAAAATCGCGACCAGCCATTGTTAATGAGCTACGACATTTACGTGTGAGAATGATTGTGTGCCGGACCATTACCCGTTAAAATGATACTGGTGGAATTAAAACCACCATGGAGTTTAACATTCAAAAGTTGCGACATAACGAGATATGGTTTGAAAGATAGAGGCCAGAAATCAACATAATCCTCGACAGTTTTATTGGCGAAAAATTTCAATGTGTCTGCTCATAGCATGCGGCGCATATCAAAAAATGAACTGCGCTTGAAGCTTTATAGAGTACATAAAGTGTACGATTTAACTTCTGCACAAAAGGTAGTTTTCATAGAAAGACCAAAGAATTTAAAACACTTACACGTTGATGGCAAGTTTTTGAATTTGATCTTTTCTGATGAGAAAAATTGTATAGCTCAACAATATTTAAACAAACGAAACTATCGTATATGGTTTAAGTGCAAATCAAAAGACAATTTGGACCCGAGAAAGCAAATAAGGCGTAAAGGCAAATTAACAAAACTATCCGAAAACGATTTTAAACAACACTTTGTTACCTTTGGCAAGTAAAGAATTCAGCAGAAACCACTGGACTTTTCATCTCATCTCATTAAGCTCGTGAAATCCAAAGTTATTTCCAGGAAAAAGTTTCCAGCTTCATTTCGTCACAACAATGATCACCATATCCCAATGGATTTTTCCATATGGTCCATTTCGGAAGCCAATGCATCAACTCAAAAATATCAGACGGTCAAAACTTTAAAGATTCTTCTTCCCCAAAAATTGGACAAAATATTTTCAGGCCACATTCGTGCAGCGTGTGAAGTCTTCCTTGACAGACTCGATGCTATTATCCGCGCTAAATTTGGTTACATCGAATAATAACACATTTTTCTTGAAATTTAAACGGTTTTTATAATACACCAAAATTTTTTAAGTAAAAAGCATTTCGAGCGCCGACCACAACAATTTACGGAGTCTCAGATGAGTATTTCTAGTTGTTGCAAACGGAATGACAGAACGACTGTATCTCCATTCAGTGGCCATGGATATAAATATTAAAATTTTGGAATTTAAATGTCTCTGTAACTATAGAGAATAACCAGCACATTTTATTCTTTGCCTCTTCGCATAGATTCCAAACTACTAAATTGAAGCAAAATTGGTTACCATTAGTAAGAGATACATACAAATTCAAAAAGAGTTTTCACAACTGAGATTAAATTTAACAACCTATAGAAAGCCTAGGTCTTCTTCTTAAGTCCGTCTTACGTCTTATGACAGTCGGGTCAGTTGTTTTCGAATATCCATAATAATTACCATTTTTTAGTTCTACACACCACTGTGGCACAGCAGTAGTAACAATAACTTGTACGAGTATTATTCTCTTTCATAACAAATCCAACATTTTTAAGTTGATAAATTAATGCTTTAAATAATTTTCTATTCTAACAGGGATTTGAAAACAGCAAATGTTTTCCTCAATAAGCGAGGCATCGTGAAAATTGGTGACTTCGGCATATCAAAAATCATGAACACTAAGATCCATGCCCACACCGTATTGGGTACACCTTACTACTTTAGTCCGGAAATGTGTGAAGGCAAGGAATATGATCACAAAAGTGATATTTGGGCTTTGGGATGTATTCTGGGTGAGATGTGTTGTTTGCGTAAAACATTTGCAGCCTCAAATCTATCGGAGTTGGTGGGGAAAATTATGAGTGTGAGGAAACTTCTTTTAGATGAAGAGATACAATGGGTTTTCATTCAAATTCTTAAATATATGCAATACTTCGTAGACCTCATGAACTTAATTTCAATATATCTGTGGTAACAAGGAAAACGACTTAAGCCGTTAGGACAAAGTCGAGTTTATTCATTATTATTATTGCTCAAATTCTGACGCATATTTACGTTCAATCTTCATTCCAAAGTTCAGTGTAATTCACAAATTGTAATCATTTTTCGAAACAGAGATTTTTGATAAATTACAATTTTCATTGATGTTATTGTTTGTATACTGCCGTCTAAACGTTTAATATCTCAAAACGAAAAATTTGTATTTAAGAAGTTTTTTCCCCATAAGCGCATGCAAATATTTGAAATTTAATAGTGTACACACCTATGAATTATTTAAGAGCTTGAATGAAACCCCTTCATATGGCTTATTTATTCATCATTTATATTATTTCAGGCTTCTTATACGCCTCTACCCAAAGGATACTCGTCGGCGTTGAAAAGTTTGCTGAATAATTTACTACAGGTTTAACGTTTTATTTTTTATCGAAAAATTTTAATGACATTGTGAACATTTAGGTGGACCCGGTAAGACGACCCAAGGCATCGGAAATTCTAGAGTACTGGATACCTTTGATATTTCGTAATTTGGGCAAAAATAAGGGGTAGTTACTCGTTCACGGCTGTAATGAACCGCTTTTAAATTCACCGCATTCCTTTCAGGCACACCTATGAAGATGATATGAGTTCAACTACTATTTCCTCCACAAACTCCAAATTAATATCTTTACATGAGGAACCGATTCTCGAGCATAGTTCTCGCCATTCTACGGTAGTGGATTTGGCCACGGCTCAGACGGAAACAAAAGAGATAATGAAAGCAGAGACAGCACATCCCAACGAAACGGTTGAAAAAAGGTGAAGAAAATTTGCAATATTTTCAAAAATATATAAATCTGATTTGCTTACTTACACAGATCGGTTTTATATCAGTTGAAATCATTTGGGAATAGTTTTAGCATGAATCCCATACAATTACCACCGAAGGCTCGTATTTTGTCAGTGGCCACCAGTGATACACATTTTGTGGTAGTTAATAATGGTAAGCAATGATTTCGTTTAAGCATAAATCTTAATTTTTGCGGATAGTAAAAACCACTGTGCGTTCACTGTGCACAGCACTATGTCGCCGGTTTGTGAAAATGCGAGAAGATTTGGTAAATTAATCAAATTTCTTACTACTACTACTATACAATTTCCAAAATTCTTGTCAAAAAAACGCTCCGAATTAAATCGCAATTAAAAGAGCCAAATTGTGGCCAGCCGCTGCATAACGATTAGAAGCCGATTCAAACTCCTATGCAACCACAAATCATTATTTGAACAGCAGTCACCTCGATATGTCTCACGGATACTTCGAATGTTCAAGTAATCGAAAAGTCTAGTAATGCTTCCCCAGTTGACGTTTACAATCGTCGTTAAACAGTAGGTCCTATTGAGTGAGTCTAAAAATAGAATGCGTGCAAGTTCACTGAATGTGAAAACTCTCACATATCTCATTCGTGTGATGCAAAAGAATTTATTTTTTTTTTTTGAAGAAGCATACTTAGAACATTTTGAATGAACCACCGATGCAATTTAACTTAAAGGACAGTGCAGTATTTTTTCGCAGAAGTAAGTTTACTAAAGGCCTGACACTTGCTAAATTACATTAATTTTTGGGGCAATTGAATGACAGATATGAAACTTTGGGTATTACCAGACACGAGAGCGATGCCAAAACTAGCCTACCTAGCAAAAAAGATACAAAAATGTTGGGAAAAATTTTCTTCGTTTTTCAACATAATCTCCTTTTAGCTCGCTCCACAATTTCCAGCGATATTCAATAGCATCTATACTCTGTTTATAGTAAGAACTGGAAAACTCCTTAAAATAGCCATCAACCGCAGACTCCACCTTTTCATTGTTGACAAATCTTTTACTACTGGAACATTTTGTCAAGTTTGGAAATAGAAAATAGTCAGAGGAAGTTCAATCTGGCGAATAATATGTGTGATGAATCAACTTGAATTTTAATTCAATAATTTTGGCCATCGCAATAGTGGATATTCTTTCTTTTTAGCAAAATGCGGTTTTTTTATCACCTAAACGCTGTAATAAATTAACATAACTTTCGTCGTTAATGGTTTTTTTCTTCTGAAGATAATCAATAAAAATAATCCCATGCTCATCCTAAAAAACAGACACCATGACCTTGTCTGTAGATCGAACCGTCTTCGCCTTCTTTGAGCACGATTCTCCCATTCCAGTCCACTGCTATGTCACATCGCCAAACACTCTATTGGAACATCTTCACGACGCCGTTTATGCTCTATTGAAAGCAAGCGCGACACCCATCATGCGCACAACTTTCTCATCTTCCAATCTTCGGTTAATACACGATGTGCAGCACTTTTTGAAATGGTATTATTTCAGCTAGCTCACGCACTTTCAGTCGACGATCATCCAATACCGTTTTGTGGATTTTCTTAACCGTGTCTGGCGTAGACACCTCAATTAGTCGACCACCACTATGTTAACTGCCTTATAATTAAAAATATTCCGCGATGGTGCAAAAAAAAATCCATTTATGAAGAAACTAATCAGTTTTCCAACATTGATAAACCCGAAGAGGTCGATTGAACTGGAGTGCTTTGTTCGAAATTATTTGATAAGGCGTGATATCAAAGTCAAGAGTATTTTATTCTGAAAATCGATGCAATACTTTTGAGGGTGGGGGAAATAAAAGAGTATTATATCGATTCCAAAAACTTACATTGAATTGAGATTGAATGAAGATTTTTATTGAATGAAGATATTGTCATGAAGATGATTCAAGGAAAAAAAGAGAGCGAGGCCAAGTTATTGGCAGATAGTTCAACTTCGAAATTACTGTTTAGAATAGTTGCCGCCTAGTTAAGTGATTTAACTGTTATACACTATACAAGGAATAACTAGTAAATACGAGTACATAAACTTCATTAAATTCATTTCTGTAATACCGATTTAAATTACAAATTCATTTGCTTTAAAAAATATGAAAAGATATAAAAAAATATGTACATTAATTCAATAAATACCGTCAATTTGTATTCATACTTTGACTCAAGAGGAATTATCCCCATTTTAGGAATAGTGAATGATATTTAAAGAATTCACATTTGTTTCTCAAGATATGTTCGTAATTTCTGAAATAGACATTTTGCATAATGATAGGATTTACTTGAAAATTCGTGATTATTAACGGAGCTTTCTTAATCACATTTAGAAATTTCTGAGAAATAAATGAAATAAATAAAATTACCATTTCTAAAACAGAATATAAATTAAAATGGTATACGAGTATACCTTCATTCCTCCTGGTGAAAATACAATAATTAACCAGTATCAAAATTTCAGGTAAATTGAATTGGTGCGAAACTGCGCAGGGTGTCAGAAGCTGTGCAGAAATCACTCAGTTCTATTCAAATATCGCTCGCCATATCCCAAAAACGCAGCGTCAATGGTAAAAACAACCCGCTTTTTGCAGATTCCTAAGATGTTTGAACAAAACGTGAGCCCTCACATAGTGATAAAAAAATTTCAAAAACTCACGTATTTAACAAATTTTTTAAATCATTTGTGTGAAAAGCAACATCAGTTTTTTAAGTCGCGACTCTAACTATGAACTTTTCGGTTTGCTTAGAAATGTTAAAAATATACACATTTCAGTGAACATTTCATTGGAGAAATACTATAAGTCACAATACAGAGTGGTCCAAATAAAGGTATCTTTTGAAATAATGTGTTATTCTTCCGATTTTTTCCTTCCCAAAATCTTGATTGTTAATTAGTATCGTACCTCCGCAGAACGAATGGAATCGCTTTACGCTTGAAAAATGTTGGGAAATATACCAAACTAAAATGTGTGCTGGGTTGCTTATCGCCGCGCGTCCTGTACGCAAGTTTGTACAAAAAGTTCGTGAGATTGCTTGCGGACAGCACCCAATATCCAGAAAGATCGACTCGTCATTTCAACAATTGAACATATCACGAAAACGACGAAAATTTTACATAAAAATTTCAGATTATTCGCTTATAAGATCCGGTTGATCCAGCAATTGAAAACAAAAATATTAGTTATTGCTTCTTAATTTGAGCTAGCAGCTCCAATTGGACATCGGGTATGGGCAAAAATCGTTTTATTCTCATTTTCATCTTCGCGTCACAAAATCCGCTCATGATTGTCGAAAAATCAAGGCATCCGCAAGGAGTTAAGTTTCGAGTGGTAACGTAATTGCGCAATTTTTTAAAAATGCTGTTAAAAATGCGATATCGATTAACTATGAACGGCACAAAACCATGATTGTCGACCTTTTGTGTATTTTGAAACTGAATATATGAACTTGGATGATCATTGATTTCAAAAGAAAGGCGCATTTTACAAAGCCGATCATGCAATCAGTTAAACGCTAAAAAATCGTGTTATCAGTAAACTTGGCCGCTTCGGAGTTACGATTTGACTTCGTTTGCATTTATTTGGGAAGCCCTTCAAAATCAATGCAATACGGATAATCTGGAAATGATCCAGTCATTTAAGATGGATATCCGCCGAGTCATTCGTGAGATAGAGCCAGAAACCCTCAAGAAAATCTTGACAAATTGAGAGATGTTTTATATTAAAAGCGAGTGCACAATATTTAATCAAATTGCATTCAATAATTGATTAAATAATATTGATATTTTTCTAAGAATCGTCTTTCAAAATTGATATTGAATCAGACAATATACTCGTATTCCAATTGTCCCGAACTCTTCCATTTTTTTGCTTGTAGGAGTCTTCTTGAAATCATTTTATATCTGCAGAAACTTAAAAAGATGAGTTTATTTATATATATATGTATATACGTGTGTATATATATATATATATATATATATATATATATATATGCATACACAAGGTGGCGGAACAATTATGCTACAATAATAAATTCAAAAAACTTTTTTTAAAGAAATGTATTTATTTTATTTTTATTGTATAGAAACTTCAATTTTACTTTATAAAACTAATTGGCTTTGAAGATGATAGATCGTAGATGACCTCCATGCTCCATTCACGCATATGCGACACCTGATCTGAAAATTATTCATTGCGGCCTTAAGGGTTGAAGTCGGAATCGCCCTAATAATTGTTGGAATGGACTGCTTCAATTCAGTCGAATTCCTTGGTTTCATTTTGTACACTTCTTGCTTCACAAAACCCCATAAAAAAATGTCTGCGGCAGCCAGGTTATGTGGGGTTTCTGCATATTAATTTGTTTGGAATTTTCCTTGAAGCTCTTCTATAACCGGTCTAGCTATATGTGCAATTGCTCCATCTGGCTGGAACCAAATGCTGTTGAAACGGATATGTCTTCGGCTTAGTTCTGGGTAAAAAAAAAACCTTTTCAGCATCCTTACATAACAGTCCTTTTAGGTCCCTATTTTGTGTGTATAGCACGATTCTTGAACCACCCTGTGACAATTCTGAGACAATTTCCCTCCTCCACGCTTTAAATTTTAATATTATCAAAACTTTTTGCAATACTTTGGAAAGTCCACACAAAACTCGCATAACAGATACATTCCGCATCGCTTGCATTTCCGCTTCTTCTATGTAAATATTTATTAATGCATGCGTATTACATGTTAGCTCACATATCTTCTACCCGATTCTGATGAAACTTTGGCAGGTTGTTCCTAAATTGTCTGGTATAGTTTCTAGGTGAGTCACAGTGTGCGACGGTTGAAGAGCAAGCCATTTCGATGAATGTGATTTTGGTAATTGATACAGGCACAAGCATATTCGTAAAATGTTCCACTAACTTGTATTTGTTTTTTCCTTCATAAAAAGAAAGTATATTTTCGCATAACTCAATACCGGTTTTCTCAAAAGATCGTGTATTTGCGCATTATAGCCAGTATACTTGTTAGAATTAGCACATTTTTAATTACTGTAGTTATTTTTTCTCACTTTTGCGCACAACAGATGGTTCTGTCTACACTTGGGGCGAAGGAATACATGGCCAATTGGGGTTAAGTTCATTAGAGGCATGGAAGCATTACCCGAGTCGTATGGAAAGTGTGCGCAACTATCATGTAATAAGGTAGACTTTATTGGTACAACTTTTACGTTATTTGTTATTTTGTTATCTTTGTTAATTTTATATATCCTATAATGTCATCCATAATAGTTCAAATTTCAAATTTGTAATTTCCCCTACAGTGCATGTGCTGGCGAAAGCTTTACTTTATTACTGACCCAAACAGGTTCCATACTCTCTTGCGGAGACAACAGTAGATATGCCTTGGGGCATGATGATAACAAAACTTATCATAGTCCGAAAATAGTAGAAAAGCTAGAAAATATTCATATAAAAGAAGTTAAAGCTGGCACAGCCCATGTTTTAGCGTTGAGCATAGATGGTTCCGTATTTACGTGGGGTACGGACGTTCATGGTGCCCTGGGATTGGGAAGTTTACAAACGCAGCAGTGAGTACGAAGCAAATTTATTGTATATGTACTATGTAAAAATAAATCAAATTGTAAATTTAGGAAAACCCCACAAAAAATTTTACTTTCCCATGTGAAATCTAAGGCAATACACATTTATTGCGGCCCGGACACATCGGCGGTGCTGTTCGAAAATGGTGATATCCATGCGTGCGGAAGTAACGATTATAATAAATTGGGTTTTGAAAAATCCTCGCGAATAATGGCACTGGTAAGTATTTTTCAGTATTTATTTTTAAATACCATAATAACATTATCTGTAACAGGGTACATGTAAAACTCGCAAACGTGGTGGAGAATGTTTTCTAGCTGAAAATCGAAACTGAATTTATTATTTCGAAATGGTTAATTACCCAATTTCAGGATATAATTAAAACAACACTATTTTAATTTGGCAAAGACCAGTTAATTATAACTTCACCCGAAGTAGTGGAAGTAATGTAAAGTATTCTAGTAACACAAAATTCATCATCATTGCATGACATTTAAGGCTTTATTGAGAATAGGTAGCATGATCCGATTTAGATCAAATATGCACGCGATTGCGGGTTCAATCCCCGATACAGCTACCAATAATTATTTGAGTGGTCACTTCGAGTCACTTCAATTTGTCTGACGAACATTTCGAGCAGTCGATTTATCAACAAATCTAGTAAATGTGTCTCAAGCTGTGACGTTCGGAATTGTCATTAAACTATACGTCCCATTGAGTGAGTCTAAAAATATAATGCGTGCAAGTAAGCTCACTGAATGTGAGAAGCTCTTCTATATGGGAAGGGAATTTCTTTTATTTTTTATGCAACGTTTTGTTCGATAACTTAGTGCGATTTTGAAAGTAATTCCATTATGATTCTCTTATATTCCATTATGATTCCTCCCTATTGGCAAAAAAATAGAATTGTCTATTTTCACAAAAATCCCTAGAAGTGACATATTCAGCGACAAAATTGTTCGCCATAGACAATAACAGGTGGCAATCACTTGATGTCAGCTCCGGGCAATAAGCTGGACGTATAAGAACCTCCCAATCGAGCTACTGGTGAATCACTGTCGATGTGTGCGGCCTGGTGTTGTCCTGATGGAACACTATTCTCATCCTATTAGCCATAGCTGATCGCTTCTGACCGATTGCTTCTTTCAGAGAATCCGATTGTTAACAGTGCAGGTACGAATTAAGAGTTTGGCAATAGGCAGCTTATAGTAGATGATCCCATTATACATACAGCAAAATCCACCTGACCATCAATCCTGTCGTTTCGACCGTTGGCGCTACCTCACAGCTATTCGACCACGACTCGATTTCGGTTGATATTGTCGTGACCTACTTTTCATCGTCAAAAATGTGCCGATTTTGTGGCGATTCAGTGGCAATACGCAGATGGATATTCGGTCCTTGAGGTTTATTTTTGCGTTAACTCGTGTAGCACCCACGCATTGCGCTTTTTTTTTGTGTCCAGTTTTATTCGAATGCCTTTAAACAGTTTTTTGTACAATGTTTAGCAACTGGACAATCAAAACTGCGCTTACGTGATGGTCGCAATTGACGATTTTCATTATTTTTTCGACATTTTTGACAATTGGCCTTCCAGAGAGTGGTTCATCTTTGACATCAAAACTATCGGAACTGAATCGACGAAAGAAAATCGCGCGTGATTGGCGGTTTCTTAAAAATTTGCACGACTTAATATTTTACAAATGAGCCTTACAGACCTACCTATTATTGTATCTTCCGAATTTAGTCCATATATTTTTAGTCTCATATCTTTCAAGCAGTTGTACTGAATTCACTCCAATTTGGCACAGATCTTGCGCTACTGAGCAGGCTACAGCAACCTATAATTTTGGTCATTGTATTGTTTTTATAAAACACTCTATGAAATTTGAGCTCAAATGAAAGCGACACCTCTGCCAATTATTAGAGAATGAATTTCGAACCACTCTGATGTTCGAATTATGTTGTTGTAAATTCATAACTTTGTTATCTCATTACAGAAAAAAATACAACTACCATATCGTGTTTTGGAAGCCAATTTTTCGGCTACCCATTCTATTTTCCTGGTAGAAGGTGGATATGTCTTCACCATGGGCTCAAATTTAGCGGGGCAACGAGGGGTTGGTCATTGCAACAATATTGCGGAACCGCTGACAATGGTGGAGCTAATAAAGGATAGATATATAACTGTAATCTATTACAAATATTTTAAAGCTAACAATACTAGAAATAATATATTCCTTCATAATTTTCAGAAATGTAAATGCAACGATCAATGCTCGGTGGTTTGCTCCGATAATAATGTGATAACTTTTTGGGGCACTCGAAATGGTATACCAGACATGGGCAGTTCCATACATGTGCAGGAAGCAGAGGTAAAATTATTGATTAACTTTCGTTTTTGAATTTCTTGTCGATCTTCAATTTTATACGATTTTGAGTCTTAATCCGACTTAAGGAGGCGATGATGTTCGAGAAGGCACAAATAGCTAATGATGGCGTTTTGGGGAATATCGAAATTATCCGTCTCACTAACTGTGTCAATATAATCAATTTTGCAAGTTTGTAAATTATATTCTATATTATATATTTGCAAGTTTGTAAATTATATTACTAATAGGAAAACGATCTTCAACCGGATTAGAACCAAAATCGTTATTGATTACCTCTAAACAAAATACATTCTAATTTTTAATCATTTCGCTTAGGGCGAAAATCAGCAAGTAGATATAGAATTGGGCAACAACACAGCAGCCTTCACAAACTTCTTGGCATCGGTTTACAAATCGGAAATGGTATTGGAACCCCAAGACTTGCTGGCGTAAGTAAACATGTAGAAGGAATATATATTTGCTATCTAATGTCAGCCATTTGTATTTTATTCAATAGACTTTATTCCTCTCCCGAACAATTGGATAAAGGTTTCTATGTGGTTATCAGTGACATTTTTCCTTTGCCTCACAGCGTCTTAGTATTGGTGGACACGACCACACCTTTGATAGCCTCAATTGACGATTTAGTATAAATTAGTGATAATCGCTGCATTACATTAATACCCCACCTTAGCGATTTTGTGAATTTCTATCTTTCAACTGTACATAAAATTCAGTATGTTAAATTTACTTTTTGAATAAATGTTATTTAATAAAATATTGTAATATTGCTTAAGTATCACATTAATCCAGGAAGTAAATCTCACTTTGGAACCATTAAATTCAAATTGAATTAACCGGTAAACAGGTAATGAAATGACAAAGTTGGCCTTTTCCGAGTTTGGTTATCAAGGGAAAGAATGAGTTGGCATTCCTGAACTAGCTCTTAAAAATGCAAACGCATTCAGAAGAATAAAATATTACGGTAGCAACTCCACAAATAGTCTGCATACACAAAATAGCCACAAATTGTGACCATTGTTTCTTGCTGTTGTTGACCTCAGGACAATATCTTTCCGAGCACATAACAACTACCGCAAATGCATGAATAATTACATTAAAATTGAATTCATTAAAATTATAGGAGAAAGCAAAAGCACAAAAAACAGATCCCCTTGCATTTCATGATTGAGAAATATGAAAGCTTCGCACATTCAGTGAGCTTACATCCATTCTACAAGATGGCACTCGAATCGTGCTACTGTCAACTATCCATGGGGACCGTTATTTAAAGATGTTAAAGAATTTTTTTACCCAGAACTGCGGCGAAAATGTAAACGTTTCAACAGCATTCGGTTCCAACAAGATGGAACAACTGCACACATAGTCAGACCGGTTATGACGGAGCTCCAACGAAAATTCCCAAACAAATTACCTGACCTGACTGCACTTTTTTTATAGGATTATGTCAAGCAAGAGGTTGTTCAAAACGAAACCCAGATATTTGACTGAATTGAAGAAGTCTATTAAAACACTTGAGGCGATACCGACTACAATAATTTTATGGTCAAGTGTCGCATAAGTGTGAATGAGCGTGGAAGTGATTTATAATCTTTAAAACCAATTAGTTATTACATATAAAATAAAATTGAATTTTCTATACAATAAAAAAATAAATGAAATACATTGATTAAAAACAATTTTGACTTTTGATTTGATTTGAATTTCTTATTGTAGTGCAATTGATGCGCCACCCTGTATTTTGAGACTCACTCAGCAGGAACTGCAGTCACAGCTTGAGAAGCAGTTACTAGAATTGTCGATTACCTGACTACTCGAAGTGTTCGTCAAACAAATCGAGATGACCGACAAAATCGGATTATTCTATCTATTCCAAATAAAGCCTTTAATGTCATGCAATGATGATCAATTTCGTGTTACTACAATACATTACGTTACCAAACGTCACAGTTTGAGAAGCATTAGGACTTGTTAATGCAGATTACTCGACTACTCGAAATGTTCGTCAGACACATAATGATAGGTGGCTGTATGTGGGGTTGAACCTGGGATCATACAACGATAGAAGCGTGTACTAACTATCGCGTCACGGTCGGTTACAAAAATAACAAATATGGGATCAAGTTTTCGGTTTCAAGTACAATTAAATTAAACACATAAAGCTTATAATGCTTGGACTTTGTCATTATATACAAAATAGAATGTCATTTAAATGATCGCCTCTGGATTGGTTGCAGCAGTGGATCCTCCGGCGTCATTCTCGAAAAATACGCCCTATGATACCCCAAACCTTATTGCGCACCAGTCACTATTTCCGGATGCAATGGCTTTTCCACAATCACTACTGGGTTCACCGAGCCCCATGTTCGGCAATTTCGCTTGTTGACGTAACCACCAAGTGGGAAATGAGCTTCATCGCTGAAGAAAATTTAGTTCGATTGAAAGCTCACGTTTGAATCACCACTTTTGTACAGGGTTGCCCATATTCGACGGACCCATGTTTTTTAAAAAAAATCAAAGAAAAAAATAAAAATTTGGCGGTTGGCAATCTTATTCATTTAATTTGTTCCAAGTAGATTTGTTTACATCAATTTTTGAATATGATATCTCTCAAATGGCCGCCTCTGGCGTTGATGGCGTATTGTGCCCTTTTTGCAGCATTTTCCATCGTTTTCGCCAACATTTCGGCCGGAATAGCGGCTATTTCTTCACGATTGTTGTCCTTGAGCTCTTCTACGGTCCTTGGCTTGTTAACGTAAACCTTTGACTTCAAATGTCCCCACAAGAAGAAGTCAGCGGGCGTCAAATCGGGCGAACGCGGTGGCCAGTCCAAATCACCACTCAAACGGCCCGGAAACAAATTCTTCAGAAAATCGATTGTTATGCGACTTGTGTGCGGTGGAGCGCCGTCTTGCTGAAACCAGAACTGCCTCATACGCTTTCGACGAATAATTGGCATCACAAAATTGGTCATCATGTCGCGATAACGCTCCTGGTTGATGGTAACAGCATGGTCATTTTCGTTTTGGAAGAAAAACGGCCCAATGACCGTTTTCGCACTAACGCCGCACCAAACTGTGACTTTTTCGTCATGAAGAGGCAATTCTTGAATCTCCTGAGGATTTTCAGTGGCGTAAATACGGCAATTTTGCTTATTTACGGTCCCATTCAATGTGAAATGGGCTTCATCGGACATGATAATTTTGTTCCAAAATTGCTCGTCATCATCGGCCATTTCGATGACTCGTTGGGCCCATTCCAATCGACGAGGCTTGTCCGCAGGCAACAATCTTTGCGTCAATTGAATTTTGTACGGGAACAAATGCAAATCAACGCGAATAATCCGTTGTAAAGTGGACCGAGCCATGCCCAACTGCTGAGAACGGCGTTTTTGGGATGTTCTTGGGGACCTCTCAACACTGGCTCGTACGGCAGCGATATTCTCGGCCGATCGCCTTGGTCGACTTTTATTTGGCCTCTTCGGATTAGAAAGAGCCTCACCAGTCGAAAATTTTTCGTATAAACGCTTAATGGTGTTTTTAGAAGGCGCACTTCTCACATTTTTTAATATTTTAAAAGCACGTTGAGTTTTCACAATTGACTTCTTCTGTTGAATGTAAATTTCAACTATTTCAGAGCGCTCGCGTGGCGTGTATTGTTCCATGGTAAAAATCTGCTTGGACTGACGCTTCAAACGCGGTATGTCATTAAGCGATCTGACATCTCTGTCAAAAGTTATGGCGTTGCCAGATGGGTCCGTCGATATGGGCAACCCTGTAGTAAATTTGAACTATTTTTACGCGCTCTTCGGTTGTCAAACGACCCATATTCGTAAATGACAAACCTTTCACTAAATAGATAACGCTTCAGATGACAGGTATTTAGCAGCTAAATAGATAACTCTATATAACAAAAGCACAATAATATATAATTCGCATTTTATTATTATAAAATGCACCAAGTTTTCGCGCCAACATAAAACAAACACTGGAATCATTGTAGTGTGTCGAAAAAATATCATAGTTACTTAGTTGGAAAAATGCATAGTTGATTGCCAGCAACTCAAAATAACTATGCTACTTACTGACAATTAGTTTATTGGTTTTATTGGCGGGATTGTTAGCAAAATTTGTGGTTGTTTTGAATCTGTCATGATAAAAAATCACAAAATTACTTTAAACATAGAGCACCTTTTCAGTGGTAAGTGATAATATTTACAAATTTAAGGCAGATTCTCTAATTAAATCATTAATTTTTTATAGCAAGGAGAACCATGAGCAACATGTTTCAATTAAGTTTAATTGTTTAATCAAAATTAAATTCTAAAATAAAGTATCTTGGAAGACACTTTTCGTAAGTGCTTTGAATAAAACTTTTCCTTTTGAAGGAGCATTTTGCAAGACGGTTTCCATATGAAAAAGGGTCTGGGGCACACTTTTCATATAGAAAGACTTTGGCCTAAATGAAAACTATCTTCCAAGAGACTTTTCCTATTTCAAAAAGTGTCCCCCACAATTCTTCTGTAATGAAGTGTATATTTTGTGACGTTTTTCTACACGAAAAACGTCTTCCATGACACTTTTCTAACTAAAAATATATAGATTGATACTCTTACTCTACGAGAAACGACTTTCATACAGGTCAAGTTTTTGTGCACGACACGAAATTGCCTGCCTTGGTTTCTCTTACGAACTTTCACGTATCATTACGTATGAGTGTCGGCAGATTTTTCACTCAATCAATCAGAACTAGGCCGAAAAAATAATCCTCTTAAACTAAACTTGTAACTAGGCTTGTAACATATCCATTTCAGACAAAATTGCATGGAAATTAAAAAAAGCTATGCATTCCATTTCTCTCCAAAACCTCCTAACCTTACTGTACCAGGTTTTTTCTTATAGGATTATTGCCAGCAGGAAGTTGACGAGAGACACCGACAAATATAGACGGTTTAAAGAAATGCAGTCGGATAACAATTGATGCAATTCCCGCTGCACCACTCCAAGTAATAATTAATAACGATATGCGATATCCGATCGTGGAGATCATTTAAAATCATTTACAAAGACTTAAACAACTTTTCTAAATGAATGAAGAAAAAAAGATTTATAAGAATTAAAATATAGTTATTCGAGTTTTTTAATGTAGCAAAATTCATCAGGCACCCTGTTGCATATTAATGTTCTTAAAGATTGTGCCAGTTGGGTTTACCGCAGCATTCCTCATTATCATCTCTAGGAGGATACCGCTCCATTTAAGGCCTGGTTAGTCACAGAATAAGGAAAAAATTAATAATTCGAAAGCTTTATCTTGGTTATCTGCTATAGACTATATTTCGCTTTATTTACTACAATCGACTATACTAATATCAGTCACGCATCTTTACCTGAACTACGGCCATTCGGTTATTCGTCTCCTGAAGAAGCAAAATGGGGAATTAATTTCACTTTCGACCGGAATGGAATTCTGACAATGCTGATAATTTTGCTTCTTTTATTGCGCATTAATTCAGAACATTTTTTGATAGAAATCTAGCGGTTTGTCACGCCCCTTGTGACACTCTACATACATGTGCACCAACGCAAAAGGATATTGGGTGAAAACATAAGTTAGTTCAACTGAAATTTCTGCATTGCTTCAAATTTCATTTCATTCCATTTATTTATTATAATATTTTGGTCTAAACTTTTACAGATCGGTCCTTGCAACTATACATTTAAATATAACAAACTTTTAAAAATGGAATGATTCTCAAAAAAAAAAAATAATTTCATGTCTTGTTGTATAAAGCCAAACTGCTCGCTAATTATGGGAATTATGAAAATATTCATAGCAGAATGTATGATATATCAAATTTTTCGTTAGTACATTAAAGGCCACTAGTTGTAACAGCTCAGGAGAGTCAATTGTAATATCCATGTTTTCGATGAATATTATTTAATATTATGTGCAACTCTTCGTTGCGCCAGAATATTCAAATTAAGTAACTGACAAGGAATTTTGTTGTCAGGCATATTATTGGAACCATATAAATGGCTTAAGGTAAATATAGAAAATCTTCCCATATAGTATCGCAATGTTCTAATTGCGATCGAACGAACCCCCTCAAAAAACCAGAGGATTTGCTTTACATGTGTTCTAAATGGGAGACAAGGTTTTGAATCTATATAAACGCCAAGGTCTCTCATTACCATTCCTCTGTCAAATGTATTATTATAAAATTTGTAATCATTATACTCGGAATTCATATTTGGTGTTGGGAATTTAATATTTAATTATTTAATATTGGGAATACATTTAGACAAATCTAGTCCCATTACATTATAATCCCGCCATTGCCAAAAACTATCAATTATCATGCAATCATTATTATGAGATTATGAATAATACTTTTAAATCATCGGCATATAACAAACCTATAAAAAAATTACACTTAATGAATAATAAAAATAAAACTGGGCCAAGCAAGGTACCTTGCGGTACATCAGACTTTGCGTTATTGGGTTGAGACATACTGTTATCTACTTTTGTAAATAGAACCCCATTTGACAAGTATTATTTTAACTATTTCAACATATAGGAATGAAATTCTAACATGCTTGATTTATAAATTAATAAATTATGATTAAGTTTATCAACTGTTTTATAAATCTCAACATCATACACTTGTTTGAAAAAATAATTATCGCACATAATGCCTACAAGAAATGCTCCTAAATTGAAGACCCTCTGAATTGAGAATGCGCATCTTCAAAATATTGTCAATAACACGGAGAATAATTACAGAGAGAGGCTGCATTTGTCTCTGGTGTGAAAATTGAAACAATTAAAAATGCCGGAGAGCAAGCTAACACTGCTTTTTTGACCGGGCACTCTCTTTGTTCAATGTGTTGGTAGTTTTGCATATTTTTGTTAATATTTTTATAGATTTGGTAACATAATTAATAACGTTTGAAAACAATCACATGTGGTATTATACAAATCTAAACAAAGTTCCATATTGTGAAAGGGAGCGTGAGAGTACAAATTTATGCTATTGAGTTAGCGTTCAGACTTAACAAAATTCACTCTCTGTATCAACAATTTGTCACAAAAGTTCTCCGCGTCGTAATCCTGTCGTTGAAAAAGAAAAACTATTAAACTGTGTATACATAAAATAAGTTTATTGAATAATATACTTCTTAGAACATTTACCAACTATTTTATATTAAATGATAATATATAAGTAAAATGTATTCTATACGTACGGTATAGTATTGTTTGAAGTAGTGGATATATGAAGTGTTTAGCAATTAGAAAAATAATAGAAGAATGAATAACATCATAAGAATAACATAAAAAAAGAAGTAGAAACAATCCAATATTATCGTTTTCATTATAACAGTTTTTCCTCTCAAATTTTCCGACAAAGTTGCACAAATTCCATGAAAAAATACAGTCGAGTCGGAAAATGAACAGAATGACTATGACTAATTATTCTTTAGCACGTTAAAACTATGCATATTTACTTCATACAACAATGAAACTAATGAAAAGGTGTTTAATGTCAACACATTGTTATTTCTGCATCAAGCGATGTTTTAACGTACAATCTTTCCTATACATGATGAAAAAATTGGTGAATGACCCTTTAATAACGTGACGATACGGGTCCTCCGTAACGATCTTGTCCCGAGCGGCTACCACTGTTATACATGCCACCGCTGCTACCGCCACTATTGCCGTAACCACCGCTACTGCGTTCATTGTAGGTACGATCATAACGATCTTGCGTTGAGGGTATGGGGCGCCAGCTGTTGTCGTCGGCTGGCCCGGATTTGGCCCAGCCTCCCGAACTCGAACTGTGCATAGTCGAAGATATGCCGTTGCTCGAAAATTGCGACGAAGAAGGCAGCCAACTACTTGAATTACCGCCAGAACTGCTGCCAAAGCCGCTGGAACTATCATAACGCTTGCTACTTCTTGAAAATGATAAAGCCGTTTATTATTCCAGTTTTGCTTAAGAACAAATTCGGTGATTATTATGTATTTACCCAATATCATCCATGCGACGAAAACTGTGTGATGATGTACGGTCATCATAACGACCACCGCCGCTGCTACTTTTGTGCATTGTACTGCTGGAATGGTATGAACTACTGCCACCGCCACTACTACTTGATGGCATGTGGCGAATTTCCACTTCACGTTTATAGTCATCACGACTAGATTTCCCACCAGATGAGTAGTCGTCCAAACCTCGTTTAGACGAGGAACTCATATAATCACTACTACGTTTCGAGTAATCATCATTGCTACGCTTTGGTGGGATGTCTGAGTAATCATCGATGGCAGAACGTTTAGCACCACTGCTACTACTGCTTCCGAAATCCATGCGCTTCGATGACGATGAGCTATAGTCATCTATGCGCTTGCTAGATGACGAGACATAATCGTCACGCTTGTGAGAACTGGGGAATAGAACGACATTTTTAGAGTATCTTAGAATGTTTTATTAACATATCAAAAAACAAAGATATTTTTAACAAGTTTATAATTTTAAAAAATTCAAACATTCATTCCTTTAGTATAACAAATTACTAATTTGGAGGTACAATTAAAAAAACAAAATATTGAAATATATGATAAATGATGAATTTGACTTACTTCTTTGTCAGCTGTTAAATAAATGTCACCTAAAGTGTTATTTATTTAGTGAAGGGTTTGCCATTTACGAATATGGATGGTTTTTAACAACCGAAGAACGCGTAAAAATAGTTAAAACTAACTACAAAAGTGAGCACTTTCCGTGCATTACGGGGTGATCATGGTCGTCATGATTGACGTACTGTGCAAGGAATCGGCAGGATTATAAACAAATTTGAAGAGACTAGAAACGTTGCAGATGTGGTCAGGAGGCCTGTGCATCATCGCAATGTACGCACTGCCGAAAATATCGCTTCTGTTAGTAAAAATGTTGCGGATAATCCGAATCCAACGCTATGGCCGTACGGTGACAGACCTTTTTTTGGACCTGCCATTGAATATTATGAATTGAACGAAATGTTTTTTAACATGACGGTGCTACGAGCCACACAACCCGGCCGATAGTTGTTTTTGTGGGGGCTACGTCAAAGACGGTGTTTACGCGAATAATCCCCAAATGCTGGAGCATTTGAAAACTGACATTCGTTAAATTATCGGAGAGATCCCGATTGAAATGTACGAAAAAGTGGTCGAAAACAACCTAAAACGGATCGACTAGTGCAACTAGTTCAGAGGTGGTCATTTAAATCATATTGTATTTTGTACATAATGGCAAAGTCCAGACATTATAAAGAAATAAAAGTTTCATTGAAATCAAAGCTTTGTGTTTTACTTAACTTTCCTTTTGAAACCGAAAAGTAGATAACCCAGTATAATTGTATTTCATAGCATTTGTAGCTTAAATAATAACGTCCTTGAATCATAACAAACGAAATTTTTTATTAACAATTTTAACTTTGCTGAACACCAGAATTGTGGCAAAAATATGACGGAGAATTTACTTAACTTCGGCAAGCACACTCCAAAAATGGATCTAAAGTACACGTGATTTTACTCACAATGGGAGAGCGCAATATTACATTAGTAGCTGCAATAAATAATGAATAAATGCTCTATAAATCTATAGTGACCAATCCTAGAGATAATGCGAATAGAAGAAGAAGAATGTAAAAAATGCTTCTCTACGTAGAACATTCTTTTATAATCATAGACAAAGCAATAGTGGATTTTGCTTTTATCCAGCTGTCAAAGTTGGGTGTCATAGACAAGTTTAATGTCTCTTCAAAAACTAAAGCCAATGCACGAGCAATGTCAAATTACAACACTACAGAATATTTAAAAATTCTTAGACAGACGCATTCGATATTACAATAGAAATGATAGTCCCAATTATGTGATGGATGTAGTTTTCAAAGTACTACAAGCAACAAATGGTCAGACCCTGAATTACATTTTGTAATGTAAATAAAATATATTTTTTGTGTTAAATAATATAGTTTTATATTTAAAAATATATTTTATCTTTCATTACAATCTCCTAAATTCTCCACAAAGGCAAACAAATGAAAACTATTTTTGTATGAGAACGAACAGCGGAAATTACATCTTAATAACTTTATCATTCCCGTTATGAAGAAACATTCGTGCCTCAAATATTTTAAAAACTGTCTTAGCGTGGGTTTTTACATACAAAAAATTTTGATCTCGTTAATACTTTTAATGTATTTATAAAAAGTAGAAAACACAAATTTCCTTTTTTTAAATTTATATATTTACCTTCTTGATGTATCCAATGAAGAATCAAATCTTGGTGGAGGTGGAGCTTCATACCGATCTGCACCAGACGTGCGCTTGCGATCCACTGTATAAGTATCGTCCCGCTTGTTCAAACGTTTAAGAGGATCATCACGAGTTTCCATAATCCTGAATAAGTGAAGCGTGGCGTGGCGCATAGAAAAACGACACAAATTTGGTTTGGAAAAAAGAAAGGAATGAAAGGTAACGATTATTAACACCAATACGGTGACATAGCCAATAATAAGAAGCCCAAAAATACGAGTCAGAATCTAATTTTTTGATTCAAAAACTCGGGGCCTCACATACGAACGAACAAATCATATATACATTTTAAAGCGGTAACACAACTCTTCATTACAAACGAGAAGAGAGCGAAGGAGGAGAATTTATGTTAGAAATGGTTTTTCTTTATGGCTGGTTTTGATGAGTCAAAACAAAAACGAAATGATTTCGGATTTTTAGAGCTTAAGTAGAAGGAGAGAAGAAGATTTATGATGTCTTCGCGAAGCGTTGGATGAATAACACTGTATTCTGACAAAAAAAAAAATATTTTGGAATAACTTGTTTTCAAAAAAATGTTCTTTCAATATGGAATTTCTTATTGTCTAAAATACTACTCGTATGTAGAGTGCAAAAAACACACTCGCGCGTGTAGATTTTGATGTAGTTTTTAAACATAGCATACTTCATTTGTTGACGTTTTATTTCAAGACGCTCCAATTCAAGTTTCTCGCGTTCCAACTTCTGGCGCTCTCGTTCCAAACGCAGCAATTCAGCCTTCTCACGCTCCAAGCGTTCACGTTCCAATGCAAGTTTCCTGCGTTCCTCTGCCAAACGGGCCTCTTCTTGACGCTGACGATCACGAATTTCACGGCGACGGCGTTCCTCTTCGCGTAATTCACGTTCACGTTCCCGCAAGCGCTGGCGTTCTCGTTCTTCGCGTATTTTCTTGTAGGATAATATCTCACGTTGGCGTATACGTTCACGTTGCTCCCGTTGGCGCTGGTAATGATAACGACTATCATTGGTTTGCAGGGGACGTCTTCTCAATGACGTAGACTTAGAGCGTTCCTTGCTGCGAGCCGATTCTCTCACGCTTTTCTCGTCTTTCGGGCGTGATGTTTTATCACGGTCATCCTTTTTGGAATCACCACCTTCTTCTTTTTTACCTGATTCACTGCCTTTGTCTTTGCTTCCACCGCTGCTCGATGTCGATTTCTTAACATCGTCCTTCTTAGAGTCTGAACGGGACGAACCAGAAGTTTTGCCACCACCATCTTTAGATGTTACCGATGAACTGCCACCAATTTCATTTTTCGTACGTTCGACAGATATGATGCGACCGTGCAATTCAGTGCGATGCAAATGATCAATGCAACGGCTAGCGTCGCTGGATGATGACATGGTCACATAGCCATAACAACGGGTACCCGGAGTACGAGTATTGGTCACAACTTTAGCCCCAATGACTTTGCCATATTTAGAAAATATCGTTTTCAAATCGCTGGCTCTGGTTGATGTTGATAAGCCGGATACCCAGAGATTGCGAGATGCATTCGCTGACGATGAAGAGGGGGTATTTTTGCCGCCACCACTTGAAGACTTTGCATTGGTGGCAGTCGATGAAGAGTTGTTTGAAGATGATTTCTCTGGAAATTCCATATAAATAATAACAGAGTAGAGAGAGAAGAAGGTTGAGTTATATATGTAAAGTAGTGTTGTAGGACTGTAATGTATTTGTCTCTGTTTATATTTCTTTCATTCATTATCCTTTTAAAATGTATTTTCTTTTTATCATTATCACTTTTTTAACTGCTTAAATTCTCGTCACTCAGAGATCACTGACATTATTTAGACTGCACTTCTTATCCTAACACTAAGCACTTATTTCTTTTTTGTTGGTAAGTGAACATAACTCTATGCAAGAAAGTGTGAATTTATTGATTGGCCTCGAACGTTCTATGGCGATGGAGAAATGATAACAGTTGATTTAGAAGAACTCGGCTTAATTGTCGACATGAAGTCCTTACGCAAAATGAGGAATTGTTCAGGAAAAAATTGAACTGGAAAATAAAGAACAATTTTGCTTTCATTTTAAGTGGCTGAGCAAATTATCACCTGAATACTTTGCAAGGTAACTCTGTTGAAAGGTAAATGCTAATACAGTGATATGACGGTTTCATGTACCCGTATGTGCTGCTGTAATATCCCCATAAAAGATGCAGATTTGGTGAAGTATTATCTTCTGGTGATTCACTGATATGCCGAAAACCTGCCACACATACCTCACGTTTAGGGTATTCTCTAAAATGACATGAATGCTACCAATGGCACGATAGCACACGCGATTGTCGTGCATTTGATGGTGTAAAACAACCTGTCTTTCTTTGTGAAGCAATCATCTCAATAATGCTAACTACGCACCGACCCTTAACGCATAGTAAAATCTCCCCAAACGATTTAAACGCCGGTCCGATGCACATGTGTAATGGCTGTTTGTTTAAAAATTATTAACATGAAACACAGTCGAAGAAGCGGCTCCGCTATAGCTATAATTTCAAGGCACCGAATACATATTTTGCAGATGTAGAACTTTGGTTCATGTCCTCACAGCAACAAGCGGCATTCCGAAAAATCGTCTCCATCTATAGTTGCAACAATAATTTTAATGTTGTTCTACGAAGTCTTGTGTGCAGCATTCAGTGATATCAATCCTCGTTTATATGACGTATATTGCAACTGTTGTTGGGCAGTAACGTCTACTTTACACTCCATTCGCATACTCCTCCGCCAAAATTTTCCGTGTGATGATAAAACTGCGCCAAAGAAAACTGTAAATATACGAGAAGTTTCCACAAATATTGAAAATGCGAAAAAGACTTCCAGCACATACTCCGGCAAATGGCAAATGCGTCTCTGATGTGTAAATCTAGTTGCTCATGCCAAACGCATCTCTGGTGTTGTGTAAATCTAGTTCCTCATGCCAAATTATAGTAATAGTATGCTTTATGCTAACGTTCCGCCTAATTTGAATCATTCATTAACTTTTAGCTTATAGCAGTATGCATGCCTTAGTTTTCGTAGTTCGATGTTATTCCCTCACCTTTTCAATAAAAATTTCACTCCAAAATTCTCGGGAAGAGGAGATTACCTTACACACGAATCCATGCTATTTTCCACCAACACTCCATTGAGGATTTAGGTTTATTTCTCCTCGGTTTTCACTAAAATTGTTGATAGAATTTCGTGGTTGCAGGTGTTAGATAACTTTACTGTAGAAAGTGCTCCAAATGCTTTATTCAGACAATGTTATCCATTTTAAAAAGCTGGATTTCACGGCTTAAATGTCTCTTATCCAATCACTGAATCCTTAATAACTGTGTAATTCTTTGAAGATCATTTACTTTTCAATATGAATTTGCTGTCCAGTGAATATACTGTGCCGCTCAGCTACACTAATTCGCATGTTATCCTCGGATATGCAAATATTACCCATTTTCGAATATTAAGCGCTCCATTCCAAACGTTTTTTTTTTTTTTTGTAAAAAAAACTTCAGCAAAGCAACATGTTGTGACGCTTTTTATGTACTTTATGACAATCGCATTTTGTAAGACATCTTTATTGCGGAGTTTCACATATCACTCCATCCCACACATTGTTTATTATGTATTATTAGTTTTGCAGCAAAGTGTCACTCACGTATGTCAACTCTTCTTATGAATTTAAATGTTCTCCTCTTGTGGCACAATCTCCTCCCACTATCATATAAATTCACACTTTCTTGTCCACATTTTATTAAAAGTCCTGATTCAATTATCTTCAGATATTCGTCAGAAGAATGACACTTTTTCCTTAACATTCACAAAATTAACCAAACTTTTGAATATATTATCTTTGAACATTTTCGAATACAAATATATGTTAACTTCTCTTCGGGTGTACATGTATAGTTACCTTTATCGTCCTTTTGCCCCGATTTAGATTTTTCGCTGAAATGAGGAAGAAAGGTAATAAATTGTAGAGATTGCTTATACAGAGATTCAATTCAAAGATGTTAGTATAAATCTATTTCGAAATATAGATCAACTTGATAATTACCCTTCATCCTTTTTATCGCTAGCTTTATCATCTTTCTTTTTGTCCTTATCGTCCTTGTGACTTGACTTCTTATCATCTTTATTTGATGATTTTTCCGATTTAGAGTCTTTGGAGGTTGATTTTTTGTCGGAAGCTAAAAAATATTTGAAAATATATTAGCATGTACACGTAACAAATTGTAATTGTCACAACACCGTGTTTGAAGTAAGGTTCGCACACGTCCCAGGCTTTTTTAATTGCAATTTGCTATAGAAACGTAATTCCAAATGTACCTTTCCTATGTATAGACAATTTCCTATGGAAATGTGTGAAATCCTTATTGAAGCTATGCTTGTTATTTGCAGTGGGTGCTGGGCTAGTTCAAAGTATATAATTTTGACATTCACAGGGCGAGTTTGTCAAAAAGTTGGTTAACAAATGTTCTTTTATACGTTTTACGCGACTTAAGCTTCACCATTTTTTTAATATTACATACAAAATGTGTTTCATATTTATAGGGTTACCCATGAATTTGCTTTATTTGTGTAACGGTACATTTTTTCTTTTGATATGATTGTCCTATCATCTATGGCTCCTGTCCAGTTTGCGTCCATTTTTTTCGCAATGCATCCTTCACACTTATAAGCGATTATTTCACCTATTTCGTGTTGTCAAACTTTTTCTTCGCGGCATGTTTTTTTATTACTAAATTTTATCACTTCTTCCCAAAAATAATAATCTTATCGTTTGCGCCTTTAAAAAAATCGCTAATTGAACTTGGTGTTGTAATTGTGAAACACGCTAAAAACAGAATTATCGGAAAAACAAAAGTACCTTTGTCTGCACAAATCCAAACAAATATCTTGATAGACCATCATAACACAAATAAGGCAAATGTATGGACTGCCTTGTAAATATGAAACGTACCTTATTAACAAAATTCTTATAGTATTTCTTTTCGCACACCATGTTGGTGATCATTTGTAAATTCGTACCTAATTGAAGTGCGAAACAAAACTTTTCAAATTATCTTCAAGATCAGTTTTACAATCTAGTAAACCCATAGATTTTACTGAAATCCTAAACAAGTGGAATGTCAATATCATCCTTAGTTCAATATCACCCATGCTAGTTGGAGACAAATTAACTAAACTATTTTGTATACCAACGAACGTAGTGTACTGTTTGCACTTTTGGTGTTACTCGTCGAAAAAATATATATAATAATAAAAATATAAATATAATGTTACTAAAATAGGCATAGCTGTAAGTTAAACAGTGAATCATCAACTTACCAGTCGACTTGTCTTTATCATCAGGAGCCTAGAATAGAAAATTATCGCAGATGAAATATAGACCGTTAGGTTTATGAGCTTTAAGCCCGTAAATAGCACTTACCTCATCATGTAACAATTGTTGTTCATCTTCCCCTATTGTCAAATTTATGCCCTCCTCATTTTCGTTATTGCCCTCTTCGTTCTCTTGATCACCATTGACCTCATCATCTTCTTCATAAACTTCCTCATCAATGGCTTCATGTTCGTCGCCCTCTGCTTCGACATGGCCATCTTCGCCCTCAGCTTCTTCATCATAATGTCCATCTTCGTCATCGCCATTTGCACGACATACATTTTCATCGATTTCGCCCACTTGGTCACATTCTTCATGTTCTAAAATTTCTTCTTCATTGTACTCCTCTTCGTCTTCATGTTTTACCGCAACTTCATCCTCTGGTTCTTCCTCAGCCACCGGTTCTGGCTCTGGCTCAGGTTCTGGCTGCTTTGCAGGTTGAGTTCTCCTCTCAGCAGTTTTTGGCTTATCTGCGGAAATTTTGGCTTTGTTTACTGGAGTTTTCGGTGCTATGATTGTTTTTTTAGGAGCAGCGGCTGATGGCTTGGGACCTCCAAAGACATATTTGGCTGGATCTACGCCTTCTTTCTTCAAGGCCTAAAATCGCAGGACGGGAATTTATTACGTAATTTGCTTTTCAATATGAATTAATAGTACTGATACCTTTTCCAGTCTTTCTATTAAAGAGGCTTTGGAACCTACAGTGTCCATTTTACGTTTCTCCAATTCATCCTTGAGATCTGCTACACGTAACTCACTTAGCTTCTTGCCCTGCTCAGACATCTCTTTTCCTTATTCTGCCTTTTTCCGTGCTTGTTGAACCGTAATAGTAATTATGATCTTGCTGTGACCGTGGCAGCTATAAATATTTCACCTTTTCTGGGCTTTTTTCCCCCACTAAAATTCAATAAAATGTGCCCTTCACACGTTAAGAAAAATTACCTATAATCTTCCAAAAAGCAAAATGGCGTACAATATATGTGGATGAAGTGGATTATGTATGCATTAGGTGATATGAAAAGTATTAAAAGGCGCAGCGCTGATACAAAAAGGTACTATTGGACCAGTCGGACCCTTTTGTGAGTAGATATATACATAGTCTAATATATTTAGTAAACAAATCTTAAATTATGTGCGCCATGTCGATATTTTGAAATATTTGCTGCAGCTCAAGACTTTTTCGAATTGGTATTCAACATGAAGGAAATGACACACAAACAATTTGTAGGCGAGATTCACAGGTTTGCAAGTTTCTCTAAACGAAATTGAAGTATTGCATTAAAAATGTGAAACAGAAGGGATGTAATGAAAATGTGGACGGTAATAAATAGCATAATTCCCAGAAAAGAAGACGGAATGTTATACAAGACGTAGTTTTAATGAATCGTTTTATTAAAATCTAGTTGGAGAACTTAGTGATACGAACCAGTTAAGGTGTAAATGTCAGTCAGGCTTCAGGAAGAAATTTTCAAGTGAAACAGGGTTAAACAAAGCTGTAAATAGTGAAAATTTAGCAGATTACAAGAGAGCTTTTGAAATACTACATGAAGACAAACTAAATACTTGCGGCATGCAGGGTAATAAACTAAAAGGGTTTAAATCATACATAACAAATAGAGAACGAGCGGCTACAGTGTACAAAAAAATATCAAGACAAATAATGAATGAACATTACATTAGCGATATGCCAAATATTTTGAATAAATGTGAAAAAATACGCTATGCGGACGAAACGTTAATATTTATTGAAGCAGAAACGGCCGAGCATATATGCTAAAGTTCGAAACTGAATATGAGTAGCAATATAACATTTAAAATAGACAATGAAATAAGAGAAAATGTGAAATGCTTAAAATATCTATTATTTATTGAAGACTCAGATTAAAAGTTTAAAGAACATATTGGATAGTTTTGCAGGAAAATCGCGGGAAAATTGACCCTTTCTGAAACAAAGTATCAATAATATGGTAAAACCAAAGTTTGAATATGGTTCCACAACCCTGTATGCATAACATATTGTATACAGGCATATTGAGGCTTAATATATATGTACCTATAAATAAATGAATACATTTGTAAAGAAATTGGGGGAAAATGTATCTTTTGCTGCAGTATTATTTCAAAAATATCAATATTTTTTGAAGAGCAATGAAAAAATTTATTAAAAGTTATCCATCATTTGTAAAATATAAACTTTTGGATTTGGTTTGAAATAAAATTAAATCAGCATCTATTAAATATTTGTGTACGAGGTAGACATCAGGCCAGCTACGTAATGTTCCGAAAAAAGTCCTTATTTATCAGAGTATCTTACTCTCTATGCGGAAAGTCTATATGAGGACACATTTGTGTATGCCAGTTGTATATGACCATAACCTTTATAATCAAATATGGCGGTTCTACAGCAAAGTTAATCTCAAATATTAGATTTTTGGTGCAACATGGTGGGTAATTGCTACACAATTTCAGTTTGTCAAATTCCTACTTTTTGCCAAAACATCATTAAAATACATTGAGAAAAGTGCAAAAGGTGGAAAATGAACTTTAGAAAAACACTGCCTAGAATGTATTTGTCATACCTACTACGATATACACACGCATTGGCAAGCAAACATGTACAATGTACACATAGCCAAAATTGATGAGAAAAATATATAAGAATATAATAATTGATTTTCGGAATGATTCAAATGACACTATGTAATATATTATTAATTTACTGTGAATTAAAAAGGTAATTTGGCCTATAATCCAGTAATCTTTTCCTAAGTTCACATTCCTACACGGACAATCCCTCAGTTTAATTGTCTCTAACTGTTTAACTGTTAACAGTAATATAGTATGGTATACTTTTTGTCATTTTGTAACAAGAAATATTCATCTAAGATTTCAAAAAACGTAAGTACATGTTCATTATTTCGTACAAACCTGATGTCTGTAAAAGGGGAGTCGATGTCGCATCAGTAGCGCTAAAGTGTCTGTGAGACAAAGAGTTTCTATGAAGACATTGCCTCTATTCTGAATGTAAAGGGGGTGACACACTAACAGACCGATCTGCCAGATTTAAACGTTTTGTGGATAATTTGGTGGATAAGTTGGTTGTTGTAAACTTTTGCCAGTTTTCTCAAATAAAGGTAAATCTACCAAACTAACCTATTAGTGTGTCATCCCCTTAAAGTGTTTTTAAAGACATTTTTCAACATAAAAATTGACCACAAATACACTTTTCTGTATAAAGTGATTATGAAGTGATATGAAGTTCAAAAGTAATTTTCATATAGAGAAGTGTCTTCTATTTAAACAAAACTTTCCATACACATATCTTCATCTTCATCTTCATCTTCATCTTCACTATCAATCGTTCGTACTTATTATCGTATAATAGCAGCAATAATTTAGATTTACACACCATTTAGTTGGGGGCCTTTTTTACTCAATTTTTTAATTTCAGTTTTCGATTGTCTCGGGAACTCTGGTGGCACTCATTATCGACTTTCTGACGGTCAGATTGGTTCTCGGGCGTACAAACCACTATCGATAACTTTCGCCTAACTTTGTTACACTTTTTACGATAACGTTTGGCGGCCATATTGCTCTTTCTTTCTTTTTCTGACCACGTTCTCTGCGAGTCGTATGAAATAAACATGAGCCTCACAATTTCTAAAAAACGCAAGGTAATTTCCACAATTTTGCCACGAATTCGGTTTTAATGTGCGGGCCATTATCCGTTTCATCGACTTGTGTGGAATTTTCCATGAAGCTTTTGCTGAAGCATCCGAAAAACAATTAAAATTGTAATCATAACCTCAAAGTCACCAGACGATTTCCAGTGTCAACCAAATTAACAAGCTTTGAATGCGTGTGTATGTGTGTGAATGATGTGTTAAATTGATGAAACGGATTTTGTGCATTTCTCATTGATATCTTGCTCGAACGGGGAGTGTGAGGAAAATTTAGTAACTATTAATATGTTTTGTTGCAGTTTGTTGCCGATGGCATGTTCAAAGCCGAATTGAACGAGTTCTTGACTCGTGAGCTCGCTGAGGATGGGTACTCCGGCGTTGAGGTACGTGTTACTCCCACCCGTACCGAGATTATCATCATGGCCACCAAGACTAACCAGGTTTTGGGTGAAAAAGGCCGTCGTATTCGTGAATTGACTGCTATGGTACAAAAACGTTTCAACTTTGAGCCTGGCCGTATTGAATTGTATGCTGAGAAGGTCGCCACCCGCGGCTTGTGCGCCATCGCTCAGGCAGAGTCCCTCCGCTACAAGTTGACCGGTGGATTGGCCGTCCGTCGTGCATGCTACGGTGTGTTGCGCTTCATCATGGAGTCGGGAGCTAAGGGTTGCGAAGTCGTCGTCTCTGGCAAATTGCGTGGTCAACGTGCCAAATCTATGAAGTTCGTCGATGGTCTTATGATTCACTCTGGTGATCCATGCAATGACTACGTCGAAACTGCCACCCGCCACGTCTTGTTGCGTCAAGGTGTATTGGGTATCAAGGTCAAGATTATGTTGCCTTATGATCCCAAGAACAAGATTGGTCCCAAGAAACCATTGCCCGACAACGTTTCTGTTGTTGAACCCAAAGAGGAGAAGATCTATGAAACACCTGAAACTGAATACAAAATGCCTGTCCCTGCTCGTGTTCCCATCGGCGGCGAGGAGCCTGCTGCTGGCGCTTTCTAAGAAGCGAATATACAAGAACCATTCATTAGTGTATTTTAAATGTGTGAGGATCATGTCAGGAGTGATGTTTTTTTGAATATTTCAAAAATAAAGCAAGAAAATATGGAATATTTTTATTTAAAAAGATAACGTTTAAAATACTAAAGTTGGACATTCTTTTCAATTTGAATTGGATAAGAAGAATAAGGGAGGGAGGTTGGCAGGATGTAGTGGCTGGCCGTTCGGTGCAATCGGAAGTGGAGAAGCCAACAGTGTACAGCATGTTGGTGAATCATCAAAAGGTTTTGGTTAAACAGACAAGTTTTAAGGTGCCAGAAGTTCTTATATACACAGTTTTTCAACAAACTGAACGCTGAACGCTTCTAGTATTTTTCAGTAACTAATGGTTATATGCCACAATTAGAGCGGTATGAACTGCGCTAGTTCTTTCTGTATCCATCAATTACCATTCTTATATTTTTTAGCTAACGGATAAACTATAAACTGCATTTTGCAAGCGCTGTTTTTAATTTTAGCATGGACAAGTTTTTTTCTTTTTCCACTTACGCTTGAGTACTTACCATCAGACAAGTGGGAAGTTTTTCTAGTTAAAAATAAGATTTTTAGTAACTTTCTAATTACAAAACCAACAAACAGAAGTCAACCACTAGTTTTTTTACATTTACATTTCTTTATTTAATAAATCAATGTGTGAGCCCTATATTGATATATAGGTAATATTAAACATTATAAGTTATATCGTCATAAACAAGAGAAAAAACGGCCCTAACATTCTAACTAACTAACAATATTTAATATTTGCATAAAACTAGAGTAAGTACATAGGGTTGTGGCAATTGTCGCTGAACATATTTTACTGCAAATTACTGTGAAACATGAGTAGTAACGCATCTGATTCTTCTTAAATTGGTTAGGGGAGGTTTGCGAAATTTTTTATACTAGGCAGCAAATTATTCCATAATCTTGCAACACGAACCATAAAAACACTGCTAAACTAAAATTCTATTAGCACTTGAGATTTTCTATTCGAATTGCAAAATCGGTAGCACGCAAGATATGCCGGTCAGTTGAACTTAATGAAAAAGAATAAATATAAGCATTCTAATGCATAAAACGTTGAAAGGAACATCCAAGAAAGTAATTTCGTCAAGTTTCATAACCTCGGATATAACATTGACTACTGCTGTGTCCAAGATTATGAAATTTAAGGAAAAGTTCTTCTTAAGAGGCTGTGGAAAACACGTATTAAAGCAATGCAATTGCAATACACCTACGCTGAGGTAAATTTCTGTGCCTTACATGATGTGGAATAATAAAGTAGCATGTGCCAAAGTATATTTTATATAATACAAGCCACCTCGCTCTATCTTGCTTGTTAAAAAATTCCTTATTAAAAGGAAAAAAGTAATTCTTGTGGTATTTTCTAACTTTCATTCACAAAGTTTGTAAAGTAAAGAGCAATGTAATGACAGAATTTTAATTTATAATCTATTTCAAAACTAAGACAGCAAAACGAGGATGTTGGACTTATAACTATATTTTGAACAAAGGAGTTGCGATTAGCCATGCTTTGTACACATTCAGGTTGGAAATTTGAACGTTTTGTTTGAGCAACGTTAATGGTTATGTTGTTTCTTAAAGCCCAACCGCAAATAAGACCTAGGTCATAGACAAGTCTTGAAATGGAATAGTTAATGGAACATGTGGTATTACTGGAATTCAAAACACACAAGCTAATACCATTTAAATACATCATAAATAGGATAGGACACAATGTTGAACCTTGAGGCGCATCAATTTCAATGCTGCGAAAATTAAATCTTTTTTTCTGTTTAACAACATATTGCAAACGGTCGGACAAAAAGGAAGAAATTGATTTATAGTAAAAATTGGATTGCTTGTATAGTGTTTGACAAATAAGAGAATGGTCTATAGAATCAAATACCATATTGGGATCTAGTCTAGTGATCTTCATATCTTCCGGTGATGTTGACTATAAGGCAAGTTGAACCATGATCCACTTTGATTTGCATATATTTGTTCCTTTAGTAAAATTTCAGTTCAGGTCGGATGTGTCCTTTTTGTCTTACTGGTGTTTTCTTAAATATCTTCTGGATTAAACGGCAATGACAAGTTGTTACATCGTATATGTAGAATATGACTACAAATTGATGGCAGAATTATTTTAACAAATTGGATTTATATTTGATCTCATTTATGAACTTCAACTTTATTGTTCTAAAATTTTAATTGTTTTCTTATCGTCGAAGAGTTGAATGTTAATTTGAGGGATTGTACTGGAAGACACAGGTTCAGAATACTGATTTAGATATTCAAGATCAGTATCACAGATTTCATTACCACAGTTATTAGTTCCAGAGGACTTGATGCCAAGCCAAAAGTCATAAAAGCACTAAACATGCGAACTCTACAAGTCTAATTCGTCTTATTGTTCTAATAGCACAATATTTCTTGTAAACTAAGCTATTTCTGCCAGTCTTTTTTCAAAGTAGGCCCCTGTTTTTGTTATCCGTTTTTACAATACAGTGGTCTAACCAACTAATAATATTTAGGCAAATAATTTAGCATATGGAGATTATATAAAGATTGAACTACAAGGTTTTGAGCAACCGGTTTTGTTTTTGTTTGAAACGTATCAAAAATATATTCCGTTCGAAAATGTTATCACTAGTCAAAACAATATTGAAAACCCATTCTAATTTAGATTATTGATTGTTTTTCTATATCAAATTGAAGTAATAGGGAAACATTAATTTTAATCTAAGAATTCAAATATGAAATTTATTTTATCACAACATTGAAGGAAAAAGAATTTTCATAACATTTCCGTAAAGAATTATATAAAGAATTTCTGTTATGTTGTGCATTTCCAAAAGAAAGTTAAAATTATCTGGTCATTTTCCAGTAGAAATTCAAGATAAAAATATCAGTTTATATTTACGATAAATATTTTAAATTATTTACTTAATTTACTTATATTTTATTAACTGTTATTTAAAGAAAAACGAAAAGAACTTTTAATCTGTACGGAGTCTAACCCTCTTATGACACATGAAGTCCATAGCATCGTGGTCGGTGTACCGTCATTCACAGGATAAGTGAATGACGCCCATTTCGGACTATGCCTTGATAGAAGTTTAATATAATGAAACCATATGGCAAAATGTTGTGGACGTAAATTGTCAGTGAAATACTAGAAACGGATAAATTTTCCAACAAATTAAAGTAAATGTTAGAGCTCGTGAAAAGTATAGTATTGCATTAACTTTCGCTCAAAACTTGCAGATCAATGATCAATTTTAATAATGCAGAAGGACGTGTATAAGCAGCCATCATACAAACATATCTAGAAATATTGGCCCGGCTTATTCAAGTATATAATTTTAGTCCATAAATGATCCAAAGGAAACTTAACATATGACCCATATTATATTCTACTTGAATTGTTAGAAATATGAGAGCTCTCCCAAAACTAGCAGACCAGACATATAGATAGTGCCATTAGTTTGAAAAATATTATTTTAGCGAAAAGTGGCAAAATATATGTTTAGTATTTTTATTTGAGACATCAAAAGTAAACGATCTCAGTAAATTTGTAAATATGGAAAAAATTGGTCAACGTTATGTAATTCAGTATTTTCATTGGAAGGGCTCCATCCAACCAATATTAAGGCTGAGTTAGTTTCTACTCTGGGGGAGTCTACTCCTTTATTTACGACCGCAAAATATTGGGTAGCAGAGTTTAAACAAGGCCGTCCGGGCTGCCAAGACGAATACCGTTGTAGTCGACCAATTGGTGTCCACGCCAAGCACGGTTAAGAAAATCTACAAAATGGTATTGGATGATCGTCGGCTGAAGGTGCGTGAGCTAGCTAAAATGATAGACATTTCAAAAAATGCTATATATCAAAGATTTGAATACGAGAAAGCGGTGCGCAAGAAGAGTGCCGCGCTTGCTTTCCATAGAGCAAACATAGCGTCGTGGAGATGTTTCAGTAGAGCGTTTGGCTATTTTTCAGCGCAATAAAGCTAAATTTGTTGCGCACATTTACTATTGCGATGACAAAGTTAAGGAATTAAAGTTCGAATTGCTTCATCACGCACCTTATTCTCTCATTTTCTATTTTCAAAGTTTGAAAAAATTGATCGGTGGTAAAAGATTTGCCAACAATGAAGAGGTCGAATCTGCGGTTGATGACTATTTTAATGAGTTTAACAGGAGTTTGTTCTTACTATATAGAAGCTATTGAATGTCGCTGAAAAAAGTGTATCGAGCTAAAATGAGATTATGTTGAAAAGTACAGGAAATTTTTCCCAACTTTTTTGTGTATTCTTTGTTAGGTTAAAATATATGGTCGTTGTAGAATTACATTTATTTTTCAGCAGATACGAATAGTGTGATCAGTGCCTTTTGCGCTGTAAATCAATTTCTTGCAGCAATATTTTGCACTACAATGTTTTGCTGTTTCCAAGTAAGTTAAAGCATTTTTAAATTGTATGAAACCATATTCAAACTGTTGGGAACTGTATATAAATTGCCTAAAACTATTTTGAAAAACTTTTCCCGAATTAATTAAAGTCATTTTCAATTTATGAGGAACATCTTCCCAAAACGGATTTTAACTTTTTCAAATCTACTCGGAAACAAAGATGTGAAGTTGAATTATCTAAATTGCTTTAGGTACTTCCTTTTTGTAAGAATATTCATAAGTCAAAGTCAATAAGTATTTCTTGCTCGTAAAGGAAAAAATGTAAAATTAACTGTAACTAGATGGCAATTATTTAAATTTCGTTTTGTTTTTGAATTGTTATTATGGAAAAATTATTATACAAAATAATATCAACATTGAATGTAAGTGAAGGTGTTAGTTATGACAAATATATCTATAAATAAGAAGATTATCGTTATATATTTGCGCTGCGATGTAAGATATGAAGGTAAGCACTATATATCTGGTCTGTGCATTTCCATCAGTAGATCAGTATTGCAGAACTATGGACGACATCTGTAATTAGTCATTTAACAATACCGGGAAGACAACATAGGCATAAGTGCTTAAAGTGGAAAGTGTATTCTTAGACATTTTAATATAAATAATATATTCTTAGTATATATAGGGTTATTCATTTAGTGGTTTCGAAACCGCCAGTCCGGCAAAAATGTCAGCTGTTAAATACTTATCGTCTAAACTGTTCTTTATGTACTGAAAGATTTGCTATTTACGAATATTGATTGTTTAACAACCGAAAAACGCGTAAAAATTTTTAAAATTTACTACAAAAGTGGTGATCCAAAAAAAAAAAAAAAATATATATATAAAATAATAATAAGTAGTAAAAACGTTTACTGTTATTCTGCCTGTTGTAATACCTCAATTTCATCGGCCCTTTGGTATAATTAAAACGAGTTTCTTAAGAGGCGGATAAAACGCTATGAAAATAATATTCTTATGGAATGACTACCACTTTTTTCGCTGGGTTCATAATGTTCAAATTACAAAATAAATCTGTTAAATTTCGGTAAAGGGACGTAGGATGAGACCATTTAAAAGTCAGATGAACTGACTGCAATATCTGTAATGACTACAGGATATATTAATAAGTGTGGAATAGTTAAAGGAAACACCTTAAATTGACAATGATATGGTTAAGGCCAAACACAGCGGATGTTTCTTTCATACCATCACATTCTGTGGCAATGGTTCGCATACAAAAGCGGAAATAAAAAAATGTGTTATTAGCAAATACACAAACCATAAAAATTCATACAGCCATCGGTGCCAGATCAACTATAATTGTGGTTATTATGGCGAAACTGTTACATTTTAAACGATAACGATAAAACAACTTGTACGTATTGGAACTCCAACAAATTAACTAACTCTAGAGAATACAATGAATACGAGAATGCAAGTCGCAATACCATATTACGTTGGCGATGTAGCAATAAATGAAATTATATCAAGTATTCATGAAATGGATAAAAATTTGTGAAATTTGTCCATAATTTTCCTATTTTTTTGGAAAAAATAGATATTTTGGTTAAGAACAGTAGAACAAAAAACTAGAATTCAAACAGTTTTGGAAATTTTAATTTTTTTTTTTTTGTACGAAATATATACGAGGTGTGTTCAAAAAACAAAGCAAATTTTCAAATTTCGCGGGCTACGTACATTCGACTTTCGATTATTATTTTTTTATGTTTTTACATTCGTCTTGAAGATACGTTGACGGTTTTATCCATATAAACATGCTTGTTTGTGAGAAGCATAAATAAAACAAGTGATTTGCGTGTTCGGCGATTTTCTGCTATCGAAAAAAATGGATCAAAGAAGCTACATCAAATTTTGTGTAAAAAATGGAATTAAGTGCTCAAAAATACGTGAAATGTTGAAAGTGACATACGGTGAGAGTACTTTGAGTCAAAAATGTTTATAAGTGGTACAAGCTTTTCATAGAAGGTCGAGAAGATGTGAATGACGACGCTCGGTCTGGACGCACCAGCATATCAACAACATGGCTTCTGCCATGCGATCTTTTCGGAAATTTTAGGCATGAAGCGTATTACAGCGAAATTCGTTCCAAAATTGCTGAATTTTGTCCAAAAACAACACCGCATGAACATCGCTCAGGAATTGTTGAATGACGTCAACGATGATCCAGATTTGCTTAAAAGAGTCATAACTGGTGACGAATCATGAGTATAAAGCTGGGATCCCACTATCGGCGCAATGTACCGATTTTTGTAAAATTCAATAGGCCGATAGTGGGAACGCACAACATTTGTCAAAATGGGACAATCTGTGCCGAAATCGTGCTGACTAAAAATAATGAAATACAACCCTGTTGCACCGATAGTGTGAACACTCTGTGCATAAAGTGGACCAATAAAATTGTTAAAAATGCGACAAATTTTATCGGCCACTTGCACACCGATCAAAGTTAACAATTAGCGCCGATTTTTAAGAACAACACTGTTTGTAAACACAAGAAAAGCGGAAGAAGCACAAAAAAGAAAATTTAAACTGAATACGCGTAGTTACAAAAAAAATCATTAAAAATGTATTCAGACTACGAAATTTTAGAAGGCGAAACAAGTTTTGAAGAATTGTCTACATCAAACCCGGAAAACAAAAGGAAAAGGCCACGAGTACTATTGTACTATTTTTTTGCTTACCTTTTTTATTACACCGCTTTAATGCTATAAAATAAGAAATTGATTTTCAATTTTGTAAATCAATCAGCGAAGACATGTAAACAAAAAACATATGATTCAATTTCTCAAAAAGTGCGCTGATAGTGTGACCACGTTTTGCAGATTATGCACAAATTTTTCTTCCGGCCGACATGTACCGAAAACAAATAGCACAATATGCGATGATAATGTGACTGCTCAAAAAGTAATTGCCCAAATCCTTGTCAAACGCACCGATGTAGCACAATAAAAATCGGTACATATTGTGCTATGTGCGCCGATAGTGGGATCCCAGCTTAACATCGAAACCAAAGCCTATTCGTCCCAATGGAAGAGTTCAGGAGAGCCAAGACTAAAAAAAAGCACGCCAAGTTCGATTAAACGTCAAGGTATTGCTCACTGTTTTCTTCGATTACCATGGCGTAGTTCATCAGGAGTTCTTACCGCAAGATCATACGGTAAATAAGGAGTATCACCTTAAAACGCAGGGAATTGTTGAAAAAAATTCATGGCTTTTGTATCATGATAATGCACCTGCTCACTCATCTTTGCTTGTAAGAGATTATTAGGCCAAAAACCACACCGTTATCATGCCTCAGCCACCGTATTCAACAGATTTGGCTCCCCGCGACTTTTTCCTGTTCCCAAGATTGAAGGGATCCATGAAAGGACAGCGTTTTGCGACGATTGAGGAGATAAAAACCGAATCGCTGAGAGAACTCAAGGCCATACCAAAAAATGCATATCAGAACTGTTTCGAGGATTGGAAAAAACGCTGACACAAGTGTATTATATCTGAGGGGGACTATTTTGAAGGAGATAAAATAGAAATTGATGAATAAATAATTATTTTTTGAGAAAAATAAAAATTCACCTTATTTATTACGAACACACCTCGTACATAGCAAATTAATTTTTTTGGATGAAATTCGTTTTAACGATTTCCTACTATTATTGATTATTTGTTATTCCATTAAGAATAAATGTAACTTGTAACTCATAGGCTAATTTTTGCAAAATACCCCTTTTTGTCGTAAAATGTCAATAATTTTTTATAATAAAATAAAATACTTAGAACATTTCGGTTCAACTGGATGATTATTTTTTTTGCGATATATTTTCCATTTTATCCTCAACTAAAGGGTGTCCCAACAAGAACGCAAGATTTAAATTTGGCGCCAGTCGAAGTGTCATTGTTTGACATTTGAACAATTGTTATTGTTTGCTAGTAGAAGGTACGAGATTAGTAAAAATGGAGCGCTACACGAATGAACAACGCATTCTCATTGTGAAATTGTTTTACCAAACTGGTGAAAGTTTTGCGGCTACAGTTCGCAAATTCCGATCAATTTGGGGTCACAATAATGCTCCAAAAGAGTCAACTGTAAAGAGATTAATGAATAAATTTACCAAAACTGGGTCTGTTAGTGATGTAAAGACAACAACGCGCCCTCGACTAGGTCGATCGACCGAAAATGTTGCAGCTGTACGTGATGATGCTGCTCAAACTTTATCCACCTCAATTAGACACCGAGCTCAGCAAATTGGTGTCTCCAAATCCACTATGCAGCGAATTTTGACGAAAGATTTGCATCTTCATGCATTCAAAGTTCAATTGACTCAGGATCTGAAGCGAGCTGACCATGGACAGCGAAGGGAGTTCGTTAATTGGGTATTGGAGAGACAACATGAAAATGCTGATTTTGCCGATAAAATCATCTTCAGTGACGAAGCCCATTTCCATCTTGATGGCTTCGTCAATAGGCAGAATTGTCGCATTTGGGGTGAGGAAAATCCTCGATTGATTCACGAGAAGCAAATGTATCCTCATCGTGTCACTGTGTGGTGTGGATTTTGAGCTGGAGGAATCATTGGACCTTTTTTTGTGAAAATGAGGCATGTCAATGATGTTCGGTATCGTAAAATGATAAACAGTTTTTTCGTGCCTAGAATTGAAGAAATAAATGTGGGGGGCATGTGGTTTTAACAAGACGGCGCCACATATCATACAGCCAGAGAAACAATTCAATTGCTGCATTGTCATTTCTCGGTCGTGTTATTTCGCGTTTTGGAGACCAGAATTGGCCGCCTGCATCGTGCGATTTAACCTCATTAGACTTTTTTCTTAATTTAAATCTTACGTTCTCGTTGGGACATCCTTTATATGTAAAAACAAAATTTTGATGTAATCTATACAATACAAATTTATTAATAATTTTCTAAGATAATTTTTACAATATTTGATTTTACTCAACGAATGTAGGTTCCCAAACCACCTTTTAATTGTAGTTTTTGTGCCGTTTTTACAAATGTTTTAATAAATAGTGTTTTTTACAGCAGTTGCAGATAAATGGTTTTCTAGAGGGGGCGAATACATGTTAAAATTGAAGAACACAATTTGTTTTATTTCACAGGGCATGTATGGAATATGACACCGTTCAATGAGTCGTTACGGCTTTGCTGGAATTGCGCATTTAGGGTGTACAATTTTCGATAGCTTTGGAGTATCTGGATCATTAATTTTGCAATTTAAAGAAACCCAACTAGAAAAAGTCCAACAGGATCAAATCGCACGATTTCTGTGGAGAGTTCGCGTCGTCTCTGGGGAAAATTTTTGCTCTTTCACTTTACATACCAAAGATCCTGTGTTTGGTCGATAGTAAATTTCAAGGAAATTGAATTTTGAAGAAAAGTAAGTTGAAATGTTCTGAATATTACAAATTTTAACTCATGTTACAGGACTATAATAACTGTAAACTGTGTTCGTTAATGGCATTCGTCCGTTCGTTATCCCCGATAACCACTAAAGATATTTTATGGAAATTATTTTTATTAAAAATAATTCATCAAACAATTTTCAAATATATTAGAAGATACTACTTAATGTAAATAAAACGGAAATAGTAATGCGAGTACTATGATTTGTTTTAACTATTAATTTGAATATTCAAAAAAGCAAAACAAAAACAATAACGTATAGATTATTTGCAAACTTACATTTGTTGAGAAAAATGTTATTTTTTCATATATCGCACCCTAAATACAAAAGGGGCACAACTCAAAATTCTCTATTATTCAGTAGAGACAAAAAACCGTGATCGTGCAGAAGCAACACACTTGACATAAAAATGGACATAACGGCATTTTTCCAGTTAAAGAAAATAGTGATGAGACGGAAATTTTTATAGTAGTTTGAGAAGTGCAATGTGAATCAGTTTATGGGAAAAAGTAGATTTTGACAATTTTTGAGTTGTGCCCCTTTTGTGTTTAGGGTGCGATATGGCTAAGGATAAAATGGAGAATATTAGACGGAATAAATAGTCATTGGATTGGACCAAAATATTCCAAATATTTTAACATTTTTTAAAAGAATTATTGATATTTTGCAACAAATGAAGGCATTTTGCGAATATGTACTGCTAGTTGTAAGTCTCATTTGAAATAGGGATATTGGTATGTGCATGAGATCTTAGGCTCCCAGAAAAGGATGCAAAACATATATTCAGTTAAAAAAATAGCGAGAATTGATCATTTAAAAAGGTCACTTAAAGAGACTGGCAATTTTTTTTGGCCCTAAGTTGCCGTAACAGATACAGAGTTTATGCACAATTTGTCATTTAGTTCTTTGCGATTTTTGCAATGGATAAGAATATCGAACAAAAAATTTTTCTAAATTTACAGAATATAAAATTTTACAGAATATTTGCAGCAAATAGATTTTATCAAAAGCACTTGGATATAAAGCGTTCAAGATGTGGTGAAAGATTTACTTCGCCTTGGTTTTTAACTGAAGTTAACGTCGATAAAGTCAAGAAAATGGCGTCTTAAAGTTGTTATTTTTAAGCTATATTTAAGCTAGAGAAATATATTCTTTCAACTTTCTATGTCTCATGAATAAATTCACATGATTGAGTTGCCGCTCGAGTAGTTCCGAAAGACCAATATTTTCTTTAAAAATTAAATCGTGTGAAAGTCGTCGAATAAATACTAAAACAAGTCAATTCCAACCCCATATTCATAAAACATATTATAGTTGTTGATACGAAGGCGGTCCCAAACCAGCCGACCTGAAGTATAGATGGTGCCAGTAGTTTGAAAAAAATAATTTTTCGAAAAGTGGTAACCTTATAAAACAAATGTTTTAAGTTTCTATGCGACACGTTGTTAAGTATTTTTATTTGAGAAATCAAAAGTAAATGATCCCAGTGAACTTGTAAACACGGAAAAAATTGGTCACGGTTATGCAATTCAATGGCTTCATTTGAAAGATCTAAGTCCAACTAATATTAAAGTCAAGCTAGATTCTACTCTGGGAGAATCTGCTCCTTTGTTTACGGCCGATTTTTTTGCGTCGATTTATAACCATGGATGAGGCATAGGTCTACCACTTCACATCTGAGGCAAAAGAACTGTCAAAGCAGTGGACTGGAATGGGAGAATCGTGTTTAAAAAAGGGAGAGATCGGATCCATCTGCAGGCATCTGGGATGCTCATGGATTTATTTTTATTGATTATATTCAGAAAGGAAAAACCATTAATTACGAATCTTATGCTGATTTTTTGCAGCGTTTAGGTGATGAAATTATGGTAAAAGGTTGCATTTGGCGAAAAAAAAGAATGTTGTTTTATCAAGACAATGCTAATTTGCAGCATTCATACCTTCAGGGAGAGAGGGTAAAATTTAGAAGGAAGTGCCAAATATATAGTTTGACTAAATGTGTTTCATATTTTTTTGATCGATTGGGTGAAGTCCGTTTGTTTGGCTGGTAAATACGACAACAATCGTAAAACTTTTAGAAAGTTCTTAAAACATGGCACAGGCTAATGTTTCCCCGATCAATGCCGTGGATTGCAAACGGCTATATCAACGGGAATCTGAAGCCAATACAAAATATCAGTGGCGGCTCATAACCGACGGCAGCTTAAAAATCGCCCTATGAAAGTTAGTTATTGGAAAAAAATATTTATCCGTGGTATGCAGATTCATTTGACGCATATTCATATGTTGACTTATAAATTGTAAGCATTTAAAGCCGGTTATAATCAACGCTAACTTAGCGTTGACAATTTAGTATTTTTTCGCCAAATTTAGTTTTTTTTTTCAAAATGTTTAACGGCCAAAATTTGCGTTTAGCTTTAAAGTTTTTTCTAGTTTTTGTTATAATTTTTTTAGACTATTTTTGGTTTTTATCGCTAAGTATGTTAACTTATATCAATGTAAAGAAGACCTTGAATAATTGGTGACAGTGGAAAGTTCTTGCGGTACCGAAAGAATGGTTCGCAAATGGATTTAAGAATCTTGAAATTCTAGAAAAGCATGCTACTATCCAGATACAGAGCTTTGGTTTTTGAGTTAAATAGCTCAGATAAATTTGTACAAAATGGAACATAAGTAATAGCACGCAAGCTTGAAATATTTAATTTTTTGGGTAGAAATATTAATGTTTCAATTTATCCATATGAGCTGTAGTTATTTTGTAATTAAATAGAGAAAAATGTATTAAAAGATTTAAAAAGATTGATTTTAGTACCTTAAGGGTGATACAAAAATCTAATTGGTGCAAAAACTCAAATTATATACTCAGGTTTAGTGTAAACCTATTTTCTTTAAGTCTTTCCTATTGAGTATAAATAAGTGAAAAATAAAATATTAACATTATCAATAAAATCATCTTTACCCAGTCCTTTAGCTTCTATCACCAATATTTTGAGGCAAACTTTGATTTTGAGCCCAGATTAGGTCAGCGTTTTAATAGATGTATCCATTGGATGCAGTTGGAAACACACATTTCTTACTTGAAGTTTTTTATTTGATATGCTCAGTTCAGCGGTCCTTTTCACTGTTCGATGCGACAATGTTCCACGCTCATCGAGGGAAATGTATCCAACGTTTAAGTTTATGATAGAATTTACAAAAATGCACAAATGTTTTTTTTTTTTTTTTTTTTTGAAAATGTTAACATTACTTTACTCTCGCGTATACAACTACTTAATTGGCATACTTATGTATAAAAAAGTTTTAAAAAAATAAACTCATCCGGTCAAACGTGAACCGCTCTGTGGAATGTAGCTTTTAAACGATCATTTACTGTAGATTTTTATACAAATTTAGAGCATTTCATTTAATTTTAAATCATTTATTCATTTTCCATACAAAGCAATATTTATGTTTGCTCTATGCGATAGATAGAAAATATTCGATATAAAGTATTACAATATAAATCTTGTTTTTTGTGTGATTTGACAAATAGAATTATTTCACAAATACTAGAGTGCTGTACGGCTTGTCAAATTCGGTTGGTCAAATCACACGTTAGAAAAAGGGGCATACGGTCTTTTGCCTTAAAACTGTTTTGTAGGTTTCTGAAAAGGAATAATAAAGTTCAAAATTGTATCCTAAAATAATTTAACTTAACAGCAAGAAAGAATGCAAATGATGTTGACTTTTTTCAAACTGTTGACAGTTTGATCTGACAGTTTGACAGTTTGATACTGCCAAAGACTGTCAAATTTTGATTAGATTGTAAGAATGACTGATCTTTTCCTGCAAAATACTGGAAAACTCGCTTTTTAGGCCTTCGACCATATTAAAAAATTTCACAATTAGTCTTATGTTCTTTCAATGCTTCATCAAGCTTCATCAAGCTTCATCATTTTTTCACAATCGATATCGGAATTTATGGTTTGGTTACCTGGAAGCAGTTACAAGTAAACGGCTCTCTTAAAATCCCACTAAACTGTTGATTCAGCTTTTAATGAAATCTGGGCGCTTTCGTTTTGCTCTTTTAGTTGATATTGCTGTAAAGAACTCTTTTTCATTCCCACTTAAATGGATTTCTTTAAGATTGTTCAGAACTCGAATAATAGAGCGTTTTGATGAGTCCTAGCGATTTGAAATAGGTTTCAATGGTCGTAAGTGACACTTATAGCTTCTCTGAAACTTCTCGTGTTAGAATCGTGTCAGTCCGATTCGATAATAATTTTGATTTTATATTCATCACTCTCATTTGATTGACTGCTCCGGTGATTACCTTTCCAGAAGGGAATTTCGTAAATCAATTTTGGAACGTGTTTTTCAATAAAGCATTCAAACGACTATACGTGGCACAAATATCTGGTTATGGCATTGTCGTTTTTGTACGTTTTTTAGAACGAAAGTCAAGATGTGGTAAAAATTATATTATTGCGTCTCTATATTTACAGAGCGATTTAAAAGTAAACTGGCTACTGAAAATATTGTGACATATCACAAATTGGATCTTGAAATGTCACCTACATATGTATAGGCATAACGAACAATTTAATCAGCTAACCTAAAAAGTGATAAAACCATCATCTGTGTGAAAAAAAATCAAAATTTATTTCTAGTCAATTCAATATTTAGAGAGTAAAATACGTGAAAAAGTATTTTGGCATAGCAAAACGTAATCAATTTTGCCCCCAGTTCACTTAAAATAAGTTCAAATTTCTTGGGCAATTTTAACAAAGATATCAGTATAGAAATTTCAATCAAGTGAACTGACTTACGTAAATCTTCATCCAACGTCCTTTTACATTGGTGCAAAAGTGCGGGCAGTGTCAGAAGGGGCGTGGTAAATCGGTAACAATATATGAATTTAAGTAATTAAGGAAATATGTATGGCAAATTACATTAAGTATTATTAACAAAAATTGTATTTACTGCAGTCTACGCGTTACGATTTGCAAGAGGAAAATTTACTTTCGCTAAATAGGTCAATTTGTATGGGAAGTACCCAAGTACCCTACTGGATTATAATACTATAGTTCATTTTCATTCTCAGAACTAAATTTATCAGACACATAATGTGAACTAAAATTATATAAATTCAATGCAACTGATTGACAGATATGAATCCAAGAAAATATGGGTTAAGAATAATAATATAATAAGAATAATAAGAATAGGAATAAGAAGATATTAAGCTAAGAATATATGGATTAAATCGGCCGTTTGTATGTGGTTATTTTTTAATTTTTTTCCCCAAATTTCACCAGATACTATGAATCAGAACAATGAATAAAAATTTACTGCTGCTGGGTGTAAATTAGGAGTTACAAGGAAAAATGGAATTTCGAAAAATCAGTCAATTGGCGTGGCTAGTACCAGAAGAACCGTCATAATGGGGTCGATTTTGATTAGCAAACTCTTAATGCATAAGAATGTGTGCTAAATCGCTCATTTGTATACAAAGTATCACAAAAGGCATGGTAAGTTGATTTTCCTAATTTTTACCAAGAACTAGAGGAAAAATAAAGGGCAAAACATTCAGGTGGCAGCAACCTGGATAAAATTGAATTTCGGAAAATGTTTATATTGGAAAGGGATGACAATGCAGTCGATTTTAATTTCCAGGCACTATTTTAGCAAACTGTTAATGCACATCAAATTTTTCTGAATTTAGAGTAATAGTACAGAAGACATGGACATAAGAATGTATGAATTAAATTTGTCATTTCTATCGGAGATGTCAGAAAGGGCATGGTTAGTTCGTTGATTTTCCCAATTTTTACCAAGAATTTTGCCCTCTGGTTAAAAAAGGACAAAACATTCAAGTGGCTTCAGTCTAAATGGTCAGAGTAATGTATGGGTCGAATCGATCATTTGTATGGGAAGTACCAGTCTAGTACTGGTTAAGATTTAAGGCGATAAAATTGAATTTAATAAAGTCCGTCAATTTATGTGGGAGATGCCAGAAATGGTGGGCCGATATACCCCGTTTATAATTCCCGGCTACAATCTGGCAAAATATTAGTCTGTGTCAAGTTTTATGAAATTTCATGAAGGTTTACGCCAGTTATTGTGTCTACCAGCCAGTTAGCCAAACAGTTGGACATCGTTCAATCCACTTACACGGTCACAGAAAAATAGTTATTCATATGATACTTGGTAACTTAGATGCTTTCTTTTGGATGTCATGTCTTTTTGGATCAAATGATGTAAATGTAAATACCTTCATTCCCTAGAATGAATTCGTATTTGCACTGATTTCTGCGGTGTCCAAAAATTTTGTCTGCATATGCTTTTCCATGATATGTATTCAGATATCTTACTTACATACTTTATAAGTCGAAACTTACGTTTTTTATATACAATGACTTGGCAATGATATTTAAAAGAATGCAATACATCTTTCTACTTTCTAAATGATGGTATTCCCTAAGTTCTCTCTCCATTCCTCACACTGCTGATATGTACTGGATAGGTTCTACTCATTCCACCAATAATTTATTATAAAAGCGATATTAACACCCGGTTTATTGATGTAAATCCCTTTCATGTCTGCCTCAACAAGGACCATGTTAAACGTTCATTGATTATCATCTTCGTCGGAATGAGGACGAATGAAGATGACAAAGCCTTTCTTCATTTGCCAAATGGAACAATATTTAAGTTATTTTCCAGTTAAATTTCAATTATAAAATATCATATGAATGCAGACAGAAAACAAGAATATACAGAAGAGTCCATACATACACGAGTATGAATATGCAGATATGTATGTATGTCCGAAGCCCTGACCACAAATTTGGATGTCTTCTTCTTGGGTTACCTCAATGAAAATCACTCAAGTTGCTGCTTTGGCGTTTTTTTTTATATCAGACGCCAAATTCTCTTTACTCTACTGGGCACAATCATTGATGTCGTGTCTTAACGCATTTCATGAAAAGGATTATTTTCGCACAGGCAAAACGAATTTACACGTTCATACATATTTGGGTAAATGCGTATGAGAAATGTGTTCAGAAGGGAAATTTTAAAGGCATGGCAGAAAAAGGCCTTTTTATAGGCCTTTTGACTTCTCGTATGCTTTCTTAGAGAAAATCTGCTAGCAGGTCTTCTCTTCGTCTTCCAAAAAATCCGATACGAATTTTGTCGCGCTTTTTTAACGAGGCTTCTACCGCGCAATATTTTCAGAAAGTAACATAAATTGCGTCCAGGAACTTCCATTTTTCCTTCTAATAGAAGACATTCAGTCAGGGCTTCTGAATCCTTTTTATACTTTCACCTATAGAAATGAGTCTATGTGAACGTAACACCTAGAATGAGGAGTCTAAACTATCAAGTATCTTTTGACCAAATGTTTTTTATGACTTTGTAAGTCGATTAAGCGATATCAGTATGGCTGACTGGTTGGCAAACACGATAACTGCTGTAAGTCTTTACGAAACTTCTAAAACTTAGTACAGTTTAATATTTTGATATTTGCACAGCCAAAGAGAATGGAAATAAGATATATTACTTTCAACTACTTTAACCTACATATTATTAGCTTTGTACTTTTTAAGCCATATTCATTTCTTAATTCATCTGGCGCAGGGTGGCGCATGAATTGTGCTACAAACACAAAAAGTAATAACTTTTTTCTGTGGAAGTAATCGGCTTATTGTTTTCATTTAGCAGATTACCATTTAAGTTTATTAAATGAATGCTTGGAATTCCGAAAAGAGGATATGGATTGTGCAGCGGTTCCATGCTTTGCTGTCCTTCATTTCTGTCCAAAAGTAATTTAGGCGAGAGTTTGCCGGTTTTTACCCGAGTAGATAGACTAGATTATGAGGTGAAGACCGTACCATCGAGATCCTTATGTTTGGGTTCAAGACACAATCGTGGCTGTAGCATCGTCAATTGAAGCAAACTCGAGCGTTTCAACACGAAACTTCCGGGCGCAAATTGCAGACTATCATTACAACGGATAATTCTTGATGACTTAAACTTGTTTCTGGACAAAGTCAACATTTCAAGCAAAATTTGCTTATTCGCCTGGAATTTTGCGAAAAGAAATGATTAAAATGACCGAAGAAGAAAACAACTTGATAAATTGCTAGTTTATATCTGATGAGTTCCATTTCGATCTAAACGGCAATATAAACAAGCAAATTTGCCGTATATAGAGTGAATCTAGTACATACACATAGCCAGACCGGTTGTGGCACAGCTCCATCAAGAATTCCTAAACAAATTAATATCCAGAAACTCCACTTTCTGCTGCCCCCAAGGACACCTGACCTGACCGCACCAGATTTTGTGCGGGGTTATATCAAGCGAGAGGTGTACAAAACGAAACCAAGGAATCTGATTGAATTGAAACAGTTCATTAATAATTCAATAATTGAGGATGATGCCCACCTTCAACCTTGCAGGCCGCAATGAATAATTTTCTGATATACGAGTATGCGTGAATGATCATAGACATCATTTACGGTCTATCATTTTCAAAACCAATTAGACATATGAAATAAAATTGAATTTTCTATACAATAAAAAAAAATAATAAATAATTAAAATATATTGATTAAAAAAAGTTATTTGAATTATTTATTTTAGCGCAATTGGTGCGACACCCTATATGATGAAGCCTGAATTCACAGCATTTTTGATAAGATATTTGCAATTTACCATATCTTGACTGGCATCCTTCACAGTTTGACACTAAAGAAGAAGAAAAATGGGCGAAAGTATATGGAAGTCAGTTCATCTGTCTGAAATTTCTGTATTGATTGATAATGTCAACCAGCACTGAAATTTCTTCATCCAACGTTCTGTTTTTGTGTTGCTTCAAAAAATGCGCCGAATTGAAACACATTAAAAAAAGCACAATTATAACTTTTTGAAATCCTTCATTTAAGAAATGTTGTCGGTCAATTTGCATGTATGGTATTCAAAAGAGCGTGGTAGTGTAACCTATTTTGATTCGATGTGAGCTCAATTATACTGAATACAGTACAATTGAATGAAATATATGAATCTAGGAATATGTAAGTTAAATAAGATAATTTGTATTCCATAGAATTTTTTTACATTTTGCTCGATATTGTCTGGCAATAGAATTAATCAGATTTAAGTAGCTTCAGGCAAAGAATTCAGGATTAAAATGGAAAATAAAATTTCGATAAATTGGTCTATTTGTACCAAAGGTACACGAATCGGCATCGTCACATTGTCCATTTTCGTAATCAGAACGTAGATTACTAAACGCAATATATATGACAAATTTGGTATAACCGATTGGAAGATATGGAGGTAAGTATATGAGGAATTAATTGGTCATTTTTCTGGAATGTACAAAGCAATGTAATGGCCAAAAATCTAAATTACTACATCCTACTAAAAAATTACGGAGAATTGATTGAATTGAATTGATGAATTGAGAAAAATTGGTCAATTTGTATGGAAGTTACCAAAGTGGGAGTGATAATGTGGTCTGTTTTCATTCTGTCAGGTATCAGAAGGGATGTGGTTAATCGGCCAATTGTTTCAAATTTTGCCAGCAATTATGCAAAAATACATTAAATCAAAATTTATTTTACTGCATGTAGTGAATGAAGAGTTTTAGAGAGGAAACCGAATTTCGGAAAGTCGCTCAATTTGTACCAGAAACGATGGGACGATTTCTCCTATAAAATATTAATCTGTGCCATGTTTTAAGAAGTTTCACAACAATTTACATCTGTTGTTAGTGTCGTGTCCGTCGACCATGCAATCAGCTGGATTAGTCGGGGGTTTTTTCACGTTCTATTATTTTCTTTATTTTCTTCGGTATTTTCATGATAATTTTAATTTAAGATGAGCGGGTCACTGCATCCGATCCTAGGCTGCTGTGTTGAGTCTCAGCAACAGAAGTTAGATACTGGCCTACGATGCATCGGTGTTAGCATGCCATTTAAGTTTCTCAACTACTCGCCTTCTCACTTTAGCTACCATCAAATGAATGTCTGGTTGCATTACTAGAAAATACTTGCCCGAAGGTGGGAAGTCGTGAGCTGCTTGGGAAATTCTGTAGAGAGATCTGGTTACTCCCAAGCGAATAACAATCAGATAACCCAAATTAGAAATTTCTCCATTCTCCTGAATTATATATTTGCACTTTAAACGTTTCCTTTTGAGCTTTACAATTTTACGATATATATTCATTCCTACAGCTGAAGGTATAACAATTTCTGGAGGTGATTTTCATAAAAAATACTAGTACATCCGCGCTTAAATTCAACTGCTTATAATTTTATGACCGATATCGATGGTGCGGATTCCTCTTACGTAGTATCTTATTCGACAGCTATCTTGTCGTTTTTTAGCTTTTTAAACCAGCAATGTAATCACTGCAAGATATTAGATTTTATTTATTTTTGCGAACATGCAAGAGGTGTCCGCGCTCAAATTAGGCTAGCAATGTAATCAGTACAAGATAATGAATTTTATTTATTTTTGCAAATATGCGAAAGGTGTTTCTGCTCAAATTAGACAGCGTAACACAGATGTCTGTAAACTTCGTAGCAATCCACTGATGAATTATGACAAAAAATAAGTGGGCAGGCACGAATCTCGACACATATTATATTTAAATAAGTTAATCTCCGATATCATCGGGTCAGAAGCAATCCTGTTGGAAGTATAAGTATATATTTGCATCACATTATTATGAACGACTTGATACATTGAAGATTGTACGGATCATTGATATGGGGCTACAGCAAAATATAAACTGACATGATACAAATATATTTCCAATATGATAAATATGATCGAATTCCGTTAAAATTAAGGCTTGCGAGAACGGTAAACTGCCATTTCGTCACGGATATTTTCTTTCAAGTGCGACAAGGAAATCAGTTTATTGAGGTAAATTTTAAATTTAAGATAACCTTATAGGAAACCTTATAGTACTGGGGCAGATTTTCAGCCCCCTTTTAGAAATGAATTGTCTAAGCTTAGTTTATCGCTCTCACATGCCGTAATTTTTAACGGAATTCGATCATATTTATCTTATTGAAAAACATATAATATTCGTTCATATATTGCTATAGCCCCATATTAATGATCCGTACAATCTTCAATATATCAAGTCGCTCATTGAAATGTTCCATATTGTGATCTTATATATTAATGTGACACAGATGCGTTATCTATAGGGCATTGTGTGGAAGTCAATTTACATTACTTCTATTGGAGATCAATTTGACAGGGAAAATGTGTCAAGAAGTCGTAGCAGTCGCGTATTGGGTATATGTGATGTTGCTCCGCCCTGCTGGAAACTTGTTCTTTAGTTATAGCCAGGAAAGCTTTAAAGTTGAGGCAACAAGAAGTTGTCTAATAACTCAACATAGCACTCTCAATTCGCTGCAGTACGAAAAAACAATTAGAAGGAACTGAGGGAGCAATGATAGGTAAAGACTTTTTAGAGATTTTCCAAACATGAGCTATGTTGAAAATGAGCTATGTTGGGGCATCTCTTCTGGTCCTTCCAATATTGACAGATTTATCGAAATTCGAAGTTTCTTATTGTGTCCTTGCAGAAATCTAAATCTATATATTTTTAGTGTTATTATACCTTCATCATCATAAATATGAAAACGTTTATCGTTTTACACGCAACAAAATGTAACATAGAAAATGGGTTGATGCACCTTTTCTGGTTTTTTCAATATTTACAGATTTCGCGAAATTCCAAATTTCTAATTGCGTCGTTGCAGAAATCTATGTTTTCTGCTGCATTGCTTTATAAATCGTGATAAAATTTGAAAAAAAGAAAAAATTCAACCGCTGCCACACCACTTTCTTACACAAATAATCGTCTTAGTCCATATATTCTCATATTTATATTTTTCTTTCGATTCCATTAAATCCAACTAAATTCAGAACACATCAAGCGTCGCGTAAAATGAGATCTGAGAATGAAAACATACTTCTTTTCCACACTCCTTCAGACACACCTCCATATAAATCGATCCACTTATAGAAATTAATTTTTTTTTCCAAATTTCGACTTAAGAGTTGCAAATTTGTCCATCGTACTGCCGTATAATAACTGACTTTAGGTTTTTGGTATCTCTGGGTTTAGCAAAAATTAATATTTTCTCCGTAATTTCTAAGTTTTAATAAGCTATAAGTTGCAAAGTCGAATTGGAAACGTAATTGAAAATGTTATTTATACTTTGCTGAAAATTTCTGAAGCCATCAAAGATATACTTAACAGATCTGGGAACAAAAAACGCAGTGTTAATACAAAAGTAATTAGTCGATTAATTGAAATTGGATATGTAGAACACTAGTCATTAAATCGATTCAGAATTTGATTCTGAGACAACAGGTATATATTTTGTATGATGCAACTCCATTATTCCTGGCTGTTATAACATTAGCACAAACTCAATTATGTCTCGAATCACAATATTTCCTACCTAGATCGATTACTTTTCAATTTCCCCCCATTTCATGGGCACTAAAAGGAAGTGATGAAAATACATATCAGAATGTTAATGAAAAAAAGAATCCGTATAGAAATTTCTGTCTGGTAAACTGGCTTATGTATACTTTCACCCAAAGTTCTTTTGCGTTCCTGGAAAAGTGTGAGTGATGCCAGAAAAGGCGCGGTTAGTTGATAGGCTCTTACCCGAATATATTCTGAATTAAAGCACAATATAACAGCGAATAAAACAGCGAAATAGCAACTTTCTGAAGCCCTCCCTTTGGAAAATGCAGAGAGTGATCAGTGATCATCGGGGTTTTCACATTTTATGCAGCAACAAGAATTTATTTAACTTCAGGTTATGAATTAGGGATTACTGTGGAAAACTACATTTCGATAAATGTGATAATTTGTATGGGACTAGCAGAAAGCATTTTTAGCATTTTTATTCTCCCAATTCAGTTTACCAAATGCATGATATATGCCAAATTTGGCAGAATTTGGAACAACTGATTGGAAACTATGGAGGTAAGAATATATGGGTTAAATCGTATTTTTGTATCAATTGTATTTTGCAGAAGAATGATGCATTTTTGGAAAACTGAATAACTTCTATGGGATGTATCAGAACGGGTGGGGAATGGCAATGCTGTTCATTTTCATTGTGAGACCTTTACTATGGAAAACGCTCAGAGTGTATCAAATTTGTTGCAACCATGCAATAGATATGAATCTAAGAAAATATTGGCTAAATGGACCGAAGATACTTGGTGCTTTAGACGCTACTCTCTAGGTGTTATTATAAATTTTTAGACATATCAAATGATGTATAACTTTATTCCTCCGGATAAGAGTATAAAAAGATTTATAATGCCTTTGCGTATCAGTCATGATGGCGTGTTTAGCGGAATTAATGCCTTTTATGCAGAAGGCCTTAACGATGCTGCTGCTGTGTCCGTGAAGGTATCTTTTGGAACTTTGACATCATTTTTTTAGGGTAATCTGATTGACCCAAATACGTTTGCGTTTGCATTGCAAAGAATTCACAATTACAGTGGGTTTAACAAGAGTGAAGTCCGACCAGGGATGAACTGGAAATGTATGGGAGTTGCAGAAATGTTGGTGACATTCATGAAATTGTCTTGAATTGGTTTGAAAGAAATATCATCAACAAGAAACTGGTGGCTACACTATAATCGGCCACATCATAAGAGGTTATACCCTACACTGTAGCTATATAAAGAGTCTGCCGGTATTTTTGTTTTAGTGCACATTTGATGTAATCGTTTTGAATGAAGTACCGATGATTCCGATCGATTTTATTCCAGTTCTGAAATTAGTTTTGAAATTAGGTTTAACTGGTTTTTGAATTTACAGAACTGTATTGAGATAGTTTTATGTGAATAAACAAACGTCTACTTCTTAGGTGGCGACTGGAATAGACATATCTTATCTATTATACGCCACCCGTAGAAAATAAATCTAAGCGCTTCGATCTTCTGCGCTTCTCCTCCAATTCGCCACACCAAGTTTCGATAGTATTTCATAATTCTAGCCCTTCCAACGCAGTTTTGGTCGCCCGCTTCTGCGCCGTCCATTGAGCTCGTTGTCGAAAACTTTCCATGCCGGGGCATTTGGGTACCACGTCGATGTCGGCATATAGCTCATACAGCTCATTGTTCATGCGATCGTTAACTCTCCGTTAACGATGATGGGTCCATATATTTTCCGGAGTATTTTACTCTCGAAACTGCCAGTACTGATTCATCCGCTTGCGTCATAACCCAGGATTCTGCGCCATATAACAAGACAGGTAGAACCAACGTTTGGTACAGTCGGATTTTTGGTTGTCCAGAGAGGGCTTTATCATTGAATCGCTTGCTTAGCCCATAGTAATATCTATTAGAAAGCAATAATCTCTTCTTCATCTCCATGCTGACATCATTCGTTTTGTTTACAGCGGAACCGATGTAGATGAATTCTTCCACCGCTTCAAAATTATAGTTTACACAGCGTCCCAAACGAGTAGATTTTTTGTTCGCTGAAACCAATAACTTTGTTTTATCCTCGTTCACCACCGGACCCATTTCGATGCTTGAGAAAGCTACAGTAATATCTCGCCCAATAATGTCTATGTCATCAACATAACATATGGCTTTTATTAAAGATGGTACCAGTCGTGTTAACTGCAGCTTTCCTCGTAATCATCTCCAACAGTATGTTGAAGAGGTCGCACGATGGACTGTCGCCCTGCCTAAATCCTCGTTTGGTGTAAAAAGGCTTGCTAAGATCTTTGCCTATTTTTACTAAAGACTTCGTGCCAATCAGCGTCATCCTACAAAGGAATTCCAAACTCGGACATGGCCGCGTACAGTTTTTGCCGTATCGGGCTATCGAAGGCAACTTTATAATCGACGAAAAGATGGTATGTGTCGATCCATTTTTCTTTGGTCTTCTTCAGAATTTGTCGTAGTGTGAATATTTGGTCAGTTGTTGATTTGTCATGTCTAAAGTAACACTGATAAGGTCCAATCAGGTTAGTTAGAAATGGCTTTAATCTTCCACATATCACATTCGACATGACCTTATAGGCAATGGGTAAAAGACTGATACCGCGATAGTTTTTACAAACACTTGGATCGTCTTTTTTAAACACAGGACACAGTACACTCAAATTCCAATCATCGGACATGTTTTCCTCGAGCCAAATCACGTTTAGGAGTTGATGCAGTCTGTTTATCAGCTCATCGCCACCGCCAAACGTTCATAACTTGTGAAAATAAACGGAAGTTGGGCATATGAAAAAAAAGACGAATTTCCTTGCATCCCATGTATGAGGTATGGAAGAGCATCTCAGATTCAGTGGGCTTACATGCATTATATTTTTAGAATCATTCAACAGTTTAACGACGATTCCGAATGTTATAGTTTGAGAAGCATTAGGATTACCCGACTGTTCGAAGTGTTCGTCAGGCATGACCGTATCGGGGGTTCAACTCGTGATCATGCAAATGATAGTGAAGTGTACCAGCCAACGCGTCATGGTCGGCCACTACTTCAAAAATCATGTCCTGTGTTAAACAACTGGGAATACAGTTAATATGTATGAGAGGGGGGACGAGATAGCCCGTTTACAATCCTCGGCTACCATCCGGCAAAATATTAGTCTGCGCCAAGTTTCAAGATGTTTCATAAAGTTTCATGGCAGTTAACGTCTCTACCAGCCAGATGTCATTCTTGCCCAAGGAATAATGATAGCAAATTAATCGTTCATACTTGATTCCATTCCCTAAATCGGATAGAAGATGGAGCGTTATATGTAATACTCAGTAATGGTGTATTCAGGTGTCCATTTTGCCACGCAGTAGCTGCAAAATAGATCGGAGATATAGCTGAAAGATAAAGCAGTATATGCTATTGCCCCTTCTGACATACCTGACCAAGGTGGATGAACATCATGCCACATTTCCACTGCAACAGGTTTGCAATTTTAAAGTATTTTTCACCTATTTTAACAAAATGATTTTCTAGTATTGGGCGGTTCTCAGCTATGACTTCAAGCTTCGTTTGGCGGATTTTCGAAAGAGTACCTAACTTGTCGGGAGCTGATATTGTTCTGTTCTATCTTGCCAATAGGAGAAGGCTCTGTTCAAGATGTTGGAAGTAATTGTTGGTGATTAAACCATCTTGGGAAAATGTAAAACTTGTCTGCTAGAGACATTTCTAAGTGTAGGGATCCTTTTGCAAAACGATGTTCTATGACTCTACTTCAAACCAAGCAAGGAGACCAACTAACCAGCGACCTCTTGACTGGTGCAACAATTTATTTTAAAACCAATTTGAGACAACTAAATCAATACTATTGATTTTTGGAGCAAATTCATGGCATGTTTCTGGGAATTTCCACGCTCTAGAAAAATTAAGCTACACTCACACACAGCTTCAATTTGAAACACCTCCAAAAATTGTTCAACACGAAATTAGTTTGTCGTTATGGCAATAGTTGCAGTTGCTGCTTTATGATGTTGTTCTTTTTACTGTTGTTGTTGTCGTTGTTGTGCTTTAATATTTAGTAGTTCGTTACGTTGTAACAACAAAATGCAACAAGATCACGCATCAAATACCGATGGCAGCATAATCATAAATCTAAATTGAATGCCACAGAAGATGACGACGACGATTCATTACTTTATGAGAGTTGCGACGATGACTGTAACAACATTGCCGACGCCACAGTCAGAGCCACCAACGCCAACACCACGACCAACATTAGAAGCACCAACAAGAAATAAATGCAACCATTATGAACTGCACCAGATACTTCAGAGAAATTCCTAGCTGTTTTGGGCTATGCTGCTAATGCTGTTGCCGCTGCTGCCATTAAACGGCACCTGTTGTACTTGCCTCCTTGTTGCAACAAAACGAACAACAAACGATCGGTCCACCAAAACATAACCACATGTACTTCAGCATAAATGCAATAAGGCCCAGATGAGGCAGCAGAATTAAAAGAAGTAGGAAAAAAATTGTTACAAAAATTGTTTGTTGTAACAAAACACTAAAATTGTAGCAAAAATCTAATAAAACGTGAGCATTCCAAATAGCAACAAAAACTGTTGTTGTACAAACCAAATCTTGAGAAAAAACAACATAAAGTTTGCACGGCCTTTGGCGTAATCAGAGGTGGCCACAAAAAATGAACTCGTAGGGGTTTGACGTCCAAATTACAAGGGCAGTCCCAAAACTAGCTGACTTAAGAAAGAAGACACAAACAAATTTTTCTTTATTTTTCAATATAATCTCCTTTTAGCTCGATACACCTTTTCCAGCGATAGTCAATAGCTTCTATACCCTGTTTGTAGTAAAAACTGTCAAACTCCTTAAAATAGCCATTTACCGCAGACTCCATCTCTTCAAATCTTTTATCACCGTGCCATTTTTTGAAGTTTGGAAATAGAAATTGGTCTGAGGGAGCTAAATCTGGCGAATAAGTTACGTGATGAAATAATTCGAATTTTAATTTAATAATTTTGGTCATCGCAATAGTGGATGTGTGAACTGGATCATTGTTTTGATGAAACAACACTTTCTTTTTCGCCAAATAGGTCTTTTTTCTATCATTTCATTACATAAACGCTGCAATAACTTTGCATATTAATATTCGCCGTTGCAGACTTTTTTTCTGAAGATAATCAATAAAAATAATTCCATGCGCAAACCAAAAAAATAGGCGCCACGACCTAGCCTGCATATGGAACCACCTTCGCCTTCGTTGGACACGATTCTTCCACTTCAGTTCGCTGTTTTGGATGTTCCTTTGTCCCAGGTGTAAAATGGTGGTTATATCTAGTCCATGGTTACAAGTCGAAGCAAAAACACGTAACGAGCAACGATTCAATTGATGAAGTTTTTAGGTAAACATAACGTCTCTTCATTGCCAGGTTTTTAACATTTTCGACGGGGTTTCGGAAATATATACAAACGAATATACAAAAGAGGGTTGTCAAATTAAAGGTCTTTCCACTTTCAGTTTAAATAAAGAACAATTATGCGAAATTTGACAGCTTATGCCCTGAAACATTTGTTATACTTTCATCCAAAGAAATTAGTTTATAAATTACTTGATACGGTTGTTGAAAATACAACACCCAGAAGGAGGATAAGGAGTTAAGTATCTTTTGGCCAAATGTGTTTCATGACTTTTTCAGTCGATAAACCAAATGTCGCTCTACCTGTCTGGCTGCTCTTTACGACAATTGCTCTAAACGGATGGACTGTATCGGCCCTGCCCTTCTGGTATGTTTTATACAAATTAGCCTATTTTCCAAAATTCGACTTGTTTCCTACAATACGTATCTCATAGACTTTGTACTCTGTAGGCTGAATGTGAAGCCAGTTCAGAAATTTCCATCAGGTGAACTGACTTACATATACCTTCCATTATGGTCCATTTGCGTTGTTCCAGAAATATACGATGCGCCGGAAGGGCGTGTTGAGTGGTTAGGTAGCTTTCAAAAAATAGTTTGAAGTAACGCACAACAAAAAAGTTTTCTGCTTAAAAGTTATGGAGACCAAATTGTGGCACCCTAAGGGACGTGGCAATGTGGTTCATTTTTATTCCCAGAACCAAGTTTACTTAGCATTTGCTGCATGCCAAATTTGACTGAATTTAGAGTAAATGATAAATGATATGAACCTGGGAGTATGTGGACTTAATTGGGTAATTTGTACTGTAGGTACTATAGGGTGGCGCATAAGTAACGCTAAGATCTGATCAGTGAATACATTTTTTGTTTAAGTCTTTTTTGTTCGTCTCTTTGCAGAATTAACTAAATAATACTTGGCAAATTTATAATGGAAAGACTCAGCACAGAACAAAGAACCAAAGTTGTTCAATTTTACTTTGAAAGTCAGCTTTCGATTATTCAGATCATATCGAAATTTCTTTCATGTTCGAAATGCTCCTAGCGCTTCAACAATTTACTGATTGGTTCAGCGTCTTGGGCAACAAGAGGCTGTCTGTAATCTTTCGCGTGTTGGAAGACCTCGTGCAGTTCGAAATGAAGTGACCATTGCTCGAGTGCAAGCAAGTATTGAGGAAAACATCGAAACTACCACGAGGCGACGTTTTCAGCAGTTAGACGTTTTCGGCCTGCAATTGGTTCTATGTTTTTACACTTTGTCAAGCATTATAATATTTACAGTACGACTGGCAGAAATTATAAATTGCTGTAGGATTACAGGGTAAAAATTACACTAGTCAACTAGGTTTTAAACTTGAGCAACCAAATGTCTTTTCTAAGGTTATTTGGTGAGCTGAATTCGAATCTGTAATTGGTTTTTTTCTATGACGTCGGGTTTTCGAGACATAAAAAAATGTTTCTATTTGTGTTTTACATGCATTTTCAAAAGCGAAGTTCGGTTTCACGTATTAGAGTCCAGCAACAGTCTCCCAGCATGTTTTTGTACCATAATCCTTGATAATTTCTTGAAATTTTCATTAGATATTTCTATTTAAATGCTACATCATCTTTGTCCAGAGCCTTGACAAAGTTCTTAAAAAGACCCAATTTAATATGCAGCGGCGGAAGAAGAACGTCATTTGGATCAATTAATGGTTTGAAATGTTTGTGAAATGTCTGGTGAATGCTCAGTTCTTTTTGGCCACTCTATTCTGACGTAATGGTGACATGTAGCGCGACTATCCCATAACAAAGGAAACAACAATATTTTGTGAAACCTCCGTGCATACCAGTCAACAAACCAATGACCTGGAACAGATTAATTTACAGTTATTTACGATGGTCTATACTATATATACAAAGAAATTTAAATTACACACCTTAAGGACACCACAGATCTTCAATTTATTATCGTTGTATTTGAGTAATGTCAAAATTTCAGTCATTGATTCGTAATTTTCCTTTGTATTAACGGCATGAGCAATTGGTATGGGCGGTTTTCCATTCCCATTGTGCAAAAGAAGAGCCTTAAACTTACTTAAAGCCATCCATAAATAATCTCCATCCAGTTGTCATTATGGTTAATTTTTTGAAATAAACCATCAACATCAATTCAGTATAGAATAGAGTGTTTCTTCTCAAAATATGCAGCCAATTCCAAGTTTCTATCTAAGCAGATGTTTCCACTGCTGCATGCGTGAAGCTAGTAATTCTGCCACTTGCTTCGTTAAATGTAAATTCCGAATTGGATCGTTCAGCTAAGCTTGAGTCACTAAATGGCGTTAATCATCAGCCTGATGCAAAGTACCAATGCTGGTGAAAGATGTTTCGGACTCACTGCTCGTAGCACTGAGAATGACTGGTAATGGATCATTTGGTGGACGTTGAACTGGTTTGGAAACCGATGGGATGTTCGCGTAAGTAAAATTTTTTTCGATTTTTCATATTGAATCCAGCAACTTTTGTTAAACAAAAGCAACAATCGGTTGGTGATTACTTCACAAATAAATCTTCTTGCCATTTGGTCACTTGTATAAAACAGTTCTGCAACTATTGCAAAACATTAACGGTGTCCACTTCAAAACCAAAATAATAAAATATCCATATTTTAATGGTTGTGATAATACATATCCTTTTTTTCCAACCAAATATTCACCACACACAAAGTAAAAATAGCTTGAATCACTAACACTCGATCTGATTACATGCCAGCTTTTTCTCGACATTTATTAGTCAATGAAAAGACAAAAAACTACAATACTTCATTTCGAAAAATCGACCAATGTGTATGGGAAGTACTACAAGTACAGTTTTCATTCTAGGACTCCACTTTAGCAAACGTTTAATGTGTACCAAATTTGCTTGAATTTGGAGTAATGTAATAAAAGATATGAAACCAAGAATACTGTGATTAAATCGGTCATTTGTACGGTAGATACCGGAAGGAACGGGATAATGCTGCCTACTTTAATTATAACAACTACATTTACGCAAATGATGTGTGACAAATTTAGCAGGAAAATTGTTCGAGGAAGTTGCCGTACATGTTTTAAGTATTTTCTATTTTCACACGTACTCAAATCAAGTGGAATTTGGTCAATTTTAATTTTATTTACTTATTTTAAGTAAAAATTACTGGTATTAAGTAGATTTCGTATACTTATTATTAGGTGCGCAACTAAGTCCCCGCTGTTTGCCAGTAGATGGTGCCAGCTGTAATTCTTAATCGATTCTGCAACAGCCTAAATGTCATTAGCCAAGCTTAAGCATATGGTAAACATACCGTCTCAACACAATAGTGATTTTCTTTTGACTTCATATTTTTTTGGTTGCGTGGATATGTATGATTTTGTGCCAAATAATCGTAGAAAACCGCGGCTGAAGCTCATCGAGAGCTTCATAACGTTTACGGAGATGCTGCTTTAAGTGGAAAAATGAGTCGAGATTCGTTCTGTCGTTTCAAAGACGGTAATTGTGATGCTGACGATCGTTCGCGCGAAGGAAGATACAAAAACCTTCGAGGACACTGAATTGGCGGCACTGAGGGATGTTGAGCATGGATTTTTCGCCTGTGAACAATTTCTTCAGTGGCACAAAAGGAGGTTCTCTTCATTGTATTGTAAAAATGGATTTATTACAGCAATACAAAGAAAAGAAAGTCATGTGAAATGCCGGTCATGCCACGGCCGAAAATTCACGATGCGAATGTTATGCTCTGTATTTGGTAAGATCTGGTCAGTGTTATTTCTTACGAGCTATTAAAACTAAGCGAAACCTTCACTGGAGATTGATATCGATCTCAATTACGCGGAGAGGCACGAAAAACTGGTTATTCGGCATTACCACGCTCGGCCTCACGTGGACAAGCCCGTTAAAATCTACCTGGAAACGCTGAAATGGGAAGTCTTACCCCATCTGCCATATTTTCCAGATATTGCGTCGTCCGATCATCACTTGTTCCGCTCAATGGCACACGGTCTGGCTGACCAGCAGTTCCACTCATATGACGACATCAAGGAATGGCTGGATTCGTGGATAGAGTCAAAAAATGAACAGTTTTATCGTGATGGAATTCGAGCTTTGCCAGAAAGAGGGGAAAAAGGAGTAGCTAGCGATGGGCAATACTTTTAATGAATCAGTTGTAAATATGTTTTCATAATAAAGTTGAATTTTTATAAAAAAAACATAGTTGCGCACCTAATATCAGCACGTTTTTAACCCAAATTTAGTACGTGCTTTTTGTAGCGTGGCTTTGAAAAAAATTGGCCAATTTGTGTAGGAGGTACCAGAAGAGGCACTAGGCAACGCGGTTCACTTTCATTCTCAGACAATAATTTAGCAAATCCAGTGTATTCAAGTTTACTGAATTTCGAATAATTAAACAAAATAAATGAAAGTGTGGGTTACATTGGTTAAATCTATGTAGGAACTACTAGAAGGACACGACAAATGGGTCAATTTTTAAAATTTTAGCAATCATTACAGAACAATACAAAGTAAACATTTAGGTTGCTGCTGTTTACAGATCAGGAAATGGAGTGAATAATTGGAATTGCGAAAAGTTGTTAATTTTGTATGGAGGGTATCAGAATCATCTTGTCGATGCAGCGCGCTTACAATCGCCGGCTTTATTAAGATTAACGTGTCTATTAACCAGCAAGCCTGCTAGAGGGACATCGATTAATCGACTTAAACAATCACAAAACACATTTGTTCCAAATATACTTGGTACTTAAAAAGCTTGTTATGGGAGGAAACAAAAGTTTTAACTATTTTTACGCATTCTTCGGTTGTTAAACGAACCATATTCGTAAATGGCAAACCTTCCACTAAAAAAATAACATTTCAGATGACTGGTATTTAGCAACTGACAGTCTTGCCGGACCTGCAGTTTTGAAACCACTGAACGGGTAAGCCTGTATAAAGAAGTATGGTATGGTTCACTCAATTGGTTTGTCGCCGAAATCGTATTGTACTACGCCACTGCTTAGCTGGTCCACATAAAAATAGTTCACAAGCGTTATCCTCATTTTTGTGGCGACATCAATATTGTTGCAGCTGATGCTGCAACAAGTGTACGTGTATTTTCAAATGAATTTGGAACATTTTGTCTTCCGTGCTTTTTGGATGAATTCATCCACGGATAGCAAAAAAAAAAAAAAAAAAAAAAAAAAAAAAAAAAAAAAAAAAAAAA
>JAHXMU010026239.1:237779-300398 GCA_019455685.1 Philornis downsi
ACAAATAAAAAAAACAACAAATAGTCATTAGTTTCATTGTTTGTTTTTCGGTCGTTGGTTGGTTGTTTGTGTAACTGGAGAATCTTTAAAGTTTATAACAATCATAGATTTTCTCAAAACTTTTTTTCTTCTTTTGGATGTGTGTGGAAAATTTCACAGTATTCCACCATTTTTTGGTTTGTCGGGCAAAAATTTCTGACTGGATATGTCAGATTCATTCATTTGTGAACTCATGCAAAATACATTAAACTCACGAAAAGCACATAAAACATATATGTGCAACCTACCATACATAACACACACAATATACGTATTGGTACATACGAGGGTAAACATATATATGTATGTATGTATACATGTATATGTATGTATGTAACACTTGTTACTAGCATACATATGGATTAAGTACCCGGTATGTACATCACTTTCAGTTAGTAAACGTTACGCTCCTTCTTGGTGATGCATTATGGAATCTCGGTGTTAAAGTGTTGTGATCCTCCATACATTTGCACGAGTACATAGGTTACGTGTCTAACTCATGGCACAGTTTACTTGTCAGCCCGATCGTCTGTCCATGCGGCTGGCTGACTCTCTGTTTCTGTCTGTCTGAATGTTGAAGATGATGAGGAAGTTTTATGTCAAACAAAATTAAATGAATGAATTTCAAAATTACATTTTGAAAATGACGATAATGACAGTGTTGGCGTTAAATTTATTCTAACTGTTGGTTAATACATAATTAGTATGAATAATCTTAATTTAATTATAGTTGAATTATAAATATTATTGTAAATAATGAATGACGCTGTCTGACAGTATTTTTTTATGATTTCGGTTTAAGTTACCACCAAACGCAAATAAAGAACTTGACGAAGCTTATCTTAAAAATGCCATAATAATTTTGAAAGATTTAATGAAAAGAATAGCAAGAAGACAGGCGCTTAATGATTGGGGAGTTTTTCATTCCCCAATTAATGGCAATAAAAGTGTAATGAGCGATGTAGCAGTTCATAGTAAAACGCTCACTTACTTAATTATTTAAATGACGACTAGAAGATATAGTCCCGTCTATCATACGCCACCCCGTAGGCGCACCAATTGCAATACATCAAGAAATTCAAATAAATTTTTTTTTAATCAATGCATTTTAATTAATTTATTTTTTTTATTGTAAAGAAAATACAATTTCATTTTATATAACTAATTGTATTTGAAGATAATAGAGCGTAAATGACCTCCGCACTCAATCACGAATATGCGACACCTGATTAGAAAATTATTCGTCTGAAGGGTTGAAGTCGGTATCGCCTCAATTATTGTTTTAATGGACTGCTTCAATTTAGTCAATTTCCTTGATTTCCTTCTGTACACCTATTGCTTGATATAACCCCATAAAACAAAGTCTGGTGGTCAGGTCAGGTGACCTTGGGGGCCAGCGGAAAGTGGAGTTTCTGAATATTAATTTCTTTGGAAATTTTCGTTGGAGCTCCGTCATAACTATGTGTGCATTTACTCTATCTTGCTGGAACCAAATACTGTTGAAACGAACACGTCTTCAGCGCAATTTGGGTAAAAAAACTCTTCCAACATCTTTAAATAACGGCCCCTATTGACAATTATTGTTACGCCGTTTTCTTCAAGGAAGTATGGCCCCTCAAAGCAACTTGATGAAACTGCGTGCCATACAGAGACTCGTATTGGGTACAGTTCCATCCATGGAGTATTTCTGGATTAGATCCATTCCATATATGGCAATTTTGCTTGTTTGCATTGCCGTTAAGATCGAAATTTATCAAGTTGTTGACTTCTTCGGCCATTTCAGCATCTTTTTGGCAAACTTCTAGGCATATAGGCAAATCCAGGCAAATCCCGAGAGGTTGACTTGCTTGTAATTTGGACTTTGGCGATGGGAAAGCTACGATTGCGTCAAATTTGGCAAACATGTTTACTAACTTCATTATGGTCTATCTACTCGGGGTAGTGCCACCTAACTTCCGCCTAAATTTCCTTCGGAAGGAAATGAAGGACTGCAAAGCATGGTGCCGCTATCCAAATCCTCTTTTCGGTATGTCAAGCATTCATTTTAATAAATCTAAAAAGTAACCTGCCAAATTAAAGAAATGAGCCGATTACTCACACAGAAAAAAGTTATTGCGTTTTGTGTTTGTAGCACGAATCGTGCGCCACCCTGGAGATAATAATTCTAATATTTTGGTTTTCTGCCCTGTCATACCAAGGTCTGGTCATACAAGGACTGCTCCTTCAAATAGGTTTCTGCTCCGCCCATTGATTTCCATATCAAAGACTTTTCTTGCAGGAGCATTTGCATCCATCTATATTTGAGTCCATAATCTAGATAGCGCAAGTGTCAAAATCTTTGTCTATTAACATTGACGGGTTCATATACTCTTTTACCTTAATCTTAAGTATGAAAACATGATCATTTGATATGGCAAAAACGTAACACCCACAAGGAAACGTTTAAATATCAAATGCGTTTTATGTCTTTTTAAGCCGATTGAGTGATGTCCGTCCGCCTGGGTGGCAGGCTTGTGGGCACGGTAATTACCGTAAATTTTTATAGAACTTAAAACTTGGCGCTGCCTAATATATTCCTGAATCATTCATCGCTTCATTCCTTCTAATATCATTTATACGAATTGACCGATTTTTAGAAATTAATTTTCCTCCCTATAACCGTAACTGGCAACAACCCAATTTATGTCCACTGCTATTTCAATTCATAATTTCGGTTAAAATTTGAGCAAATCGAACAATTAACTCCACACAAGCCTTTAACCCATATATTCCTGGCGTCATAAAGGGTGATTTCTTATTTGTAGTTTTTTTTTTTAAATCGAATAAAACACTCAAATTTGCATCATAAATTAAAATTTTTATTTGAATCGATAAATTGGTCTTTATCATTTAGTTTTTAAAGATAATTTCATGTAAATATTGTCTGCTGCACCGTCTCAAAATATCCATTCGGAAGGTTCAATTTTGCGTCACTTTTTTGAGCATTTCGGTCTGTATTCCACGAATAACGTGTGGTATGTTATCCTGTAAGGCTTTAGTGTTTGGCTTGTCCACATAGACTAACGACTTGACATAACCCCACAAGAAATAATCACAAGGCGTTAAATCTCGAGATCTTGGGGGCCAACTCACAGGGCCTAATCGAGAGATAAGCTGCTCACCAAATTCATCTCTCAACACATCCATTGTTTCACGAGCAGTGTGGCATGTTGCACCATCCTGATGAAACCACATGTCAACCAAGTTCAACTCAGCCAATTGGGGCAAAAAATAAAAAAATTCCTTGTGGTTGAGTAACACATGCCCAATCGTTGAGAACGGCGACGAATTGACATTTCACGATCGTCATTAACACTGGTTGCTACAGCTGCAATATTTTCTTCGGTACGCACTCTACGCATGCGAGTCGACGGTTTTATGTCCAACAAAGTAAATTTGATGCGAAATTTGGAGATAACAGCACGAATTGTTGATTCAGCAAGTCGATTATGACGACCACATTTGCCACAGACCACGAATTTTGATAATAAATTTCACAGATTTGCAATCGTTGCTTGTTTGTTAGTCTTTCCATGATGAAACGGCAGAGTATACTGTACACTTTTCACTTTGACGGATAGCATTTGGACGCCATAACCAATCAGTGAACCTGAAAGACTTAAATCTTACAAAATCACCCTATATATTCCTATCGGTAGCTCTAAATTTATACAAATTTATCACACGTTGCGCATTTTCCGAAGTAGAGTATCAGAATGGAGCACATTGCAACACCTATTCTGGCAACTCCCATACAAATTGATCAATTTTTTTGAGATTCAATCAAACCTCTGTAATTTCTAATTAAACGGCTGTACTAGTCTACATTTTTACACATTACATTGTTTTATAATTCTTTGCAATATGGGAGAAAAATCGATCAAGTAAACACGCACATTTTGGTGCCTTCCCTATAAATGACCGATTTAAGCTATATAATTGTTGCCTTCATATCATCCAATTAGTTGTGCAACATTCGATCAAATTTGTCACACATCGTGCGTTTAGTAATCTAAGTTTTGAGAACGAAAATACAAATACAGATTGGTTGATTTTTCGAATTTTAATTTTTCTCTGTAATCCCAATTTGTAGCCTTAGTTTTGGTATTTTTCTGGAATACTCTGCAATCTCAGAAACTTGAAATATTTTTTTAAATATCCTGGGAAATGAGAAAGTTCTAAGAATACTGGAAATATACCTATGTGTATGTGTTTGTATGTATGTGTTTTCCTATGGAAAAATATATCGTTTCCTTCAGAGATGGATTGACAATCACAGCATTAGGATCATAAACACTATTCACATTTTCACACGCTTGGCTTGCGGTTTCGGCTTCACCGAAAAAAAACCTTTAAAATATGGCGCATTTTATCTTTGCCAATACCCATTTTTGATAATCTCAAAACTGTCTGAGTTGTTTCTTGAGTAGCGTAACGCGATCGTATTTATACAACGCGATGCATAGATTACTAAAGTTATTTATTGGAGAAATCAGTAAAGAAATTTCATCCAGGTGAACTGACTTATATATACCTTCATCCAACGTTCTTTTGTGCTGTTCACAATAAAAGAAAAAGTCGTCTGTTTGGGAAATGTAGAAAACACACTGTTCTTTGCAGAATTGGCATGTGTGGTACCCAAAGAGACGTGGCAGTGTAATGTACTTTCATTCACAGTACGGTTGTGCGGGATTAATTATACTGAGTGTAGCGTAATGTGAATATATGCGTTAAATAAGGTAATTTGAATGGAGATAACTGAAAGGGCGTGGTCATTCCACCGTATTTTTGCGCTTTACTCAGTATTATAATGCAATTAAATTTTAGGCTACGAATTAGAGATTACAGGAGCAAATCAAATCACGATAAATCGGCCAATTTGTGCGAGAGGTACCAGCGTGTGCGTAGCAAAGACGGCCAATTTAATTCTCAAAACTTAGATTACCAAAGGTGTGATTAATGGCAAATTTAGTCGAATTTTATGTAAACGATTGAAAGATATTAATCGGTTATTTGCATGGTTTGTACCAGAGAAGTTTGGATTAGACGATCGATTTTTTCAAATTTCAAATTTCGCCAGAAATTATTAGACAGCGCAACGGATAAAAAGTAGGACGCTGCAGTTTACGGATGAGTACATATAAGGAGTTACAAGAGGAACGGAACTTCGGAAAATCTATCAATTTGTATGGAAGCTTCCAAAAGGAGAGGGTGAAATAGCTCATTTACAACCCCCGGCTACACTTTTGTGGATTTTCTTAGCCCTCAGACGCGGTTAAGAAAATCCACCAACAAAGTTTTAAACTTTTAGACTTTTACATTGCATTACATTTTTTTTTAGACTTAGACATTGCTATACCTTCACAAGGAGGAATGGAGGTATATACTCTATTCTACTCTATGAGAGTCTGCTCCTTCGTTTACGGCTACAAAATATTGAGTAGTAGAGTTTAAACGAGGACGTACGATGAATTTCTCTTTACTGTATCTTATAAAAAGTTTAAAACTTTGTAAAATATTAACTTAACGAAATAATTATGATTGCTTCTAGGAATGGTGTTGGCGACTGCAAATAAATTCTTTTTAAATTGACTATGCCGATAAATAAGGAATCTCATTAGGGATTATTGTGTTTTTTTTTTCCTTCGTACAGTAACTTATCAGATTTCTTAATTGATGCTGAATATGCCTGTTAGAGCTTATTTGATCAGTAAATCTTATTAACAGCCTTAAAGGGTAAATATTACAAAACGAGCTCTAAATAGCATTTTTTCATTGTATTAAAATACGTTTTATTCCACATACAATGGAGTGACTCTACTAAACATTTAGCTTTGCCACATATGGTCTAGGTTGGTTAGTATATGATGCATGAGACACTTAGCAACTTACTTGTGCATGATTCATGAGCCTGCAACTGCACCCACTTTAAGTTGAATCTTTGTGGTTCTGCCATCGTAGACTCTCAGACGACGAACGACATTGTTTATTATGACTACCACGTGTGTGATGATGTTACTCCAAGAATTGTTATTAACAAACGGAAGAAAAAAATATTGTTTATGGAATACAAGAGTACTTAAACAATAAAGTTTAAATACAATTTAATGTAATGGTAACACATGTTAACGATTATGGCTAACAATTTTGCAAATGCTGTTAATATTAACAATATTGCGATGGTGGTGGCGATGATGATGATGATGATGATAATGATGATGATAATGAGGCCAGCCATTTGGAGGAGTATAATAATTACGTTGATAATGCTGATGATGATATGGTTGTTGTTGTGATGTATGATGCCATTACAAGAGCACGAACCGATTTATTAACAAATTATAATGAAATCTACATTGTGTATTACATAATTCACGTGTTGGAGCACCTTATACGATTTATCGTTTATGGGTACTTACAACTTGCAATCATTCATCATTTATCTAGCTGAAGTTTATTCGCATCACCCTCTACCATGTTTAAGTACACTTCACGAACATGACTTTGGAAGTGATGATGTATGGAATCATTAATGATCTTTGTTAAACAATTTGGGTTTTATGTTTTTAGATCGCAGCTATAAATGAAAAAAGTAAGTGAACTGACTCAAAATCGAACACATTTTGCGTAACAGCTAGCACAGTCCAGTGCTTTGATATCAGCCAGCAAATTGGAAAGCTTTTTTCGGTAATTTCTCTGGAAGGAGAATAAATGAATAAATTTGAATTAAGCTTTGTTTAGAGATGTTATAAATGCCTTTTCAGCAAGTTTCTAATTTCACCCACAAAATAAAATTATAAATGTTGACGCATAAGTAAGGTTAAAGGCGACTATATTGAATGCGTTCTTGTGCATCAGTTGGTTTAAACTCGTGAAGCCTTTCCATCATAAATTTTGCAAGTATTATTTAGTTAATAGTTAAACAAAAAATGTATTCACTGATCAAATTTTAACGTTATTTATACGCCGCTCTGTAGAAAAAAAATCCATTTTTTTCCAATAGATGTCTTTAGTAATCTGTAGGTACATCTGGCGCTAAATGGTTACGCTAGGTGGCGTTAGAATAACAAGATCTGGTACTCAATAAACTACTCAGACACTTTTGTGATTATATGACTTAATGTTGGTTGAGCGGCCAAAAGTAGATACCAATAAAGAGACAACCCAGGCCAAGCAGCAGAAAATGCTAGCAGTATTTGTGGTCCTGATATTGGAACAACCAATCATGCTCTATTTTGGTGGTTGGCTCCAAGACCATTTGTCCAGAAAGGTCGAAAAAATAATTAAAATCGTCAAGTTCGAATGCCACGTAAGCACTTTTTCGATTGCCCTGGACCTAACCATTGCAAGAAAGTGAGCCATTCGCGACAAGTGAAAACGGTCGTGGTCCAACAGTGGTGGGTCGGCGTAAATGGTGGCCATATCAGGTTTGACCATCAAGAAAGTAGGATTGAGTTTCGTGGGATTGACTGGGAATCATCTGTTATGAATTGTCAAACTCTTAATTCTTGCCCATATCGCGAAGAATTGGATCGTCTGATGGAAACAATCATTCAGATGCGTGAAGCTGTGGTCAAGAGGAGAGGAGTTAAATTTCATTACAACAACATCAGGCCACAAACTTGGATAGTGGCTCCCTAGAAGCTTCACGTATTTGGTTAGGAGATTCTTATGTATTCATCTTATAATCCGGACCTGGCAAAAAGTGATTAAGCTGTTCTTGTCTAAGGTGCGCCTCAAGAGAAACTTGTGAAAGTTGACTGTCAAAGTCATTTGCCAATTAGGACGAGGGTTTCTATAAGAGAGGCGTAATGGAATTACACAAAAAAATTGCCTTTAAAACGACAACAGTTATTGAACAAAATGTGACATATTTCATTTAAATCGCACCATTCTAACTATGTTAAATAAAGTCTTGAATATCATAAACTATTTCTGAGATTCAATACTCTTAAATTCATAACTTGTCTTACTTTTTGACCGCAGTGTCCCTAACATATAGGAAATAGTACTCCAATCAATCGCATATTGTTCGGGAGTAAAAATATTATTTAAGGGAACTATTTTAGCAGCATACGACAAGGAAAAACTGAACGTATATTAAAATGTTCTGTCTTGAAATTACGAAGGAAATATCATTCAATATTTCTCGTATCGATCGGTTTACCAAAATGAAGCCAACAATATGCCTTTCATTTCAGTAGCAAGGAGATGGTAATTTTTGCTAACATTATTTGATAATATCATAAATAAAATACATTTTTACAGCGACAGACGATTACAACATTGTATATCAAATAGCTGGAAAACCATACAGAACAAAATTCCCATCTCTGTCGTCGTCACACACAACGCAACTCATAAATTTTAGCTCTGCTTCTGATTCGATGCGAGTTATGTTCCTCTGGCTGTTTGAATACATTTTAAATGATTGTTTATGACATTAATTAAGAACTTAACAATATTTATGACAATGCCACCATTAAATGATCGTTCCTCTAATGACTAAATATAATTTATGAATCGAAACATAAACACAAACATGTGTACTTACATCTGTACAATAACTATGAATGGGCTTGAAACAAAACTGCATTGGCAACATCAGCATCTGAATGCGCCAGAACGGTGGCCAAGCAACATCATCTCAGATGAATATCGAAGTCATCAATTTGGTCAATGGTCACACATTAACGTGGAATTGTTACAACTTAAACGAAATCAACAGCGTCATCACAAAGCCACGAACGATCAAGTGTGACTTGTTGTTCACAAGTCTAGCAATTCATTGTGGCTACGAAGGAGTACTTGACTGGACCTATGGCTACATTTGTGGTGTTTTTTATTTTTGTTGAGATTCTATGACTACACGCAGTCGCATCATCACCATCATCATCATCATCATCATTGTCTTTATGGATAGCATGGATTGGATCGCTATTATCATCATTCTCCACTGTATGAAATGAAGTTCTCATGTAAACGAAATATATTTGCTATTAATCAGCATCTATTGAAACTTGTTGTGATCACTGGCAGAAGTTTAATTCGAATTTAAAATTCACATTTCATAGACATAAACTGCTCGAACTTAGAGACGTTCTTACAACATTTGGGGCCAATGTTTGTTGTGTCTGGCACGTATATTTTGAAGCAAGTTCTCTTTTGGCTATTGGTGACGATGATGACAACATTAAGAACAAGCATTAAATTAACCCTAAGATGGGATAAACCAAAATTTGAACTAACTTACATATACCTAAATCCAATGCCTTTTTGCATTGGTGTTAAAGTGTACGATCTGCGTTTGGGGCTAAATCGGTAATTTATTTGGGAGGTACCAGAAGGGCATGGTTACCAGGCCGATATTTGTCACATTTTGCTAGATAATGTAAAATACTACGATGGATAAAAATTTAGACTGCTGCAGTCCACGAATTAGAAGTCATAGGAAAAAATTGAATGCGGCAAAATCGGTCAATTTGTTTTGTCGGTACCAAAATGCGCTGGACAATGCGGTTTATCTTCTTTCTCAGACATTACCTTAGCCAACCCTCAAAGTACACCACCTCAAGTACACCACCTCCACGTACACCAGACTTTATTGAATTGAATGTAACTGTATAGAAGATATGAACCTGACAATATAGGTATTAAATCGATCATTTTTACGGGAGGTACCAGAGGGGCTATGGTTTTTCTCAAATTGTATCGGTTATGTCAACCCGTTAGTCTATGTGGACAAGCCGAACACTATTGAAGCTTTACAGGATAACATAACATGGATTATTCGTGGAATACAGGTCGAAATGCTGGAAAAAGTGACGAAAAATTGGACCTTCCGAGCGGACATTTTGAGACGGAGCCGCGGATAACATTTACGTGAAATTATCTTTAAAAAATAAATGACAAAGACCAATTTATCGATTCCAATAAAAAATTTTAATATATGATGCAAATTTGAGTGTTTTATTCGATTTTTAAAAAAACTACGGTTAAAAAACGACCCTTTAAGTTTCAATAACATACTGAGTGGAAAAAAGACAAAACAAATCTAAATTAATTATGAAAAAAACTAGAAAAAAACCTAAAGCTAAATCGAATTTTTGCCTGCTAAACAGGTAGCAAAAAATCTGAATTTAGAGCAAAAAATGCTAAATTAGTAATACTGGGAAGAACTGAAGTCTTTACCGGAAAATGCATTTGAGAAATTTTTTGACTCCGTCGAACTTTTAGCACCGGTAGCAATTTGCACCGCTCCATTTTTTTAATTTGTTGTCTGGTATTTATTGTTTTAATAAATCTGCTATTGAAAGAGATTGCAGCGAAGAATCGCAGTTGAGGCTCTTTGATTTTGTCTAATTGATCTTGCCAACAAGTTTTTCTTATCATTTCAATATATTGGCAATGCCATCAACCAATGTCGATTATGATTTGAATATAAATTATAAAATATTCGGCGTTCGAAGGATGAATATCATTGAACCCATATTCTACGTCTAAATATTCACATTACAGCTTAAGGGTTAAAAGTAAATTCAATAGTCAAAAAATAATCCATTAACATCATAAGACTTCCAAAAAACAAACAGAAATAAAGTTTGATTTGAACTCCAATTATTGTTTTATTACCATGTAAACATTATTTGCAAAACATTATCAAAAACACAACAAAACATTATAAAAACACAGCAAAACTAAAAAAAAAATCCGCCAATAACCGAAACTAAAAAAGTCAATGGATGCTACAAATACCAAACGATTCATTGACTGTCTGCCTGGCTGACTGAATGGCAGACTGTGACTATATTGAACTTCTCGTGTCTCTGCTCGTTCAGACGTTCCAATAAGTTTTATTAAAATTGCTTTTATATGGAAATGTAGCGCAAGGTTGACACCGTAAGACCCAAGAAAAAAAGAGCCACATACAACAAATGCTGCAACATCGTCAGTTCGAGTGTTTCTTGCTACACTAAAACATGAAAAAAGTTGCGACATTTCTTTTAAGTTCTCAGTGGATGCAAGAGTAGAGTTTTTGTTTTTCTTTTTTTTTGGTGATTTCTAATAAAATGTTTCAGCAAAAAGAAAAAATGTGTAGGAAAACCTCTGGAGTCCAAATGCATTATTGTGATAATTTATGTTAAAACATTGGTGGTGTTGTTGTTGTTGTTTGTTTATTGTTGTTATAATAGCTATTTTCGGCTTTTTAATGTAAGAAGACGAAAAACAAAGAAGGCTATAAAATGCTGCATAAGTTGTTCACTTAAGTTATGGTCACACTCGGGGTAAAAATTTCGCACTTTTGTAACATCCAATAGGAGGTAAATCAAGTTTATTGTTGCGGCCATAATGTGATCAATCATAACATCTCCTTGTTCGTCGCTGGATAAATCAGTATAGAGTCAACATCTTAAGTTTCATACTTTTTTACCCTCACCCCAGTATCATTTGATATGAAAATCAGTCAGGTGAACTCACTTCCACATACAGGGTTATCCATTTAATGGTTTCAAAACCGCCGGTCTGGCAAGCCTGCCAGCTGCTAAATACCTATCAACCTATCTGAACTGTTATTTATTTAGTGAAAGGTTTGACATTTACGAATATGGATCTTGTAAGAACCGAAGAACGCGTAAAAATAGTTAAAACCTACTACAAAAGTGCTGATTCAAACGTGGACACCTTTCGTGCATTATGGAGTGATTATGGTCATAAGGAATTGGCAAGATTATTCGTATAAAGAAATTTGAAAAGACTGGAAGTGTTACAGATGTGGTCAGGCCTGTGCAATGTACGCACTGCCGAAAACATCGCTGAAAGTGTGGCGCATGATTTGAATTTCAATTCAGAGAGCTATGGCCGTACAATAACCGACTTTTTTTGGCCTGCAGTGAACTGGAGCTACACGGTATTTGGTTTCAAGAAGACGGTGCCACAAGCCACATAACACGACCGATTTTGGCTTTATTGCTTAAGTAGTTCTCAGAAAGCATAACTTCACGTTTTGGCGACGTCTATTGGCCATGCCAGGATCATGCGGTTTGACGCCGTTAGACTTTATTTATGGGGCTACGTCAAAGACCGTGTTTTTGCAGATAACCTCCAAATGTGGGAGCATTTAAAAACCAACATTTATCAAGTTATCACCTAGAAATCGCATGAAATATGCGAAAAAGTGGCCGAAAACCAGCTCAAAAGGATCCACTGTTGCCACCAATCCAGAGGCGATTATTCAAATGACATTGTATTTCGTACATAATGGCAAAGTCTAAGCATTATTATGAAATAAAAGTTTCATGTAAATCGTAGTTTTATATGTGTTTTATTTAACGTTAATTCTGAAACCCAAAAATGGATAACCCATTAATTTCTTCCAACGTACAGTGGGGTGTGAACAAAATAAAAAGAGAAAGTATTATGTCATTGTACACATATTTTTAAAATGTTGTGGCGTTTACATACGAAGACGGAACACTCCAGGTATAATCAAAGTCACGCAGTGGTGGTCCAAACTACTGTATCTTGGCTTTTACAATTCTTTATTGTGCAGCCAAAAACATGTTTCTGATCCGATTATAACAGCACAAACTGTACAAGCTATTTGCTTAGACCATGAAAAAATCTGCAAGGTTATATGTTCCAGTTGTCTTATATAGCTTGGGAAATACGCGAATTAGAAAAATTATGAATTTCATTTTTAAATATCAATGCCAAGCTGGTATGTGCTATCTGCATATATAAAAAGGGCAAGTAGGCACTATTTTGTATTCGCGATTACATTTAAAAAAATAAACAGGAAGTTGAATTATTCTGCAATTTATTTATCACTGGAAATAATCTTCTTATCAATTTTCACGATTGTGACTTTAATATGTTAATCCCAAATCTTTGTCTCGCATCCGGTTGAGCTCCTAGTAGTTAAAATTCCGATCAACACAGATTATCTAGTACTTGAATCTGGACGATGGCATCGCTTCTGTTATCTCCCGATATAGGGTTTTCTCTTCAAAGGCGGCTCTTGTAAGATCCAAATTATTGCAAAATACGCTAATTTTCACAAATTTCGAATTGAGCCTTCAGCCTTTTTTAATATATAGAAGTTATTGCGGTGATTTCTTTTAATTCACACTACTATATTCTTTATAATTGGCAGAAAACTGCAACAAGTCTGAAGAAACAATTTTAAAAAAATAAGTACTAAATTGTATAATTTAACTCAAACTATATTAGATGACCAGAATATGTAAGCGTGTCTTTTGCAAATTTTTTCGAGGAATAACCGACGACGCAGTCCTAATATAAACTTGGTTCTGGCAGCACAATAAAAATGTATCGGACCAGGGGTACAGTACCTTATGCCACCAGTGTGCGGCTCTGGTTTCACAAGGAGTGCTGAGCCTCCGAAATTCAGCTCCTCAGTACTTCTAAAATGTCTGAGTGAAATTATATCAAAATTGGTCAAACCGATATAGAGTGGCATAACAATTTTTCTCTTTTTCCTTTAGCCTAATTGTGCACTGTCTTGTTGCGTTGGGGTAAATTTTGTAGGATAACAAAAGGGGCGTGGTAAATCGCTATCTTCTTTTAAATTTTATTATGTTTCAGTAATTAATACACTAGAAAAATAAATGTAGGTTGCGGTATCCTATTTTTTACAGTCTACAGCGGAAATATCGAATTTCGGAAAACCGAGCAATTTGTATGGGAGGCACCAGAAAGGGCGTGACAAAACCGACAACATTCTCTCTCAGACTCACTCCACTTTAATAAACGCTTAACGTGCACTAAATTTAGTTGTATTTAATGGAACTAAGTGAACGATTTGAACATATAAATTAAGTTGATCGTTTGTGACGGGAGGTATCGGAAGGGGAAGGTCAAAGCGATCTACTTTTATTTTCACAATTAATTTCACTAGACGCGTGATGTGTGCAAATTCCGGGTGTGACTGAAAGATATGAGGCTTAAGTGGGTTATTTGGAAGATATGAATTTAAGAACATGCAGTATAAATCGGTCATTTGCGTGGGAGGTACCAGGAAGGGTATGAATAATCAATTCATCTTTTCAAATATTGCTGAGCATTGTAATACAATGAACAACAATTCAAGTTACTGCTGTCAACAAATAGTGAACTACAGGAAAAGGAATGAATTTTGGAAAATCGGGGAAATGGGAGTTACCAGAAAAGTTGAGTCGATAAAATTCATTTACAATCTCCGGCCACGGTTTGGCAAAATATTGGACTGTGCTAAGTTTTTGGAAATTTTATAAAGATTTATACAAACGGACGGATGTACATCGCCCAATGGACATAAAAATTTTTGAAACGCATTTGGTCAACAAATTCTTGGTACTTGAAATGCTTCGTTTCGAGTGTTATATTTTTGCCGCATCAAATGATATCTATCTTCGTTATTCCGAGTGAAAGTATAAAAACGATCTAGCATACAAAAAACGGCATTTAGAATTAATTTAGAAACCGCTTTAAAAAAATAACTTGTCAGTTTTGGAAGGATGGCTCGAGGCTCCCTAATGTATATACATGGTGACCCACGAATTGTGCTACTGTCACCTGTTAGTTGTCAATGGGGACCGTTATTTAAAGATGTTGAAGGGTTTGTTTTTCATTCAGAACTGCGCCGAAGATGTATCCGTTTCAAAAGCATTTGGTGCAGCAAGATGGAGCAACTGCACACATAGCCAGACTGGTTATGGCGGAGCTCCCACGAAAATTCCCAGACAAGGTCACAAGGTCACCTGACCTGACTGCACGATACAGTTTTTTATGGGGTTTTGTCAAGCAAGAGGTATACAAATCGAAACCAAGGAATTTAACTGAATTGAAACAGTCCATTAAAACAATAATTGAGGCGATCGCGCAATTATTAATTTTCCGATCAGGTGTCGCATATGCGCGACTGAGCATGGAGGTCATCTTCAAAACCAATTAGTTATATATTAGAAACTTGCATTTTCTACACAATAATAATAAAAAAATAAAATACTTTGATTAAAAAAAATTATTTGAATTTCTTATTGTATTGCAATTGGAGCGCCATCCTGTTTATCAAAAATTGATGAAAATATATTATTTGCCGAATTCTGAAATGTGCTGTTATACAGCTGTTACAGTGTAGTTAATGGAATTTCAATTACAAATCGCTGGCAAAAAATCAGTATTGAAATGTATAAAGTATTCAGTTACGCCATTTCAACTAAGTTTATTAGCTGAGTGAGTGCAGACGCCTGTGGCAGACAATAAACAAATTTAGTTAATACTTGTTGTCGTATTTCTAGGTGGCCAAAAATGTATCTGTGCTTATGTCACATCTCGTTTGGAGTTCATATTTTTAATATTTTCCATATTTTTCTTAAACATTTATGACATTTTACGAGCGTTTATTTTAGTTGTTGCAGCAGTTGTTGTTGTCGCCGCAACAGATGCTGCTGCTGCCAAGATTATGAAATCTTGTTTGTGCATCATCGGTTGTGTAGCAGTTGTTGGTCAAAATAGCAAATCAATGGAAGTTGATTTCTTAACAAGAAATTCTTTACAAAATGTTAACATGATCTCATATAATATGTAGGTATGTAAATAAAACTCATATATGCATATATATATATACATACATGTGAGTGTCTACGTAACTGAATATGTGTTTGACTTCATTTTATGTAATCGTCTCCTTTATTGACTTTGCCACAAACGAACAAACAAACAAAATTGTTGCATAAGTTATATTTTTATAGGATTTCATTTATTGTTGTTTGTTGCATAGATAGATAGAATCGTGTTCAATTAAATTTTTGCTCAGAGATAGAGAGAAAACAGTTTTTGTATAATTTTTTTTCTTTGTATTTCTTTCCTAATGGTTCACGATTTTTGCATATGACACAGTTTTGCTGTACAAACATGTTTGACATACATATGACATTCATGTGAGGGGGCATATTTCATACCATTCAACATATGTGTGTGTGTACGTACATACATAGGAAAATTATTAATTCATATTTTCCATTGGCAAGCAACAAACGTGTTTGTTGCCTTACCTTAATTGCTTCAAAAGAAATTTTTATTGGGAAAGTCGGCAATTTCATTTTGGTCATTTCGATTTACAATTCATTGTAAGATGTAGGAGCTGTGGGAATTGTCTACACATTTTCTAAATACATTCAACTTTTCATCATTACCGATCCGACTGAAGTGAAGTAAGCATGGCTAGATATATCTCCCTTTTAAGGTTTTACTTTCAATACTTGGACCTTGCTATTATGTTCGAAATAATACAATGTCATTTAAATGATCGCCTGCGGATTGATTGCAGCATTGTGTTCTTCTGAGGTAGTTTTCGACCACTTTTTCGCACATTTCGGGCGGTATCTCGGCGTTAACTTAACGATTGTTGGTTTTTAAATGCTCCAACTTTTGGGGATTATCCGCGCAAACACGGTCTTTGACGTAGCCCCTCAAAACAAGCCTAACGGCGTCAAATGTCATGATCTTGATGGCAAATTGACGTCGCCAAAACAGAAATTACGCTTTCTGAAAACTTATCATGCAATAAAGCCAAAATCGGTTGTGTTGTGTGGCTCGTGATACCGTTTTGTTGATGCCACACATCGTCCAGCTCATAATTTTCAATTGCAGGTCAAAAAAAGTCGGTTATCATATGGCCGTAGCTTTTTGAATTGAAATTCGGATAATCTGCCACACTTTCACTAACAGAAGTAGGTTTGGGGCCGTGTAATGAAATACAAAACATTTTCATATATTTCACGTGTGTGTGCGCGACACTTTCATATCAGTGATTGTTTTGTTTAAAAATCGATCCAATAACCGTTATTTGCTATCCCTGGTTGTGACCCCCCAAAAGCTTGATTTTTTTTAATTGTTTGAAGCAATAACTAGTTAGATAAAGAGAATTAATTATGATAGTGAAACAAATCAAAATTTATAAGCTGACTATCCGTATTCTTATCATATAACTTTATTAAGTGGTATTTTGTGGAGTAAATCTGACTAGCAAAATATTACACCTTTTATAAGAACAGTTTATGTTTACAAATAACCACACAACATCTATTCATGAAGTCACTTTTTATAATTATTATTATTTTTTCAATATTGAGTTTTTAACATACTGGTTTGATTCTGAGAATTGCTATCCAAAATTAACATCGCATTTGATCACATGTTGTATTTTTTATATTCCTTGTATTCCTTTATACTAATGTAATGTCATCCTAAGTTTTTAGATTTCTCAATTGCAAATATGATCTTGCATCTTTTGAGAAATATATCATATATTACTAACTTTATACGGGCAGGCGCTTGAAGTGTTACCAACTTCACGCTGATGTGGTAATCATACAGACTAATGACAGAGCTCTCTTTTTTTTAACATGAGTCAGACGTTAATGCTGTTTACAAGTCTAAGGAAGCATATTGATTTACGTCGCAGTTAAAAAGCGTTGCCAGAATAGCAACGTTGTTATTGCTTTGTATTTGGCTGGAAAATCGTAGTCAGGCGTTTTTAACGAGCTACGACATTTTCGAGTGAACAAAATGTTTGTGATTCGGAGCAATTCACGCTACATTGATACTGGTAGCTTAAAAAGGCACCATAGAAATGGACATACAAAAACAGCAATATCCCCAGAAATGTTTCGAAAGGTGACAACCAGAATTTAATGCGTAATCCACGACAAAGCACTCGTACAGTACATTGGCGAAAAATGTCAATGTGTCTGCCCATAACATGGGGCGAATATTAAGAAATAAACTATGATTAAAAACCTACAAAATGAAGAAAGTGCACGATTTAACAGCTGCACAAAAGTCAGTTCGCCTAGTAAGAGCAAAGGTTGGCAACGGAACAAACTTGTAGCAATATGTACATATAGGTATATACAAGCAACACAATAGAGTATAGTTAGAGTGCAAATCAAAAGACAATTTAGATAACATTTCAGATGACAGATGTTTAACAACTGACAGACTTACCAGTCCGGCGGTTTTGAAATCACTAAATGGATAACCCTATATGTTTGGGAAATTAAGTATTGAAAATGCTACGTTCGTTCCACTATCTCTCACATAAGACCCCATTTTCTAGAAATTAATTTTTCTCCTTGTAATCCCTAATTCGAAGGCTGGCATAATTTAAAATTTTGTCAAAAGTACAGCGTTATAATGATCGGCAAATATTAAAAAAAATCGCTCTTTCTGGTACATCCTATTCAGTTTTCCTAAGTCTTATCAATTAAAAATGCTGTAATTTTTTCAATTTTTTCAAACTTCAGGATATTGCAAAATCTTTTCAAAGAGGAATATGAGATGGTGTTGGGTCTTGTTTCTACCAAGTTTTTCATGTTTTTAATACGATTCGTTGATTTACTTTTAGACCCTGTTCATGAAAACGTCCTGCGGCAGTTACTGCGCCCAAATCGTCACTGATGTAGGTGCTTGCTTTCGCAGTGCAATTTGCTGAGGTGTTATTTATTTATTTATTTAGTGCCCCAAAAATTGGAGCATTTTAAAGCCAACATTCGTCCAGTTGCCGCAGATATGCGAAATGTGCGGAAAGATGGTCGAAAACTACCTTAAAAGGACCAACTGTCGCAGCCAATCCCGAGGCGGTCATTTAAATAACATTGTATTGCATACATAATAGCAACGGCCAAGCATGATAAAGAAATCAAAGTTTCATCGAAATCATAGCGATATGTGTGTTTTATTTGACCCTACTTTTAAAACTGAAAAATGGAAATCAGGGTATGAATAAAAGATACTTGCTATTTTAAATGTTTTCTTTTAAATGTTACTAACTAAGGTGTTATATAAATATGATTATTTTCACACGAGTTTCCAAAAATGTATCTTCCGTGTAGAGACAAATGAATATAGAGTTGTGCAAAATCCCAGCCGAGCTGCTGCCCAATAAAAAGTGTATTTTTTTTGTTTGATTCAATCCAAACAAATCAGTTTAAGGGGTTTTTGTTAATCGGAAACCGAATTTTCGGAGAAAACCTCTTTATCAATAAATCGAAAATCGGCTTTCTGAAAATGGTGGGCGTGTAGTAATTTTATAATTAGCTAATAGTTGATTACGTTATATCACATTTCGACATCTAATCGAAAATCTGCATATATAATATTGTTGCTTTACAGACTGAATGAATCGCGAAAATTGAGGTCCGCACATAGTGGGTGAGCGATAAGAAAGCGTTTTTAAAATTCATATCTTTAGGGTCGAAAAAAGTAAAAGTGGATAAACCTGACATTGTCGCCCAGCTCAAATGGTCAAGCTGGAATCATGAAAATCAATGTCCGTATTCCCCTTCCAGAGAAAACATACGATAAGAAGGAATTTTTTAAAATTTGTACTTTAAAGTGTAAAAACTGGATAAAAAGGCACAACTTAGCTACCATAGAATCATGAAAATTGGTATCCATAACCCACTTCTAGAATAGTAATTCGTCAGCTCAAATAGCCAAACCTACATTTGTGAAAATTGGGGTCCCTACCCTCACTATAGAGTAAACAAGCGATAAGAAGTGGGTTATTCAAAATTCTTGCTTTAGTGGGTGAAAACCGAATCTTGAAAATTGGTGTCCGTATTCCACTTCCATATTAGACATGCTATAATAAGGTTGTTCCAAAATGCAAGCTTTTAGGAATTAAAACTGAATAAAAAGGGATAAATCTGGTGCCAACGCCCAGTTCAAATTGCTAGAGCTAGAATCCTGAAAATTGGTGCTCATATTTCCTTTTTAGATTACATTTCAAAATACAAACTTTCGGCAATAAAAAAGAATAAAAATAAAAATTAAATAAAAGACAAAACTGGTGGCACCTGGTGTTGGATATTGCTCTCCATATTACCCTTCCAGATTGGACGTGGAATATGAAGAGTTTTTTAAAATGTAAAATTTTTGAGTAAAAACAGAGTAAAATGGTACAAATCAGGTGCCATTGCCCAGATTAAGCGGCTAAAACTAGAATCATGAACATTGGTGTCCATAATCCATTTCCAGGATGGAAACGTGACAAGATGATTTTTTTTTTAATGCGTATTGTTAGAGACAAATCTGACGGCTAAAATGATGGAAATTGGTGCCCATATTTCTGTTAAGGATTAAACGCTCGATAAGAAGGAAGTTTTCCAATTCTGAATAAAAACTGTATTAAAAGAAATGAAAATGAAACATGGAAAATTGATGCGCTCATAGATTAGGCGCGATGCAAAAATATGATTTTGCGACATTCGTACTCTCAAGCGGTGAAGTAGGAGTTAGAGTGTACGAAAATTGAATGCGTACTGACAGATATTTTTACAGAATTCATACTTTTACGGGAAAAGGCACGGAAAAAATAGTTTCATTAAGTAACACAAAGGATGGAAGCTAAGGTCACCAATATTATGGTGCACATTCTTCTAATAGATTAGTTTAGCTTTGGGTGTAAATAAGGGTAAAAGAGGGAAGAGAGGGCTGCTAAAAAAAAGCTAAAATCAATTGCATTTGCGAGTACAATGTACATATAGTAACACCCAAAAAGCAACTTTATGAAATTCATACTTATGAGGGGCAAAACACGAAAGGATGGAGCATAAAATCGTACCATCGCGAAGACTAAAGGGATCTATATAATTTTTACTCCTTAGAGGAGGAAACACTAAGGAAGGACGACAAAGCTGTTATAATCCGTCAAAGGTAAACGGGTGATGCTGGAATTACCGAAATAAAACATTACTATTTCGACTTATTAGCGCATTAAAAGGTCAGTTTTCAGAAGGGAATCAAACACACCACAAAAGTGGTGTACTGGACTGGAACAAATAGTTGAAGTAGAAGTCATAAAATGAGGAGGAGAAATGGCCGAAAATTCGCAATTTTAGAGCGTCAGAAATGGTACCGTCTCATAAAAAATTATTGAAAAAAAACATCAGTCCATTCCTTTTTGGTAGTGTTCTACTTGTTTCTATTAAGATGTAAACAATGAAGAAAATGACAGAAACTGATGCTTTGAAATTAAAAATATGCATTCTCTCATGGAGCAGGATTTACACAAAACGAATTTTCGCTAGAAAACAGACCAGAAAAACAAAAACGGTGTCATTGTCTAGACTAAAGAGCTGTGGGAATAGGGTAAACTGTATTGTTCAAAATTTAAATTATTAGGAGCTCATATCCGGTTATAAGTTAAAAAACCGCATCTCCCTGATTAAACGATTAAAAACAAAACTCCCCTGACAGGGCTAGATAAATTACAAAGAAATCAAGCTTCCGATTAAATTTTTGCTTCAAATGTGGAATCACGATATAGCGCTCATCTTCTAATATAACAATGACGAATTTCTACCAAAAAGTTCAGTTATAACAAACTGTTTTGGAAATCCAGCAAGTACTTTGTCTTCTATCAATCATACATTGAAATGAATTGATCACGCTTTGAAATAATATTTCCAGCAAGCTACAAATATATTTAACACTCAGATAGCCGTCACAACTGCCAACACAAAAACTATATTTTCCATCAAATTCTCGTTATAAATCATGTCAAAGTATTCTAAAAGAAAAAAAAAATAAAGATTTAATAACTTATAAAATAAGTTATGTTTTTGTTTATGGCTCTGCGTACAATCATATGTTCAAGTAAAAATGAGTGATATATTTTATGAATGAAATATACGATCCGTGATTTAAATTGTCGGTTCCGACAAATTATTGCCGTCATTTTCCAGAAAAACAGGCAAAACCATAGTTAAACGCCCCACGATACAAAGGAAACACAAAACTATGAGATTTAACCAAAAAAACAAAAAAAAAACAAAACACAAAAAAAAGTAACACCAACGAAAAATGAATAAATACTTCAATAAAAGGCCCACACATGGTGAATTATATTAAATTTACACTCAATTTTATTTTACAACCCATAAATATGTATTTAACACCACAAACCTCATGTACGTTTTATCCTCCCAAGCCATGGAAAGAACCACTACAGGCAGGTAGGAATCACCGTCGCCACTACCAAAAAGAAAACCCCACCGTTGCACACAATCACAGTAACAGTCACCTCACCATCACTGCCAGTACAGGCAGATCCAGAGCCTAATGCTGGGGAAATTTAATATTATAACTACGATGATGGTTGGTGTTTGTAATTGATTGTAGTCTTTGAAATAATTAAATATTTTTATACAAATCTTTCCTTCTCCACAAAGCACCAGACGGAGTAGACAGATCCGTGCTAGTTATGGTGGAAAAATGAAACTTGCAAATAATTTCCGGCTTACGAACTGCCAATAAATAACAAACAAGATCGGTATAAAGCATAGAGTTCAAAGTCACCTAGTAAGTAAAGGCGGCATAGAAATCATTAGAATTGTTTTGAATATTCTGTAGATTTTATAGATTTTTAAATTCTACGGATGTAACGGATGTTTTGAATTTGTCGAAATTTTTTGAATGTTTCGAAGGTATTACGCATATTGAAAATCTAAATAATTGTTGCGTTACTGACCGACTGACTATTTGATTGATCATCGCCCAAGCCAAGCTATTAAAGTTGGAATAACGAAAATTGGGGTATACATAACCTTTGTAGAGTAAGTGCGCGATAACAATGAGTTTTCCGAAAATTCGTACTCTGAGGAGTAAAACTGCATAAAAAGAGACAAATTTGATTTGATTTAAGATAAGTATCTGATATTTTTGTTCGATGAACGATTGTTTTGTCATTAAATCCTTTGCTAAGCACTTAGAAACAACATTAGTTGTATTGATAGCGTAGACAAGGTAGACGAAATCAGGCAGCACTCCAAAGTTTGAATTATCGACTTTCCGGCAGCATCCCAACTGAGAAGACTTTTTGTTTGTAAATAAATAATATAACTTAATAACATGGTTTTTTATAGGTCTTCTTCAGGATTTTTCGCGGTACGGAGGTCTTCTCCGTTGTATATTTAATAGATTTGAAGCCGCATTGATTGGATCTAATCTGGTCAGATAGGACAGGTTTAAGTCTTTCATAGATCATACTAGGCAGAATCTTATAGTCGACGGGTGAAGTACTGATACTGCGATAGTTGATAGGTATACTAGGATCACTGTTTTTGAACACAGAACATAACACATTTACATAACACAGAACATAACAATTGTGGTAGTTGGACTGTTTTTATTTGCATTTCCGACAGGCAGCGCCGCTGCATTACCTTCTGGAGAACATAAAGTAACGCAAAATCACTGAAAACACGTGTTCAGGTAATCACAACCAGCACGATGCTCCCCACAAGAGGTCCAACACCACGATCAGGCAGGAACAACCTGTTCTTGGAGCCCCTGATCTCTCGTGGCACTAGAAAATTAAAAACTGCTCCAGTTTCGCATCCCACAGAAGTTGTAACTACCTCGTACCACACCGCCGACCCATATGTTGGACAGGCAAGAAATAAGCCACGGTAAACAACACGAACAGTACGCCTGCAAAGCCCCCAATCTGCCGCAAAATGCGCCTCACCATGTCAACGACACACGTCAGCTTCCTGCCCAGTTTCCTAATATGAGGAATGAAATTCATCCCCCCACAATCACCCCTAAATATCTAATTTCCGCAATCACCGAACATGCAATCATTAAGCCAACTCGTAAGTAAAAGGTGTTAAACAGTTGTGCCGCCAGGTAACTTGCAGCCACAGCTTTGTTGTTGGTAGTCCGTGATATTGCTATTCTGATCTCGTTTGACTCGGCGCTAGGCTATCTATGCCATTGTCAATAATTTACGCAATTTCTTTACTAATCCTGCCATCCCTAAGTAGTAACTCTTGTGTACTCTTCTTCATTGCAACATACTCTTCGTGTCAGATTTCAACTATTGTCCCTGCAGAAGGGAATACCTGTACTATAACCATTATTTTTATCTTTTGCGATAATTTTCGGACACAATCTTTGCTTTCCTGCCATTTCTGCAGTAGTTTCTTTCCTTTAAAGTGACAGTCTGCATGTATTTTATTGTTATTACAATAATCTGTACCATTGCCATGTATGGGACATCTTTTTCCTCGGATATAATATGTTTATTTCAATCTTACCTCGGCTTGTTTTGGGTGTGGTTTCTAATATTTACTTATGCGCTTTATGTCAAAAACACTACAATTATGGGCTTTTTGTCATGGCCCTTGGGACAATTTGTTGATGCAGACTTTTACCTTCTTGTGGGTACGCAGTTTGCCCTGGTCCGGTTTTATTTTTGATGGGTTACGTATGTTTTTCGCTCTGCTACATATCGTGTTACCTTAACTGTAGATGCCAGACTGTACCTACGCTTGTTGCCTTGTGGATATTTTTATGTGGGTTTTTGGTTGTACTCTCTAGCTTCCTCTTTGCCGCGGCAGAAGAAATTTTTTTAAATCCTCTTTCGGAGGTATTGTAATTAGACTGAATTTCCCGGTTGTTGTGCTCGGAAAATCTTCCTTCTCTACTTTCGCATTAAAATCTCCTCGAACAATCTTAATGTCATGGTCATTTCAGTGGTCGTATACTTCTTCTAGGCACCCATTAAATGTATGATTGTCTCTCGTCGTGTGATAAAAGAATAATTCTCTTTGATACGGATTGTGGTTGTTGAATTGCTTACAGGTCTAAGCTGCGAAAAGGTGTCGAAATCTCCACTGCAAACTCACATCCAAATTCATGTATTTCGGTATGTCAGGATAGTGGTTTAGGTATATAAGGATTATCCGTTTTTCGGTTTCAAAAGTAAAGTTAAATAAAACATACATACAGCTATGATTTCGATGAAACTTTTATTTCATTACAAAGCTTTGACTTTACCGTTATGTACGAAATGCAATGACATTTAAATGACCGCCTTTAGGTTGGTTACAGCAGTGGATCCTTTTGATGTAGTTTTCAAGTTGATGTAGTTTTTGTTAGAAAGCTGGCTTTTAAATGTTCCAACGTTTGGGGATTATCCGTGTAAACACAGTCTTTGACGTAGCGATATGAAATTACGCTCTCTGGAACCATCTCATGCAATAAAGCCAAAATGGGTCGTGTTGAATCACGTTAGAATTACCACTTTTGTAGTAAGTTGTAATTATTTTTACGCGTTCTTTCAGTTGTTAAATGGCAAACCAGTTAACAGTAAATAACAGTTCAGATGACAGATATTTAACTGCTGGCAACCTTGTCAGACCGGCGATTTTGATAACCCTATATTCGTTACCTATTTCTGTGCATAAGTGTTATACACTCTGCAGCAAGCTTTTCCTTGTTGGAGTATATCTAGTTCATAAATGTAATCCACCATCGATTAGTATGAAATTTGTAACTGTCTGAGTAAAGAGTTTCAGGGTCTCCCAGCAAACTGTCTTATTTCTTAGTTCAAAACGATCTAGTTAAATTTATTTATAAAATGTATTTGTTCTTCGACAATAATATTAAAAAAACGAAGAAATTTAGAATTTTTATGACAACGAATTTGTTGAGGCAGAAGATCCTCACTTTATTTTAAGAGTAGCAATCGGTACACAAAATCGCCATAGTTGACAGCCATGCTTGCATATTCCCCAATGTATTGAATATTTTGATATTTTGAACAAGACCATTTCGAAAATGTTAAAAATAGTTAAACATTTCGAATATTATTATTATTTCGAGTATTTAAAACCATACTAATGTTGTATTTGAAAGTATTGAACAATATGAATATTTTGAATCGGTTAGAAATTTTGAATAACGTTTATATACTATATTTTCTCATTTGTAATGTTTTCAGTATTTTTCGAATATTTGTACATTTGTAATGATTGATTTACATTGTGAATATTTTTTTGCAATGTATTTCTTACGTCGACGGCTTGCTGTCGCCAGTTACGTCCACTTGCCTTCGAACTTATCTTTTGCGTCTTACAACTTAAGTTCCTTGCTTGTTTTCGGAGGCCCCACAACAAGTGCAACTGTAAACGTTTACAAAGGAGCCGCCATTGCAAAGGCTTAAACAAAAGCAGACACAGTACGAGTCCATACGTGGTATGCATTCGCATTTAATCGCACTACTCCGATGAGCATCGTAATCAGGCAAAATACCTGGTATTTGAATTTGGAGTAGTTACAAAGAAGATGAACCGATAATTGCTAAAAATGTGAAAAAAATTATAGAAATCTTACGAAAATTGTGTAAGTTGTATATTTAGGCACGAAGACATCGTATTTTGCGGAGGTCAAGAAATGAAAAATCCACAACACATATTTGCGGGTTATGATGCGAAGATCGAAGATGATGGAAGAACAAACGCTATGTTTACTCTATCACACTGTGGGAGCGGGTAATATGGGTGACTCGCTAAATTAGGGAATGTTCGTTTTTATGTCATGTTCTAAACGTTATTCTATTTATAGTACGCAGAACAATTTTACTTATTCAGAAACACTTGAATGTCGTGTTTGCTTCGCTTTACTTCCTCCACTTCATTTACTTTTGCTGCAAATACTAATTGTTATCCTCGCTCCAAGGAATTTATCATTTGATGCAGTTAACAATTTAACATCCAGAAAGAGGGGTTTAAAGTACTAAACCTCTTTTGACCAAATTTGTTTCGTCTGTCTGTCTATATACGACTGGTAGACACGATAACTACCATGCAATTTTATGAACCTGGGCAGAACTTCTGGTAGATTGCGGCCGGTGATTTTAAATAGATTATATATAGGTAAATATGACCGTAATTGGAAATATCCATTCTTTTCGTCTGCTACCTCCTGGATTTTCTGAAAATCTATTCTTTCCCTGTCACTCCTAATTTGTTGACCGCAGTATTCTAAATTTGTATCTAATGTATTGCTTTGTAGTGTTCAGTTTTGATTCCGATTTATCACTTTTCTTCCGGTAGTTCCCATACAAGTGATTGGTTTAATCCATACATTCGTAGCTTCAAATCTTTAAACAAGTTGAATGGGATTTAATCAAATTCGGAGTAGATTATGCGTTTCATAAACTTAGTTCGGAAAGAGAAGCGGATTTCATTGCACAGCCACTTCTGGTGTCTTACAAGTAAATGTTTAATTGAGTTTATATATTCTTATGTTTTACGTAATTGCAGTAAATTCATTTAAATCTGCCGCATACTTTCCCTCTTTACCTCCCATACGAGCCTTTTTGGTTTTCCTAAATCCAATTTTTTCTGCGTAGTTTTTATTTAGTGACGAAGTTTTTTTTGTCTATTCCACTGATTTTTGATGCTGGGTAAAATTTGGGAAAAAGCGATCATGTAACCCTTCTCTATACCTTCCATATGGTTGTTCGATTTAGCTTTTACTCGTATATCCGTTTCATTTAAAAGGTTGTACTGAGCTCAATCAAATTTGGTACGCGTCAAGTGGTAAAATTAATTTTTAGTATGAAAATGGAAGGCACTGCCAAATCCCTCTAGTAACCGTACAAATTGACCGATTTATCGAACTTAAACTTTTTCCCTGTAACTTAAAATTCAAAAAATTATGTAAAATTCGATTTGAATATGAATATGAGAGGTTCTGTCAAATCCTTTCTAGTTTTTGCCCTGTAAAATTAGACAAAATTAATTTTGAGTATGAATATGGACGGTACTCCCAAATACCTTCTAGTACCTCCCATAGAAATTGATTCGTTTGTCGAAATTAAGTTCTTCCCCTGCATCTTCAAATTTGTAAGCTGTAGTAACTTAATTTTTTCTCTCAATTTCATTGCATTATGGTGCTTGCTAAGACTTAGAAATATCTATAAAAATTTATAGATATATAACGTGCGCAACTAAGTTCTCGCTGTTTTTTCTATAAAAAATCATCTTTATTATAAAAACATGTTTAGAAATGATTCATTGAAAGCTTGGCTTATGACGTTTAGGTTATGACAGAAACGACTAGTAGTTACAGTTGATGCCATCTATTGCCAGACAGCGGGAACGTAATAATTTAATCCATATATTTCCATATTAATATCTTTCTTTCAATTAATTCAATTAAGTATAATTTGGTACGCATCAGGCTTTTACTAAATTTAATTCGACAAGTGAAAATGAGCAGCATTGTCTCGTCTTAAGCAATGTTTTCTCAATAATTTCTGAATAGAAACCTCTATTAAGTTGTAATTTTGGTTCCTTTATTGTGGGACAATTCACAGCGATTGTTGACAAGAACGGCGATTTCTCACGCTTCTGCTGGCAACTTATTTACTTTTGCACCAAACTGCGTTGGGTGTAAGTCGGTTCTACACTATACTGTAAGTTGGTTAACACCTAGAAGGAAGGAAGTATCCTGTATGTTTTGATCGAATGTGTTGCAGAACTCTTTAAGGCGATTGAGTGATGTCCCCCTGTCTGGTTAGCCGACCGGCAGACTCCATCACTGTCGAAAATCTTTAGGAAACTTCTTAAAACTTAGCACGTCCTAATATTTTGCTAGACCGTAGGTGGTGATTGTAAATGGCCCATATGTATCCATCTTTTCTGGAACATCAATTATAAATTGACAATTTTCGAAATTAAATTTGTTTCCTAAATTCTCTTCTTTTGCAGAGTTCTACGACTTACACTTTTCTTCAATGATTGTTAATCGACTGACTAACCGTATCCAATCGCTATATCTTATACAATTGGTCAATTTGATTCATATATTTTACATTTCATATCTCTTGCTCAGAGTTTGTGTTCACTAACTCACGAATAACGTCGTTGTTGTAGAAATCAGAAACGATCGTCTATAAATTTGCCATGCGGATTGAGGAATGGCAATTCATTATCACGGATACAACTTATTATTCATTATCAGCGGGAAATGGGTTCCAGCCAAGGGTAACTATCTATCGTAGTGGGTAGTCACCAATAACAACTCATGGCCAACATACTACTCCGCACATCACCCATGGGTTTATCCATGGGCACCTCAAGGAAAACTCCTGGGTAGCAGGTGTTCATTTCTGTTTTAGAAACAAAGCCTTCAATCGTGCCGGTTTCTAAGCGTTTTAAACCAAATATTAACCTTCACAAATGTACACAAAATAGTCAAAATTTAAAAGTCGCTGAAATACAAATGCCAGTAAATCGGGCAATAATGAAAATAGCACAATTTTTAAGCACCAAAAGGATTCTCCTTCTTTACTCAATATTAACAAATTTTCAGAAATCGCTGAAATAAAGAAATTTTTAAATCTGCCTTGGCGGATTCTTAAATCATGCAAATGAGATCATTTTGCAAATTCGTAAGGAGATGGCCTTTTAATGGGGGAAAATAACCAAATTAAAAAACTTTATGATAAAAATGTTATAATTATTTTCGCAAAAATGAAAAAAAAAATGGTTTCCTTTGAATATCCGCCAGAAAGACATGTGATGGGTCATTTGACATCGGTCCACTAGTGGATAATGCAAAACCAGTATAGACATTTAAGGCAGTAAACGGTGATCGAGTGGTAAACAGCTCGGATCTTATTAAAGAATGCTCTGAATTAACCCACAATAAATGAAGAAAATTGATAACACCCAAATTCTTCCGGTCAGATGTTATGGAGACACCAATAATTTTTGCTAAATGTCCGTGGTATTCTAAAGGATGTGGCAGTGCAGTTTCTTGGCATTCACAGAATTACGTTTACTAAATGTTTGATGCGTGCTAAGTTAAATTAAATTCTGTGCAATTGAATAAATGATATGAATTTAGGAATCTGGAGCATAGACAATCTGTAAGAGTGGTACCAGAAAGAGCGGCTTGCTCATTCGATTTTTACAAATTTGACTAAGAGCGTCATAATGCTCTATAATTGATAAGAATTTAAACTTTTATCTACTAATTATGATGCGAATTGCAGAGGGTGAGGTCAACTCAATAAGATCAACTTCAAGGAAGGTACCAAATGCGGCGTGGATGTGTCGTTCGTTTTCTTTCTCCAAACTGAGCCAAATAAGCGTACGACGTTTGCCAAATTAGAATGAATTTAGCAAAACTGAATGAACGATTTGGATCTGAAACTAAATGTGTCCAATCGGTCATTTGGGAGGTAGCAAAAAAGACATGACTATTCGATCGTTTTTTTTAAGTTTTATCAGACATTGGCAGTGAGTACAAGAGATATAAATAAAAGTTATTGCAGTTCACTAATTGGAAATTACAGAGAAAAAGACTGAATTTTGATCAATCAAATAATTTGTGATCCAGTTTTCCTCTCAATTTCAACTTTAGTAAATGCTTAACTTCTACGTAATTTTAGTGAATTTTGGGCAGCTGATTTAAAAATATGGATTTAGGAATATACATGTTAAATCAGATATTGGGCCAGCTTTGTCTAAATTTAGGTCACTGCAGTCGAGGGATAAAGAGTTACAGGGAATAAACTGGATTTAGGAAAACAGTTCATTTTTAATGAGAGGTACCAGAACCAACAAGTGATGTAACCAATGATCTGATAAATATTAAACTGTGCCAAGTTCTATGGAGTTTCATGAAAATTTGCGGCAGTTACAATGTGTACCAACCAATCAGCTAATTAGATAGACGAACATCTTTCAATCCACTTGCAATCGAAACATATTTGGCCATAACCTAGCAAAACTTTTTATCAAGGTGGAAACAGTCGGGCATATTCCTGCTTATGGAATAAATGAAAACTTCTGTAGCTCACTTTCTCTCTTGCCAATCTCTTGACAATCAAAGTGTTCTAAAATTATGCATTTACAAGTTGGTTGGTAAAAACTTTCATACAAATATCGGTAAATAAATATCTATGTCAATAAAAAATTACGTATTTTTTTCAGATATGAAGCCGCTTTTAAAATAAGCAATCAATCATATTTTACAGTGAAATAAATGAAGTATGAAGTAAACCTTTGCCCTACTTTCGTGCCTCTTAGGAATTTTTTTTTGCTGGAAAGGTATCCGAAGCCTTAAATGGTTCTCTATGGGTGTATGGATGGTAAATGCCTTCATATCTTCGGGTGAAGTTATATACCTATAATTTGGATATTAGTTCGTTTGCTGGCCTAGGTTAGCTGAAGATTTATATTTATTAAAGAAGAAATGTATAATTTTCTTTTCATTTATGTAAGAGTTCAAGAGTTTTACAAGAAACTGGATCGCCAATTTGGTATATTCGCTATTGCTCTTCAAAACAGCCAAAAATTTTAATAAAAATTGTAAGTAAATGAATCAAATTGATTTTTTCATTTAAATTTACAGAGAACGTGCAAATCATCAATACAAATTGATATTTGAAATATGTAAAAAATGTAATCTAATTTTTCATTTCAAATTTTCAAAAACAAAACTTCCACTGCAAGATTTTTAAATTCCACATACGAGTATGATTGAACATCTCTGCCCAATTATAATATATTTTCCATACATATAAAGGGTGCCCCAACAAGAACGCAAGATTTCTATTTTAAATAAAACACAGATATTAAAAAAAATCGTGAAACTTTACTATATCGTAAAGTAGACAGAATGAGGTTATGTATGGAACAACACATCGGGCAGATGGCCGCCGCGGCTTTTTTTTTGGCACACACGCGATCTTTTAATGAAATTTTCAATGACTGTTTTGCATAAATGCTGCGGTATTTCATTAATGCAGCGTCCAATTTCCTCTTTTAAGACTTGAGTCGTTGTCGGCTTATTCGCGTAAACCATCGACTTCAAAAAACCCCAAAGAAAAAAGTCTAATGGTGTTAAATCGCACGATCTAGGCGGCCAATTCTGGTCTACAAAACGCGAAATAATACGACCGGGAAATGACTGATGGAACAATTGAATTGTTTCTCTGGCTGCATAACATGTGGCGCCGTCTTGTTGAAACCACATGCCCCCCACATTCATTTCTTCAATTCTAGGCACGAAAAAACTGGTTATCATTTCACGATACCGAACACCATTGACTGTCTTGCGTTCTTGTTGGGACATCCTTTAGTTCAGGACATGCCTTTTTCGACACCTTTCGGTGTCAAGTTTCAAAGTGACTAATGGTAAAATTTTTAATATTTTAAATTTGTACTCGTATACCTTTGGAAGTGTTTATACCTGCATCCAAGTCCGTTTTGGCACTTGCCATATAAATGACTGATTTAACCCACTTATTCTTAGCTTCATAACTTTCACTTAACTTTGTAATTTAATTAAATTTGGCCCACATTATGCCTTTCATAAACATCTTGGAACAAAAATCGAAAGAACTGCCCTGCTTCTTCTGATATCTCGTACAAAAATTACCGATCTAACACATACGAGGTGTGTTAAAAAAAAGGAGAATTTTAAAATTTCACGGGCTACGTACATTCGACTTTCGATTATTATTTTCCTTTATGTTGGTATAAACGTCTCGAAGATATGTTAAAGGTTTTATCCATATAACATCTTTAGTTTCTTTGTGGGAGGCATAAATAAGACAAGTGTTTTGCGTGTTCGGCGATTTTCTGCTACAAAAAAAAAAAAAAAAAAAAAAAAGCTGCATCAAATTTTGTGTAAAAAACTGAATTAAGTAATCAGAAACATTTGAAATGTTGACGGTGGCATACGGTGAGAGTACTCTGAGTCAAAAAAAATTTTACAAGTGGTACAAGCTTTTTACAAAAGGTCGAGAAGATGTGAATGACGACGCTGACTCTGGAAGCCCCAGAACATCAACAACCGGTGCAAATGTTGAGAAAGTAAAAAAAATTGTTATGGAGAAGCGTCGAATCACAACTAGAGAAGTCGCTGAAGATGTCGGCATATCAGTTGGCTCATGCCATGCAATCGTTTCAGAAATTTTGGTCATGAAGCGTGTGGCAGCGAAGTTCGTTCCAAAACTGCTGAATTTTGACCAAAAACAACGTCGCATGAATTGCGATCGCTCAGGAATTGTTGAATGACGTCAATGATGACCCAGATTTGCTTAAAAGGGTTATAACTGGTGACGAACCATCGAAATCAAAGCCCAATCGTTAAGATGGAAGAATCCAGGAGAGCCAAGACCAAAAAAAGCACGCTAAGTTCGATTAAATGTCAAGGTTTTGCTCACTGTTTTCTTCGATTAAAATGGCGTAGTGCATCAGCAGCTCAAGCTCATCAAGGTCGTACGGTAAATAAGGAGTATTACCTTGAAGCTATGCGCCGTTTACATGAAGCAATACGAAAAAAACGCCCGGAATTGTGGAAAAAATTCATGGCTCTTGCATCATGATAATGCTGAGAGAGCTCAAGGCCATACCAAAAAGTGAATTTTGCAACTGCTTCGAGGATTGGATAAAACGCTGGGGGACTACTTTGAAGGAGATAAAATAGGAATTGAAGAATAAATAAATATTTTTTGCGAAAAATGAAAATTTACCTTTTTTTTGAACACACCTCGTATATTTCTTAGGTCCATATTTGTTATTCCTTCTTACTTATTTACCTACTTATGGCGCTACTAGACCATTCTATTTACATATATATATTATACGCCGCATATAGAAAATAATTTCAAGCGGTTCGGCCTTCTGCTCCTTCTCCATCCTCCAAGTTTCGACAGTATTTCAAAAGCCTCATACTTCCAACGGAGTTTTGGTAACCTCTTCTGCGCCGCCCATCGAATTCGTTGTCGAAAACTTTTCGGATAGCAGAATTTAGGTCCGTCTGCACAACATGACCCAGTCTACACAATCACTGTCAGGTATCTTGATGTGATTGACCACGTCGATATCGGTACGTAGCTCATACTGTTCATATACGGTTCATGCGACGCCGATTAACATGAATGGGTTCATATATTTTCCGGAGAGTTTTTCTGCCGATAACTGGTGACAGTGATCCCATCGCTTGTGTCATTTTTTTTTTTTTTTTTTTTTTTCATTCATTGTTTTTTATTGGATCTTTCTTACGAAATTTACAATATGTATTCAAATCTTAAACCTATCTTAAACTAAAGTATCCTGCCATTGCCGGATCTTGTTTTTGGCGAGAAGTACTTTTTATCACTGGACCAAGTCTAGCGTGTCCTTTCTTTTTAGCCGTATATGACCGGGAAAATTTTGAAGGTTTTGAGCGAGTGGGTTTGAGTGAGAGGACAACTTCGATACATATGACCTGCTTAATTTTTTTATTTCCTCGGAAATATAAGGAATGTTTAAATCTTTGTGTATATTATTATTCCTAATATACCATGGGGCACCACAAATTTGGCGCAGTCATAACCCAGAATTTTGCGCCATACAGCAAAGTAGGTAAAACCAATGTTTGGAAGGGTAAGAATTTTGTTTGTTGAGATAGGGATTTGCCACTAACTCGATTGCTGAGCTCAGCAACATCTGTTCGTAGGCAATACTCTTCTCTTAATCTCTTAGTTGATTCGTTGTAAAAGTTAAAAATCGGCCAAGCAGTCATGTTCCTTTTGTTACTCCTCTACAAATGTCCAATTTAATTCATAATTATTTGATTCATGTTTTTAAAACACTTGAATCGAACGTAGTCAAATTTGGCTTATGTCTTACGTTTGATAAAGAAAGTTCTGAGAATGAAAATAGAAGGAACCGCCGTGACTTCTCCGGTTCCTCCCATACAATTTAAACAATTCATGGAAATTTTGACTTTCCGCAGTAATCCGCGGTTGCTTAAATCTTTTTATCAAATATATTGCATTGTAATCAAAAAATGAAATTTGAAAAATCGACTGGGTAATCCTGCCTCCTCAGGTATCTCCCATACAAATTACATAATTTGCCTATAAGTTATTAGATCCATAATAATAATAAATCATGGAACAAGCATTTAGTAAACTTAGTTCTGCGAGTGAATATGGATTACATTGAAACGTCCTTAGCGTGTCACATGTAAAACCGGCCAGTTTAACAAAAAATAGTGTTCACTTTACAATTATTAAGTGAAGTGTTTCAAAATACCACAATTTTGTTCCTTTTACTATGCTTTAAGACGGAATATTTTATGATGACAACCTGACGATGTGTCACACACTTGCATTAAAGCAAAATGGCTTAGAGTGAAGTTATAAAGGGTGATTTTTTAATCGTAGTTTTTTCTTAAAATCGAATAAACACTCAAATTTGCATCATACATTAAAATTTTTTATTGGAATCGATAATTTCATGTAAATGTTATCCGCAGCTCCGTGTCAAAAAGTCCATTCGGAAGTTCAAATTTTTCGTCACATTTCGAGCATTTCGGCCTGTATTCAACGAATAACGCGTGTTATGTTATTCTGTAAGACTTCAGTAGTATTCGGTTTGTCCACATAGAATAACGACTTGACATAGCCCCACAAGAAATAGTTAAGAGACGTTAAATCGCAAGATCTTGGGTTCCAACTCACATGGCAAAATCGAGAGATAAACTGCTCACCAAATGCATCCCTCAACATATCCATTGTTTCACGAGCAATGTGGCATGTTGCACCATCCTGATGAAACCATATGTCAACCAAATTCAACTCAGCCAATTGGGGCAAAAGAAAATCGCGTAACATGGTTCGATATCGTTCGCCGTTGACGGTAACTTTTCTTCCACGGTCGTCTTTGAAGAAAAATGGCCCGATGATGCCACCAGCCCATAAACCACATCAGACTGCCGTTTTTTCGGGATGCATCGGTAATTCATGTATGGCTGTTCATCACTCCAGATGCGACAGTTTTGCTTGTGTACATATCTATTCAGCAAGAAATTAGCCCCATCTCTGGACACAGTTTTTCGATAAAACAGCGGATTTTCATTAAGCTTTTGTAAGGCCCATTCACCAAAAATTAGACGTTGTGGTAGGGCATTCGTCATTCCATGATGAAATGGCAGAGGATACTGTACACTTTTCACTTTGACAGATGACGTTTAGATGTCATTACCAACCACAGCTGCCAACCTGAAAAATTTAAATCTTAAAAAAATCACCCTGGCTTACATATAGCCAGTTCAGCGGACTGAAATATATGTGTTAGTTCTTATAGTATCTGGTCAGAATAATTGATATTGCAGTAAGATTTTTTTGCAGCAAATGCGTCTGAAATTACTATAGACGAATTTCGCGCCATTTCGCGTTATCGTATTAGTGGTTTCAAAACTGGCTGTCTGGCAAGGCAGTCAGCTGCAGTGTTATTTATTTAGTAAATGATTTGCCATTTACGAATATGGATAGTTTAACAAGAAGAAGAACACCTAAAAATAGATAAATCTTACTTCAAAAGTGGTGACTCAAACATGGACAGTTTTCGTGCATTACAGGGTGATTATGGTCGTCAAATCGATCTACAGTGCAAGAAATTGACAAGATTGTGAACAAGTGTTAAAAAACTGGAAGCATTACAGATGTAGTCGATCTTGTACATCGTCGCAATGTACGCACTGCCGAAAATATCGCTTCTGTTAGTGAAACAGAAGCGTTCAATTCAGAATGCTATATATGTAGGTGTATGATAACCAACCTTTTTGGCCTGCAATTGAATAATGTGAACTGAAAGGTATATGGTTTTAACAAGACGACCGATTTTGGCTATATTGCTGTAAAAGTTTCCAGGAAGCGTAATTTCAAGTTTTTCTGACGTCAACTGACCCCTAAGACCATGCGATTTGACGCCTTTAGACTTTTTTTTGTAAGGCTACTTCAAAGAGCGTTTCACGCGGATAATCCCCAAACATTGGAGTATTTGAAAAAAGCCAAAATACGTCAAGTTATCACTGAGATACCGCCCGAAATGTGAAACAAAGTGGTTGAAAACTAACTCAAAAGGATCCACTATTGCAACCAATCCAGAAGAAGTCATTTAAATGACATTGGATTTCGTATACAGTGGAAAGATCGGAGCATTATAATAAAATAAAAGTTTCATCGAAATCATAGCTTTGTGTGTGTTTTATTTAACTTCACTTCTGAAACCGAAAAAATTGATAACCAGGGATTTTGTGGAAACCACCATATCTGAAATCGCAAATAATAGTCATTGGCGGCATTATTAACTGTAAAAATATTGTATCTTCACATTGATTTTTGCACTACAAACATTAAGTTTACACCGATTGGATTTCTGTATAAAAGCGCTGTATACGTGTACCAATCACCTCCCCTTTGTCTCGTTTAACCCATCCTGGTATACATCTGCGGATTATATGCAGGAGTTTCTCTGTGTACTCGCATGTTCGCCACTTCGTTGTCTATTAAATCAAAAATTACACATAAACGTAAATTATTTGCACAGATCGTGTTCAGGTAACCACCAACACCATCACCACCATCAACAAAGGGGGATCATCAAGCCGGGCGGGGGGGAACAACTGGTGAACTGAGCAACTTTGATCATTAACAACACTAACCAGACGTTTTGTAAGTTGTTTGGGGTTTCTGAATGGATCATGCTGCCAAAACTTTTTAGCCACATACATATACATATACATACTTGTATTTGCCACCGATGGTGGTGGTGGTAGTGGCGATGATTATGGATGCAGTAGTGGCGACCCATACAAGTAATAAATTCATTCGGTCGCCTTTAATAAAGAGTTGTATTTTTTTAATTTACCAAGTTGGCGAAGAGAGCAGTTTAGGCACACAGTGACAAGGAAAATGTTATAGGTTGAAAGTTATTTTAGATGCGACACTCTTGAAAGCGCGTAGATTATCCTTGTCAATTAAGTAAAGGAAACCAGCATAGACATTTTTATGAGGTGAACTATTTGTTTTTGTTCGCAATAGGGTTTAATTCGTATCAACTTTGTTGTACGTCGCGTTCAGCGTACAATCTGGCAACTATCTCGTGTTGGCAAGGATATATGGAGATAAGTGATCTGAATATATAAAGGGCTTTCCTGTCAATTCAAGCTTTCCTATATCAATTGTAGTACATGAGATATACTTTTAATAACAAGGGTCCAAGCACTCTACGTATTGAACATCCTGTAGCGAACTTTTACAACCGTTAACTCGTCTGTCAAATTTATAACGCAAAAAGCTTTTGTATGGCGCAAATAAGCTTCATGAAATTTTATTTACGTTTTGAAATTCCTGTTATGGGGGCGTTTAGAAAGTTTCAGATGGCATTCAGTGAACTGATTTTGTGGGCAAGAAATATCTACAAGTAGCATAAACAGTTCAAATAAGATTGAGAATAATTAGACGATGAAAAGTGTCCCGGGTGACCACTAGCCTCTACTGTTAAAAGTCACGTTGAACAAATCCGAGATGTGGTGCTCAAAAATTTTTTCGCCAAAAATTCTACTAACACGACAATCAGCGCTTGATCTAGCGAATTGTTAATTCTGTTTAATTTCTAAGCTTAAAAGATGTCTCCGCAGCTACTCTTTTGAGTCAATTGCAGAGATTCGCAGCCTTCACCCTTTGGATGAAGGCATAAAATTAACACAATTTATAGGAAAATAAAGGGTGTTAAAAAGGTATTAAAAATAGTCGTTAAAATTTTTAATGACAATTCAGCACTTTGCAATCTGTATAAAAGCTATATTTTCCGATAAATTTACAGTTTCGCCTGGTTCTATGTGAACAGAGAAAAGAAAAATTTAAAATGCAACAGATGCTTGGAGATGACATATCAGTTATCCATGAAAAGATAGAAGTGTTATCGTAGCTTAATAAGTAGGGCTAAGCGGCCTATAATAATTTACCTAACATACAGAAAAAGTCTTGTGAATAAGGATATTATAGGCTTGATAAATTTAGAAATGTACAAAAAACATTTAATAATGTTTATGGATCCCTTGGAAGTGGGTGTAATGAAGAAAATTATCCAATAAAATGATTGCATATCTAAAATAATATGTAATTGCTGCAAACAAAGTAAAGTTCAAGCACTTAGTACTTATTCCATCACAAAATCGCTTTTAACTCAAATATGTCTATGTTTGCCATCCCTGGTGACATATCATTCATACACACATTTGCTGTGACATATCATACGCACATTTACATAACATAAGCACAATTACAGTGAAACAGCATACAACTTTTAACCCTTAATGCTCACTACTTTGTTGCAATAGAATCTGTGGTATTGTAATACTAGATTGAGTGAAAACAGGCCACACTGTTGTTTCAAATCGATCTTTGGACATTGAGTGATTTTGTGTGGTCATAGGTTGTTGTTAATGTCATACCCAAATTGTGATCATACTGCAGAAGTGAAAACTATTATTTTTTTGGTTAGAAAAAAAGTGTAAATTTTAATTTAAATTTAGTAGTGGCGATCTAAACAGAGAAAAAAATATTGGAATTACCGTGTTTTTTTTACTTTTCTTTTGGGAAATCAGAGTCTGCTGCCTCAGAGTATACAAGGTCGGCCAATTTATGAAGAAAGGCATTAAAACTAGTAGTTCACGACCATTTCTTTCCCAGATATTGGGACCTTTTACAAATTCCCTACCAGAGGACTTAATTTCACGATCGAGGTTATTGGCCTCACTTGCGAATTAATTAACGCAAATTTGAAATCCAAAAGCCATTTTTGTTGGAATGCTTTCAAAGGTGCATCCTCTCAATTATACCTCGAAAACAGTACAAACTCATCTATTAAGGAGTCTACGGAAGATTATCTGAATCCCCCGTTTCCAATACTACATGACCGGATAGAAAATGCTTTCATCTCAACTCAGTTTTTTGAGGAAATCCACTTCGGCATCATTATCATCGCCTGAAATTACAAAAATGTTCATGTGTTCTTGCCTGCTACTCAATAACATCATTTTAATTAATTTTTTTTTCATATTAATTACTTTCATATATTTTTTTTAAGTCCACAAATATTTAATTTAATTTCCTTTGAAGAAAAATAATTAAAAAAAAGGAAGAATTGTATCTCTTATCGAAAAAGACACTTAGGCTCTTATGAATTGTTGAACGAAAGAAAGTCAAAAAGTTCAAGTTGAGTTAGGCTATTATTCCAGATTAAATAAAAATTTTTTTGTTTGAAGAAAGACCTTAACTCAATTTATGTTTATCAAAAAACGAAATTGTAATTCGGAATAAGAGTTTAACTCAAGTTAGGAAAATAAAATTGTTTCTTTATTTTTTTGGATTAACGATTTAAGTTGATTTAGGCAATGATGAAAAAATAATGTTTATATTTGTTGTAATCCTAAATTGACTTAGGCAGCTATGCCAAAACAGTCATTTAGAAAAATAACTTAAGCTATTAGGTTTTTTAGAATTAATTGCCTTCCTAGAAGAGATACAAACATGAAAAATTTAGAGCAAATAAATTTAGATACGCTGAATACGATGGTGCTAATAACTCAATTGTGTCCTAACTCCAGTTAGGCTGTTACGGGTTGTGACCACAGATATATTTTTTTCTTTTTTCAAAGTTGGCAAAATGGTTTACTGTCGGCCTTCACATTTCCCAGTAATATTTTCAAAGTGAGAACAGGGGGGAGATTGACAAATTTTGTCTTGGTAGACTGGAAAAAATTAAACAATTTAGTATAGAGTAGAGTAGAGATAAACTGAATTTTGAACATCTTCATCCGACGCGTTTTTTGAACAATTTAGACAATTTAGGAACGTAAATCAATATATTCTGTCCGCAATGTAGTGTACGATTAGATTCGACCCGGCTGGTCGGACTTCTATTCTACGTAAGTGAGATTATTAATTTTGAGTAGAAGATGAGAAGACTTAAACAAATATGAGACTTACGAGTATGTACAAAACCCCAATGATTTATAATTAGCACAGCTACTAATTGTATAATTGCTCCTCCTACAAATATAAATATTGTAGAAACCCCATTGGTTTAATTAATTAAGTAGATATAATTATTAGCCTGTGGTTGCACCTCGACTTGCAACACGTTCACAATCATTATCAAGCATTGGTGTTGTTGTAACACATAACCCTTGTCGAGAGCTATTAGTTGGGTCGGATTGCTTTCAAGAATAGTATCGTCGGAATATGAATTTAGTACAGGTATACGAGTATGCGCATCGTGATTACGGTCGTTCGTAACTGGCTGATATGTTAAAGAACCAGAAATGTCTGTTTCGGATCTGAAGTTTGTTGTATAAATAGATGGCGTAAGCAGTGGGCGAAAATAGACATTGCAATAAAATGAAATTTTGTAGGTGTAGAAATTCAAAAATATCTGTGTTAAATTCTATGGAATTTTTTTTGGGCGTACTTAATTTCTACATATAAATGCTTGCTATATACATATGTAGCTAACGGCACACTAAAAGTAAAATGTTCGTACTATTGATGAAAATGTGTGTTGATATAATTAAATTCTTCATGAAAGTGCAATTACGGAACAGTTTCGTATTCATAATTAAATATTTAAAAAAAAAATCAGAATTTTATTTATTTCTGTGATTGCATATTGCATAAAAATTAAGTAAGAAATTGAATTCGTCTGTAATTCATTTAGCACCAACAGGGTGGTTTCTGTGCCAACGGGAGTAATTAGGGAGCTTACTCAATTAACGCAGCTGTTTAGTCTAGTTGATGGAGTCGTTTTTATTCCTGCTCATCTATGCTTTTTTTCTGAAAATGCTATTTTCGTAAAATACATTACTGAAGCGAGGCAGGCAAGAATGTGCTCCTTAAGCTTCAGCTATCACTCCATTTTTCTTTTCCTCTGTTACAAGTAAAGCTAAGAATTGTGGCATCAATTCTGTAAGAAGAATGAGCGCCATAAAGACCTAAGGTCTTCGTAAAAGACCACTACTTCTATGGTAAGTTTTAACTATTGTACGCGTCCTTCGGTTGCTAAACTATCAATCGAACGATGATAGTTTTTTAATAGTTGACAGCCTAGCCAGACCAACAGTTTTGAGACCACTAAATGAATAACGTACTACTTTCAAAATAACTACAAGTTATCGAACAAAATGATGCATATTTGACGTAAATCGGATCCGTTCAAACATCCTAATTAAACCCTGCAATAGCATATAAAAATATAGGATTTATTTTTGCTACACTTTATACTACACATATTTTTAGGGAGATGCCAGCCTCCATATTCGAGAAAGTTGTATAAAATTGAACTTTCCACATTCGGATGAGATAATTTTTAATATTTAAAATTTTAAAATGTAAGTGTAAGGCATTGAATTATCGACTCAAATAAAAATTTCTTGCACAATGATAAGTTTTTCCTTCCTTTTTGAAAATTAAACATGCAAACAAATAAAAAGTCACCTGATACATGGAAAGTGTAGCCCAAATCGGTTTGTTTTACTTAGCAGCATCTCAATTCTTTGGAACTGGACTTGTACCATTACAAAACGCCCGGCGCATATGATAGATGTAAATAAAATAATGGTCGCAGACTAATATTTTGCCAGACGACAGTCTGGAATTGCAAGTTGATCGATTTACTGAAATTCAGTTATTCCCATTTGTGTAAATCATAGGCAATAGTAAACTAAGTTTTTGGCCATTGTAACGCTCTGTACTGCTCAGAAAAATTCGATCAAGATGGATTAAGTTCCATTTTCAGCCGCTACAAATAACCAGTCAGCAAACACATGGCGTTGTCTATGACCGCTTGTCTTCAGTTCCTAAGTTAGTTCCATCTTATACGGATGTATACGAGTACAATTTCTCTTGCATTCCATGAATGAGACATGGTAGGGGTTCTCACATTCAGTGAGGTTACGCACACCCTATTTTTAAATTCACTCAATGGGATCTACAGTTTAACGACGATTCCGAACGTCACAGTTCGAGAAGCATTTACGAGATTTGTCGGTTACTCGGCTAGTGGAAGTGTTCGTCAGACACATCGACGTGACCGCCGCTCAAATAATTACGGGATTGAACGCGATCGCTATCGAATACGATCGTTAGTTGGGCGTACTAACTACAGCGTCATGGCCAGCCACATGTCGGTCATGTGGACCAAACACGGATGCAAAATTCATCAAATTGATGTCTTTGAAAGGCAGAGTTGTTGTGCGCGTCAAGCAGTTGACTGTCTCACGTTTACGTTTCGTTGAGATACGGGTTGTTAGCTGATTGTAAACTGTTGATTAGCCTCCAGGGTGTTGACGATCAGGACGGTTAGAAACGACCACGCGCATCGTTACTACAACACCCACTTTAATAATAAAGTTTTATCATTTTCAAGTGCAGCACGACGCTGTAATTTGCCAAGGCAATTTGCCTTTATTGTCTGAAAATGATAAGATAATACAACTGTTCCGAACTGTTGAAATCTACTCGGTTCATAATCTTCTTTTACATAATCTTCTGCTGAATTAATTAACAAATGAAAAACCATTTATTTGTCAATCCATCTACCGGGAGTCTCTCTTAAAATGTGCTAACAGAATGGCAAAGTTTTAAAGTCCACCTGGTAATTTTATTCTTTGCCTCAATAAGGTTAAAGATAATAAAAACAGCAATTTTGAGCTAAACAATTTTTTTCATCTTAATCCTAGAAACTTGGTTCTTACCTCATTTCGCGCAACAAAGATGGTTGTCATGGTGTCAGTTTTTCCTCGATAAAGCCGAAAACGAATGCCAGGCGGTGGAAAATGTGAATGGTGTTTATGATCCTGATACTGTATCGGCCAATTACGTGCAATTTTGGCTTCGTTTATTACATTCTTGTAATTTTGGTAACAAAAGTATATCAAATTTTGGACGGTTAATTGTCGAAAATGTCGATAAAATAATCAAAATCGTCGTCTGACGGTCGGTCAAATCTGTAGGCCCAGGAGTTAAATATTGCAAAAGAATCCGTTTGGAACCACTTGAATAGCACCAAATATAAGGAGAAGCTCGACTTGTGGATGGAATTTTTATCTCCCAGCTGCTATTGACTCTCAACAAAATCGACTGATTTTTGAAATGAATGGTAACCATTGATGAGTAGTTGGTCACTTACGAAAACATCAGGCGAAAACGACATTCGAATCGCAGCGAGGAGGCGCAAGCGGTAACCAAACCAGGAGTGTTGGTTAGACAAATTTTGCTACATTTGACGGTCCACAAGGACTTGCTCCCGTATGACCAAATTTTTAATTGGAAATTATATATATATAAAGCAGCCAGATTTGCCCAATAGAAGATAAATTGTATTCCATCAGGACAAAGACAGACCAAACACATAGGTAGTGCCTCGTCAAAAGCTGCGATAACTTGGCTCAGAGGTTATTAAGCATCGACCGTATAGCCCGGATTTGGCGCCCACTGAGTACTATCTGTTCTTGCCTATACCGAATAATTTTGCTACTGAAGCTTATGAAAGCTTGTGAAAATGGACCTCCCAGTTTTCTGCAAATGAAAGAGGGTTATATGAGTGGGTCATAATGCAACTACAGGGTGGCGCAATAGAACGTGCATATTTAAAAAATAAATTAAAATATAAATACAAAAGGTATGGTTAAAATAAATCTGGCATTGTAGAGTAATAAATGGAGTTTATTTTTTAAAAATAACATCATCTAAATGGTGACCCTCTCTACGACGGCACTCCTCTAACCGCAAACGAAAATTATTGAAAAATTTCTTCAGTAATACTGGTGTAATGGCTGCTATTTCACCACGGATATTCTCCTTGAGCTGAACGATGTTTCTTGGATTATTACTGTAGACTTTGTGTTTGAGGTATCCTCACAAAAAAAAGTTAAGAGGCGTCAGGTCTGGACTACGTGGGGGTCATGGGATATCACTTCTTTTCGAAATCAGTCTGCCAGGGAACATCTGCTTCACTACCGCCATGGAGTCATTTGATGTGTGACAGGTAGCTCCATCTTGTCGGAACCAAGTTCTGGAATTCACTATTCTTGAACTTTTAATTTCTGGAGCCAAAAATCCGTCCAACATCTCAACACAGCGTTCCGTATTAACCGTGACGTTTTGGCCCCGCGTATTTTCGAAGAAAAAAGGACCAATTATTTCTCTGCCAGAGATTGCTCCCCATGCTGTCACTTTAGGACTATGCAATGGTTTCTGGTGTTTGATTTTGGAATTTTCACTGTTCCAGTAACGACAATTTTGACGGTTTACGAACCCATTCATAAGGAAATGAGCCTCGTCAGAGAAAATGATATTGTGAAAATTGGAAAATCGATTCAGCATTTCATTAGCAAATGCGAGCCTTGCTATGAAGTCAGACTCTTTCAATTCTTGTGTTAATTGCAGCTTATATGGATGCAGTTAAATTCGTTAAAATGTTAAACTTCGTTGCAAACTTCGTCACGATAATTGTAAGACAGACTATCTCTTGCGGGTCGACATTTGTGGATTTCCTCGTACTGACTCCATAACTCTCTCAGCATTGTCTTCGGTCCTAGATGTTCTTGGGCGACCATTTGCTTGTGGTTTAAATGTTGAACCGGTCTCTTCAAAACGCTTTACCCATATTTTAATTAAATTAGCACTCGGAGCTTCAATATAGTCGCCTAGTAGCAATATATGAACGAGAGTTCTCGTAAAATGAGCGCACGCAAAATACGCGACGCTTCCCGTCGAAGTGATTCATAGCGACTAAAACTCCATGAGCCCGCCAACCCAGCGATGCAGACGCCCCCCCGCCCTCGCCTTTTCAACCCCGCAAAAAAAGATGATGCAATATGCACGTTCTATTGCGCCACCCTGTACTATTAAAATGACTACCAATTCTGATGCATATTTTACCTAAATCGGACCACCGTAACTATGCTAAAAGAAACCCTCAACCTTAGACATTTATTTACTTTTTGGGTTCAAAGGTGAAGTTCAATAATAAAACACAAATAAAGCTATGATTTCGATAAAACTTGTATTTCGTCATATTGCTTGGACTTTGCCATTATGTATGAAATACAATCTCATTTAAATGACCGCTTCTGGATTGCTTGCACCATTCCTTATGAGATAGTTTTCGACCATTTTTTCACACATTGCGGGCGGTGCATTTGGGGATTATCAGCGTAAACACAGTCTTTGACGTTGCACCGTCGTTGGCGTCAAATCGCACGATATTGGTGGCCAATTGACGCCGCCAAAATGAGAAATTACGCTTTCTAGAAACTTCTCATTGCAATAAAGTCAAAATCGGCAGTGTTGAATCACATTTGAAGTAAGTTTTAACTATTTTTACGCGTTTTTCGGTTGTTAAACGAACCACATTCGTAGATAGCAAGTGTTTCGGTAAATAAATAACACTTCAGATGACAAGTATTTAACAGAACACAGCCTTGCCAGACCGGTTGTTTTCAAATCACTAAAAGGATAATTAATTATTAGGTTGGACAATACTTCGTTAATTTTCCATTTTCCAGCTTATTGAGTAGGCCCCTTCACTGGGGCACACTGTAGAAAAGTCATAAATTGAATTTTCATGACTAGCCTAGTAAATAATGTAATTTAATTTTAGTGTAGGAAATTGATTTCGCTAGCCTGTCATTAACTCCGTTACGCCTGGTTATCATCACCACTGCTAGAAATACAAAAAATCTTAAGGGAGTTTCCGTTGCTCTTCGTCATAACTACGGCAGGAGGTATGAACATTTTTTTTATTAGGGATGATAAAATTTGTTTCGTATAAGAATATTAGTTATTACATAAGCCTTAGTTAAATAGATGATTATCTATAGTTCGTAGTTCGTATATGAAACCTTTTTGTCTGACTGACTGTCTGAGAATTACACTCATATATGTCAATGTTGAAAAATGGTATCATGCAGCTTATAACGTCTTTAGTTTTCAGAAAGCTAATGCTGGACGGTAAAGGTTGGTGGGAAATTGATCAACAAGACTTGTAACAGTTTGGCAAATCTTATAGAAAAATATGATGTGCATGCACCATCACCATGGCGATTTTATTTATGAAAGAAATGTTAATTAGTCAAGTTGCAGTATTTCGGGATGATAAAAATATAATAAAAAGTTTCTGATTTAACAGCTGCTTAACACATTTTCTATGAAACATATGCTCGTACATTTACCCGATAAAAAGAAATGTTTATGTCTTCCATTAGTAACGGGTGGATTTAGTTCTATTTGTGCCAAAGCCAGTGTAGAAGTTTCACTCAAGTAAACTGACTATTTTTTTGATTAAATGAAAAAGAATGGATCTTGTATTGATAAATGTTTTATTTAATGTCGGCAATTATGTATGGAATACAATATCAGATAAATGTCCGCCTCTGTTAGCCTCACAAATCATTAATTTCATCACGACTATTTTGCTTAAGTTGCTCAAGCGTTTCTGGTTTGTTTGCACAAACCTTGGTTTTCAAATATCCCCACAAAAATAAGTCCGGAGCAGTCAAATTAAGCTACCGTGGAGACTCCCCATTGACGGTTACCGTTACGCCGTTTTCAGTTTCAAAGAAGTAAGGTACAATGATTCTTTCTGACCAAATTATACACCAGACAGTCACTTTTAATGTGGGTGGGACAAATCGCTAAGTGCTTATCAGTAAAACATTTGAGTGAAAGCACTGTAAAGGAAGCAAAATATAATTAATTGAACCTAATTATTTTATCTTACTCTCTTCAGCTAAGAAATTATAGAGAAAACAATGATATCTGATAATTCTCCAAAATTACAAATTACATTCGCAGAATTAAGTTTACAGAAAGTCTAATGTTTACTAATTTAGGTTGAATTTAGAACAACATAATAAAAGAAGGCGTGCATATTGGGTGAATTTTTTTTTTAATTTTATCAAGAGTTTTAATACAATACTTAACAGAAATTTATATACATTTTGTATAAATTAGTCAATTTGTATGGAAGATACCAGAATGTGCATAACAATGCACTCGATTTCCATTTTTACAATCAAGTTTTTACAAATCATGATGTTTATAAAATTAAAGTGAACTTAGTACAACTGCCGATATACAACCGAGAATCAGTATTGCTAGAACTTGATGATGGAAAAATGGAAAACTTTAGCGAAAAAAAGATAAAACAAGCTAAAAAACCAGAAAAAATACATTTTTTTTTCCAAAAAAATTGACCTGGTTGGAACTGGAATTTGTATTGCGTTCTATAGATTGAAACTTAGCAGATGAGATATTTATTCATACTATAAGTTCTGGCGGAATAAGATATATATGTATAAAATTAATTAGAATAAGACAGATATTTAACAGCTGAGAGCCTTGGCAAACCAGCGGGTTTGAAACCACTAAAGCCACCGGAAGAGTCTTCGATAATTTCTTTTAAAGCCACATGTAGCTTTTCCCCTGAATAGGGGATTTATGTATATTTTTGGACGTGCCCTAAAGTATAAAGCAAAGTATTGGCACTGTGAACTCCTGTTATTTGAGCGGAAATGGTTAACAGATGTGAAATGTAATTCTACGCTTAATATTTTCATTGCACTGGTTAACAAATTAACTATAATACAACGTATTTTATGTTCGCTACTGTAATAAATTCAACAATTTGTTCAATTAGTATGACCATACATTCCCATCATACATTATTCGTTACTTTAAGTGTGCACTTATGATTACATGTTTGCCACTTTATAGGCACCTTCTACCTACTACCATTGGGTGAGGGATGTTTCGAATTGTTCCTTTCGTTTGTTACGCCTTGGAGAGTCGGAACAGTGTCTGCGGCTGCCGTATGACCGAAGTTGTGAAGTTTGCCTTATTAAATGCATATCTGACATAGAGGTATTCATTCATAGTACCTCTAGTAGGAAACTGAATTTGTAATAAAACTAATCAGATGAACTTATATGTAAGATCTTTTTGCATTGCTACAAAACTTTGCAGAAGGTGCGTGGTTAATCGCTGAGTTTTTGTCAACAAATGCTTTGAATAAATGCATAATGTTGCATTTAGTACAATTGAATATATTATATTATATTATTATTATTATATTATGTATTATATATACATCACAACACTACTGGATTCATATACAGGGTGTGCGTCGTGAAGGCATACTATGTTTTGCCGCTATTTTGGTAAACATTAGTCTTGACAGTTCATGTTTGGCAGTCGTGAAGTAGAGACGTGGCAAATTTATTATGGAAAACTATTCGATAAACCAACGTGTTTAAATTGTTAAAACATTTTATCAAAAACAACCATCGATTACTGTGGCGATGAGAAAGATACGTGAAATTTTTGTGAGAAACAACGTGCCAACAAGACGCACTATTTAGTGTGGTCTGTAGCTGATAGGGCCAAGCATCGACCACAACGTACTGCAACATTGGCTGAAAATATCACTGTTGCTCAATAAAGTGTTCAAAACAATCCATCAACCTCAATTCGACGCCGTGCTTCGGAGCTTGGTTTTCAAAGGACAACTTTGGTTACAATTTTGCACAAGGATTTGAATTTGTTTCCATTTAAGATTCAGTTAATACAAGAGCTTCTTCCACAAGACCATTTACGCCGCCGTACATATGCAAATAGGATATACAGCATGACAACCCCGAGTTTTATGAAACAATCATAATGAGTGACAAGGCACATTTTCATTTGAATGGATATGTAAATAAACAGAATAGTCGGTTCTGGGCAATGGAAAACCCTCAAATTATTCATCAGTCACCTTTGCATCTATTAAAAGTAACAGTCTGGTGTGCAATTTGGTCAAGAGGAATCACTGGACCTTCCTTCTTTAAAACTGAAAACGGCGTAGAGATAACTGTCAATGGGGAGTGATATCATGATATGATTGAAGACTTTTTAACGCCATAACTGCATGCTTCGGGCTTGATTAATATGTGGTATCAACAAGACGGTGTCATATCGCATACAGCCAGGATTACAATGGAATTACTGCGAGGCCTCTTCCCACAACAAGATATTTCAAGAAAAGGTGATGTTGATTTTCCTCCACGGTCACCTGATTTGACTGCTCCGGACTTCTTTTTGTGGGGATAACTGAAAGCAAAGCAAAGTTTATGCGAACGAGCCAGAACCGTTTGAGCAACTCAAACAAAATATTCGATGATGAAATTAATGAAATACTGCGTGAAATGTATGAGAATGTAATGAAAAGTGTGTTCACAAGGGCTCGCATTAATGAGGCTAACAGAGGCGAGCATTTATTTATCTGATATTGTATTCCATACATAATTGCCGACATTAAATAAAACACTTACCAATACAAGATTCATTCTCTTACATTTAATCAGAAATTGTAAACAAACAAAGTGGTATACCTTCCCGACGGACACCCTTTATATAATACATAATATAAAAAAAACAGTAAATAATCTTATTTTTATGAATTTGTATACCTATAATAGCGCACTTTACAACACTGACTTGCAATGTCAAATAAACATTTCCAAAGCCGTCATTTTTATTAATTTGCTTTATGTTTTTCATTCCTTTTTATGAAAATCTGAAAAGATTAATGTCACGGTTTGGAAGATCGCTATAAATCCTTTAATTTATATTTTCAATAAGATAATCGTATTGTTAATTAATGTTGCCTATAACGGTTAAGGAGAAATTGGTTCATGCTTATATCAAGCCTAGTACTCTATATTGTGCAGAACTATATAGTGGCACAAATAAACAAAATATGAGGAATATTCGGATGGCACTTAATAGAGTTATGAGATATTTGCATTCACTGAGGCGTCGTGTTTATAGTTAGTTTTGAAAATTATATAAATTTCTGGCGTTTGATGTTATTTTACAAAGTTGTTTGACCTTATAGCCCTCAATTTCTTTTCAATTCGTTTAATTTTTCCCATTACACTCATAACAAATAGTTTCTTATTCTTAAAATAACCACAGTCATGGGTCGGGCGTTTAGTAGTAAGAATAGCACGAATTTGCACTTTACTACCAAGGCATTTTAAATATTTCAAATTGTATCCTGATTCTTACAAAGGGCATATTCTGCAACATTTTCAGACATTACAGTAAAATTTTGTTTTCAATTTAATTGTGAGCAGCCGTTATTACTTACCGATTATCATATGTTTGTGGAATATACATCGGTTCATTTCTAAATTAGTTTTTTTTTCATATTTTTTGTTTTATCATAACACCTTTGAAATCATATTATATTTTCATAAATTTAATATGTAATTTTTATTAGGCTTTTTTTCACATTTTTTGTTATTAAGTAGACTAAATCTAATATATGAGTTGTTGCATATTTTGATTAACGTATAAATGGCCGGAAGGCTTTAAATTACAAGCCAAATAAATAAATAATTTATTCGGGTTTAATTAGATAATCTGTATGGGAGGCATAACATAAACGGCGGGGTTATCAGGTTAATTTTTGTTTTAGATTTTACCAAGCATTACATTAAATGCTCCTGTCAAAAATGTAAAGAGAATATTAAATTTCTATAAATGTGTCAATTTGTATGAGAGTTACTTGAACGAGTATGGAGTAGCACCACATTTTCATTCTCAGAACTAAAATGATCAAACGTCTGACGTGCGTGGATTGAATTCAATAAAACTGCATGAAAACATAAAGCTAAGAATAAGTAAGCGACGATGCAGTTCCTTCTTATTTTCAGACATTATCTTAGAAAATCCTTTAATTTCAAATAATGTAGAATTTAATGGAAACAGATAAAAGATATAAATCTAAGAATATACAGGTTAAATTGATTTTCTGTATGGAAAGTATCAGGGTTGACCTTTTCAAGAATTATATATCGAAACAATGAACAAAAATGCAATTGCTGCAGTCTATGAATTAGGATATACTGGAAAAACTTGAACTTTCCAAAATCAGTCAATTTATATGGGGGGTATTTTAAGGGATGGAACGATATAGCCCAATTATAATCCCCAACTGTGATCTATGTATACCAACTCCCAGTCAGCCACACACCTGGATGGACGGATATAGCTCAATCAAGCTAGAAAATCGAGTTTTAACCACAGATGGTTAAGGGATGTTTGGTACCATAAACTCTTCCCTCCAGGTGATACATTTTGAGGTAACAAATGATATATATCTTCCCTCCTTCGGGTGAACGTATAATTGTAATGACATTTCTGTTGTGAAAATTGTGCTACCAAATTAGAAAAACATTTTTTTTGGATTCGATTTGGAAACTGGTCTCAGTATTTAGATACAGTAGCGTTTATGGGTCTAAGAACCCATTATAAACAATTGGATATTTTATGCACTAATTATGCTCATTTCCGTTAGTTATTTTTATATTTTCTGAAGGGGGTTCATTGTAATTCGGAACATGGAAATATAAATTGTAAGAAAATGTATAAACTCGAAAATAATGCTTAGAATTTGATTTTTGTTATTTACAGGGTTATCAGTTTAGGTTTTTCAAAACGGCCGGTCTGTCAACTGTTAAATACCTGCCATCTGAAGTGCTATTTATTCAATGAATGTAAAAAAAATGAATTATATTATTTATTATTAAAATTAAATAATAAACAAAAAAATTTTCAAATAATTTTTTTTAATAATAATCAATTATAAATATTATATTTACAATTTACGAATATGGATAACAACCGAGCAACCGTAAAAATAGTTAAAACTTGCTACAGAAATGGTGATTCAAACGTGATTTAATAAGACCGATTTTAGCTTTATTGCATGAGAACTTTCCAGAAATCGTAATTTTTCGCTTTGGGAACGTCAATTATCCACCAAGATCATGCGATTTAACGCCGTTAGACTTTTTTTCGTATGGGGTTACAACATTCGTCAAGTTATCGCAGAGATACTGCCAAAGATGTAGGAAAAAGTGGTTGAAAACTACCTCAAAAGGATCCACCGCTGCAACCAATCCAGACGCAGTCATTTAAATGGCATTTGTATTTTATAATGGCAATTTTCAAACATTATAATGAAATAAAAGTTTCATCGAAATCATAGCTTTATGTGTGTTTTAATTAACTTTACTTTAGAAGCCGAAAAATGGATAGCCTTATATTTATGAATAAAATGAAATCTCGCCAATGAACTACGTAACAAGAACAATTCCAAAGATCTTAAACGAATAATTTATAATCAATTGCGAATAAAAAAAGTAAACGCAGTGAAAATATAATAAGTTGTTAAAAAAAGCAAAAAAAAAAAAAATAAAATTTTAAAATATAAACAAATAAATTAGGACAGCAATAAATACCAGTTTTTCATCTCCAAAAAAAAAAAAAAAAAATAAATAAAAATAAAACAGTAGGAATATTATCGGCAGTTACAGAAAATTTTACTATCTAATTTTCAATGTGTAAGATTGTTCAATTTGGAAATCGGTCTTGATGCATCATTGATCCTGGCTGAGATTAGTTAATGGGCAACTTATAGAGATTAAAACTTATTTGGGTACATATTTTTATAGGTTTTCCTTTCAGCACATCAAAACTGATGGAATTATTTTTATTAAGTCTTTCAAAGTTGTTGAATACGATATTTTTTGAGCAAAAATGAAGAATCTGAATGACTTCTTTGAAATTTTCAATACATAAAAAAAGTGTTTTGATGATGAAGCAGCCACCATCGTCTAAGTAACTTCATTTCCTTTTCCACGATTGTTTGACAAACACAGCAAAAGAAACGTTTTTATTATTTAAACAAATTAAACGCACTAATTTCATCCGTTATCAGTGAACATAGTCTGAAAACTCTGGTGTGCTAAAAAAGACCTTTACGAATAAAGCGTGCTTAGCTCACCCCAGCACTTCCTTTGTCACGCCTATGATTACGTGGCAATGTTTTATATATCTTTTGCCGTGTCCCGTATAGAATTCACGTATTCACGGCGTAGGGTATACAATGTTTTAATCCTATCGAACTTTTCATCCATCCATTTGTTAGTTTTGAAATGAATCCTTATCTTACCAGTAATCAGCGCAAAGAGGTATTAGGTTTTGATAAACATAATAATTACAAGAGAAATTGTTTTCCGAATGCGATAAATGAATCCATCAAACCCCGTCTTATAGTTTAGACAATAAGAGTGCAGTCAACGTAACTAATGACTGCTAAGGATGAAAATATTAAGTAACACAAAAAAAGAGGAGGCGTTAATGTGTATTAATAATGTAATATTGATATTATCGAGTAGTGCCAATAAAAGCTGAAGGTAAATATCATCGATGGTGCAGTATCAATGGGCTAAGTGTACGTAACACATACTACAAAACAATTAATTTAAATAAATTTCAATAAAACAAAAGTTAAGAAAAACAGTTTATCAATGGTATTGCATTATACAGCTTTGGTAATACGATTTCTAATGCATTTGTCCACAGTTGCAAGTCTATTAATGGCCAACAGCTCCAGAGATACACAAGATTTTCGTCATTTCTATATAGAGCTCTTGCAGCAGCTTATGCGGGATCAGAGATATGAAAGTATTTTACTGTATAGTCACAGTACATCTGGTCAACAAAATGATTGCCTGGATTTGATAGCTGTCGCTGCATTCATGGAAATACCGATATTTCTACTTAACAATACCATGAATGTGAAATATATGTTACACTTTAACAATGAAATTGTGGCCATAGCTTGTCTGGACTCTGTGATGAATTACAATTTGACTTTGCACTTGGCCGACACCCTGGACATCATGCGCTATACCCGCCTAATAATCCAAGTGCAGAAAAATACCAATTTCTCAGAAGTGCAACAGTTTTTCCAATATTGTCATCAGTTACAGTTGCTGAATGTTATGGTAATCTATGGCGATTTTATTAACACCAAACTTTATCATCTTTACACAGTTTTCCCCACTTTCAAAATGGAACGGCATTACTATAATATCTCATCCTGGAGGAGGATATTTCCCGATCGCCTGCGTGACTTAAAGGGCTACAAACTACGCACCATTATTAACAGCATATCGTCCCGCTCATTTGCGTTCAAGGATAGCATGGGCAAATCACGATTGAGGGGCTATCTGGGACGTTTTGTTAGCACCTTTGCGAGAATGCTAAATGCCTCTCTGGTAATGCCCCCTCAAGCGCCCCTAAATGTCGTGCTGAATTATAGTGAGATTATGGCATACGTTCACAACAAATCCGTTGATATACCAGCAAGTATTGTGTGCTTTTTTCCATGGAATGACCATTATGAGCTCTCCTATCCCGTTGACATTGAAGACTGGTGCATTCTGCTACCCATAGAGCAAACAATGGATGTACAGCGATTGTTTCTTCTCATCATGCAGTCAGATTTGATAGTGATTATGGGTCTTTTATTATTAATATTTACGGTGGTTCTCTTCGTCGCTAAGTACTGTACAGAAGGTCGTAATTGTGGCTACCAGTGGCCTCAGTTCGTACTTAACGACATGGCCCTAAGAGGAGTATTGGGTCAATCTTTTATTGAGTTGGGCCACAAAACATTCTCAAATAGATTGATCCACTCCATGTTACAACTCACGGGTTTAACCATCAGCTTCTTGTTTGGTTCCTACTGGCTGTCATACATCAGCCGACCACCTCCGCAGTCGCCAATAAGAAGTTACGATGATCTCCTGAGATCTCCGTTAAAATTTGCTATACCTGACACCGATTTCGTCTATTTACACAATGTGACAAATGGCTCTTTGGCGAAATACTACAGCATCTTCCACATTATGCGCAATTTTAAGCAGTTCTATCATCTGCGTGACACATTAGATCGACGGTATGCTTATTATACAACCAGTTCCTACGTATACAAAGTCTCCAGTTTCGAATTGCGTTACAGTATTAAGCTTGTCAGAATAAATGAAAACATGTGCCCAATTCAAGGGACACCTTGGTTCGCGCCCTTGCTGCCGAATTCGTATTATCGCCAACCTTTCAACATCTACATTCTGAGAATTTGGCAGTCTGGACTATTTGAATATTGGCGCAGTAAGACGTATGTAGACACACTAGAAGCCGGTCAACCCATGAAGTTTAATGTGACCGCTATTACAGGCGCTACTCCTTTAACTGCAAACGATTTCCTGTGGCTATGGGTTATCTATGGATTATTAAGTCTATTGGCCATGCTTGTGTTCTTGGCGGAACTGATAGCCTCCAAAATAATAAAATCGCAGAGAAATATCAACAGATTTACTTAATCAATATCATTTACAATATAAATAAAAAAAAAATTATTTGGTATTCAAAAACCTTTATTGAAAACCTAAAATTCTATTTGAAATTCGCAAGAAATCAATTTAAATGCACATTTTTTGCTTGAAATTAGAAACACAAAAAATATCAATTTAAAGTAGAATATAAACTATAATAAACATAACAATTGAAATTCAAAAATTATCATTTCATATTCAAACCGGTGTAGAAATTTGAATCCGATGATCTGATTTACATTCATTTTCATCAAATGTATATGTATTTGAGTTGAAAGGCGAGATAAATGATCTGACACAATAAAAGAAGCAATTACAACTTACTGAAATGTCCTGTTTATAAATTAGAGAATGTTGCCCTAAGAGCTATGGCGATGCAGTCCATTTTTATTCGTGGAACTAAGTTTGCTACTGAATTTAGTGCAATTAAATCGGATATATCAACCTAATGGTATGTAGGATAAATTAAGCAATTTGCATGGAAGGTACCAGAAAAGGTGTGATTATTCTGTCAATTTTTGTTAACTTTTACAAAGCACTATAACGAAATACAATTGACAAAGATCTACAGTGGAAAATTTGATCTTCGGAAGATCGGCCAATTTGTACGACGGGTACTAGGCGGCGCACACTGTGGCCGATTGCCAAATTCGTGGCCAAAAGTCGAAAAACGAAGTTGCTTTAACGGGGATAGAAGGGTTTGGGATTGGTAGAGTAATAGTCCGGGGGTCGAAATTCAAATTCGGGAGGGTATGATCACTAGTACGTGCTGTGGTGTCCCAGTTTAAAAGTGACCGTTGCTCGATCGAGGCGCGTCGAGATTCGAGCGTGTTTATAAGTGTTCTGTTGAAAACGAAGCCAAACCTACACAAATTACACCAAAAATAATCTAAAATATGGATTCGAAAGGGAAGAGTGAGTACAATTTTATCATGATGTCCTAAATTTATAATAATTATGTATGTGATATTAACAAAGGAATGATTTGTTTAAAAAGAAACGTAAAATTGCAACGGAAAATTGTAAGAACATGGAGAAAAGCCATATTGCTGCCCGTTGTTCGATGGTCGGGCTTATTGTAGGTTGTGGATTGATCTGTTGTTTAATGAAAAAACAAAAATTGCGATTTCTTGCGCTACCGACATTGGTGCAAGTTTTTGTAACTAAGGTGTATTTTTTTCAATGTTAAATATTTTAAACATGTGCAGAAACTTTTGATAATTATTTAAATTAAGCCCGATTATATTTTTGTTTTAAAGCCATTTGATTATTTCTCTTTAAAATTTGTGGTGCGAGAACAAAAACAATTTATTGTCAAATATTCCAGTAGCATTTTTGTTACCAATGCCATAACATGCGCACAAAGTAAATTGTTTTTGTTACCGCTCCCAAATTATCATTTTTTTTTTTGCATAGGATTTCCTATTACTTCTTGGTTAACAGTTCGTAAGAAAAAATGATGAATATTGTTGCTATTTTTGAATGATTTGAATGAAATTATTACAAAAGTGGCACAAAATATACTGGAGCGAGAATTCGAAAAAACAAGAACAAAAACACAGTTTTTTTAATGACTCTGTTTTCTTTTTTTTATTCCATTCATTTAACTAATTCTCTATTACCAATCGGACAAATGTCTGAAGATGCTCAAGAGTCCAATATTAAATGCATTAAAAAGTTCAGATCAGATTTTACGAGAAAATGTTCACGAGTAAAAACTATGGAAGCCTTTTTTCACAGCTTCTATTATCATCTGACCCATATATATCTAGCTTGCGCAAATTACCCTGTACAAAGTTTAAATCATTACTGCCAGAAGCAGTACAGTTATTTAATGCGCCAAATATTGAGGAAAGCTCAAGCTTTTTTCCAGTTGAATCTACTGACTGTGAATCAAGTGATTCTTCTGACGAAGATTTTTAAAGTTGTACCTAACCAACTAGACTATGTAATGAATACATAATTTCAGAATTTTTTGTTTCGTAATATTTCCTTTTTTCGTATTTACTCAAAAACTTAATGATAATTTCTGAAGCATCTATCCATCATTATAAATTTAATTTAATTTCTGTTAAAACCTAATTTTAAGCAAATCATTGTCATTATGTATAAATAAAATGCGTTATTCAAACAAGTCATCCATATTGGTTCCGCCATTTTGTTTTTTCAAATTTTGACATCAGGTTCGTAATCAGCGACCCCAAAAACCCCCAAGCACAAACATTTACCTGAATTGAATGCGTTTTCGACTTTTGTCCACAAATTTGGCAATAGGCCCCAGTGTGCGGCGTAGGTTGATATAGGCTATTTACGATACAATCTGCGTCTGCGATCTGGTAAAATATTGGACTATACTGATTTCTAGGAAGCTTAATAAAGGTTGACGACACTTATCGTAACTTCCAGCCAGCCAGTCACACCAGCCGGATATCGATTAATAGGGTTCAAAAGTCATGAAAAACGTTTTGTTCAAAAGTCTAGTGGCATTTTTGGTCGTATTAAATGATCTACATCTTCATTCTTATACGTGAAGTAACAAAGATTAGAATGAAGTTTAAATACAATGGTTTAAAATCCAACTACTGATATTTAAATATCATCGATGGAAAATATTCAATTTTTTTTCGACGATGTTTTGCATTTTATCGCATGACTTGAAGATTTTGGACGATGTAAAGGTGGAAAATTCGTTGTGAAGCTCCGAAAATTTCGGAAAATTATGAAATTTATTGTGATAAAATAAGTTTTGCGTGAATTTTGGGTGGAAAAGTTAACGAGAAAAATAACAGATGGCGCTCTGCTGCGTTAAATACCACAATTCCGTAGATGGCGTTATACGTTGACTTAAGTGGAGCGCAATTTGACATTTGCACTTTCCGCATTGTCATTTTCTATTAAACAAATGTGCTGCAATTGATTCGAGTTTTGCGTATTATTCCACTGATTTCGGATACTCATATATCGCACATCACATCCGCAAACGGTACAAGCAGTACGATCAATTGAAATTCAGTGCAATATTTATCAATTCGATCATTTATTCAGAAAATAAGTTTGCGTGTAAAAAGTGAGGTTATCTTATTGGATTGCGGGCATTCATTCGTTTCGGATTTTCTTTTTAATAGGATTAGTCAAAAACGACTTTATTCCATTTAAGGGAGAGTTATTTGCTTGACTTATGCCACCTATTAGACGATCAAACCTTGGAAATCGTACACGTCGTGCAATAATTAGTTAGAATGTCCGTGATAGTCAAACGCAAGAGGAACGCGCAGAACAAAGTGAATGGAGACGTTTCCATATTGGACAAGTTCGCGCTGCACAATCACCACCTTATTGTGATTCAAACGACGATCATCAAGGGCAAATTCAAAGGAGAGGAAGTCCTTATCCCACCAATTCCGATAATTCCAACTGATCTTTCATTATAATTCAAGCGGATTGAGTTCCCCATTCGATTGACTTTTGCGATGACAATCAATAAATCGCAAGGCCAATCGTTGTAAGTCTGTGGGATTAATCACGAATTTCCCTGTTTTTCGCATTGTCAGCTGTACGATGCCTGTTCGCGCGTTAAAAACCCGTCTTCGTTGTTTGTTTTTGCGCCGGAAAACAAATCAAAAATCATTGTTTATCATATCGTTCTCTACTGATTTCGATTCCATTCAAATAAATCGCATTGAAATTTGAACTATCTGTGTTTTATTATTACTCTGGTTAAATTGTGGCGAGTCGAAGTTCGCCGGGTTTGCTAGTTAATAATAAAATATATGAGAATTGGTGGGTTGCAATCTTCATTGAAGCACCCTGTGATATACAACATTTTTCGTTTTGTTACCAGGCGCAAGAACAAATAAAACAGATAGCTTTCCGACTCGTAAACATGCCGCGTATAATTAACCATGAGAAAAATATGATTTTTTTAGATTTAGACCACAAACATTCAAGGATTGGTCTTGTGATTTGCTAATCGGCATGGCGAATGCAAGACGAATCGGAAAATGAAATCGTGTAAACTCAAACGGCATATCGGTTGAGATTATCGGAATCCTCTGCATGAGAAGTTCCTCATCTTTGCATTTTCCTTTGAGCATCGTCGCGTAAATCGCATTGAGCATCAGTTTAATTATTACCAAGCGCTTTCCGTTGCATAGTTTTGGTTGATTTAGGTTTTGAACCATGATTATTATCGAGCCAACCTTTAGTTGTAAATTGTGCGGTGGTAAGTCAGGCACATCCAAGGAGTTTGAAAATTCAATAGGATAGCTGGTAACTTCATCTTCTTTTGTTATACAGTCAATAGATTTGAATAAATGAAGTGTACCAATGATTCCATTCTGCATTACGAAGTTTAAGTCATCCACACCTATATTCTTAGCTGCCAACATTGCTTGCTCACTCCACCATTCGTTATTTTTGTGATTAGGTATTATATTTGCGATTACTTTGCTGATAAGTTCGTCTTTCGATGAGACAAAATTACAGAAATTTGAAGAAAATTAAATCAATCCCCTCGATTCGCGGATAGGATCTTGACTATTGCCGATAGTCAGCAATTGCTCAAAGAAGTCTTCAGCAGATGTTTCATTCAGCAATACAACTCTGATGTTTGTTGTCGGCTGAAGTTTCTTCACATAGCGCCATAGATGATGATGATTTGAGGCAAGCGTTTATTTTATCGGCAACAGTTGATCGTGGAATTTCTGGAAGTGTTTGACGGAAACGCCAGGCAGTAAAATCGTTGCGCCACCAAAACACCTCAAGTTATTGCATAGACCTTTTAATGTTCGATTATCTGCTTCCAATTCGCGTTTATGCGCCATTGCGGACAAATGCACGTCCCAGATGATGATTTTTGATGCTATTAGAACTTTGGCCATTGCGGAGTGTTTTGCAATATTACATGTTACTTGTTCAATAGTTTAAAAATTTAGCGACAATTTTAATGCTGAATGAGTCGAGCGGCATCCTTCTAATAATGTTGTTGCCATTCCAGAAGAAGAAAACTACAATTACTGATTTGAGGAATGCCTTACCGGTGCCACCAGGGGCATTCAGGAAAAATAAACTAACATTTCCATCATCAATTGCTTTCATTAATGTATCATAGTCTTAATTCTGTTGGGAATTCAATAGGGTTACATTCGTCTGAACTACTAAGTGCAATTCATGGGGATCATATTCACGTTCCCGTTCCAATTCTTGATTAAATTCGTCATATATTCCATAATATTAGAATATTACAATTCAAACATCTTCTCATAGAATTTGCAAATTAGTTTTATTGCATAGACTTAAGATGCAGGTTTTTCTTAAAACGCATTACTGATGAAAGTTATCCGTAAGACTTAAGGCAATATTCCAATGACACCCATTAACTGTTCGCTCCATAGGAAGATGAAGTACACTACTTGGTATCGTGGAGCGTATTTCCACATCAACGTCAACTTTATTAATTTCCAAAAACGTACAAAGTTGCTCTATTTGTACTAAAATTACTTATTCTAGAAAATGCTACAATATTTCAGAGAGAACACATATTTACATTATGGGTGCAACAAAGACAAACATATTTACAGAATATCATAGACTTAATTCTAGAATGTTCTTATTTACATAACAGGTGAAAAGGAGATAACAATAAACTATATAATAGGAGTGAGAGAACAAACATAACTTATTGTCGTAAACGTAATCCTAGAAAAGTCCCACCCACAGATAAAGAGGGAAAAAGATTACATATATCATACTTGAATGTTCTGGGAGCGGTTATGATGATCTTTCTAGAATATACACTTAGAGAAATTACACTCATATACTACAACTATTTAATGTGAAATTATAGGTTAACTTGCTCATTACAGCAAATCCTCATGTCCTTATTTTCAGGCACATCAACTCCAAATGCACCAAATCTAATGAACATGCCAACATATTATACCAGCTATCACCTATAAGACGTACGGCTATATTGTAAACTATTCACTAGGAATTACACAACTATATTTTGTTCATCTGGGCTCCTAAAACTCATCCACCAGTCTCATTAAAGCTTGTTAGATGCATGTACGGCGACCTAGTCTGTAAATTCACTGCAAAGTCATTATTCTTCTTCAACTACAGATACGTTGCAACAACTTAGACTGTATTTCTGATACAGGGTAATCAATTTAGTATTTTCCAAACCGCGGATCTGCAAAACTGTCAGCTTTTAAATATCTGTCATTTAAAGTGTAATTTATTTTGTGAAAGGTTTGCCATTTACGAATATTGATGGTTTAACAGCCGAAGAATGCGTTAAAACATACTACAAAAGTGGTGATTCAAACGTGGGTACTTTTCGTGCATTACGGGGTGATTATGGTCGCCATAATCGGAATTGATAAGATTATGAAGATATTTGAAACTTCATCGCAATGTGCGCATAGCCGAAAATATCGCTTTTGTTATTAAAAGTTTGGCAGATAATCCAAATTTAAATTCAGAGCGCTAAGGGCGTACGATAACCGATTTTTTTTGGCTTGCAATTGAAGATTTTGAACAGGATGATCTGTGGTTTCAAAGAGACGGTGCCACGAGCCACACAACATGACC
>JAHXMU010026239.1:300408-315171 GCA_019455685.1 Philornis downsi
GATCTGTGGTTTCAAAGAGACGGTGCCACGAGCCACACAACATGACCAATTCGGCTTTATTTAATGAGAAGTTTTCAGAAAGCCACCAAGATCATGCGATTTGACGCCGTTAGACTTTTTTGTGGGTCTACGTCAAAGACCGTGTTTGCGCAGATAATCCCCAAACGTTGGAGTATCTGAAAACCAACATTAGTCAAGTTATCGCCGAGATACCGCCCAAAATGTGCGAAGAAGTAGTCGGAAACTACCTCAAAAGGATCCACTGCTGCAATCAATCCAGAGGCGGTCATTTAAATGACATTGTATCGTATATCGTACTTAATGGCAAAGTCCAAGCATTGTAATGAAATAAAAGTTTCATCGAAATCTTAGCTTTAAGTGTAGTTTATTTAACTTTACTTTCAAAACCGAAAAATGGATTACCCGGTACTTGCGTTCGTTCGATTTGGTCTTCTTCGATGCTCAAAAATTTTTGGGTTATCTTCCTCAATTCCTATAGCTGTTGCAGCATTTCGTTTCAAATTGCTTATTGGTTAAATAGATTTAAATATGTTGTTGCTGCGTGGTTAATAATTCATTTGTGAACTTTTTTTTCGCGCTTGGCTTATTTCAGTTGTTGTCGATGGTGTCGTCGCTAGCGCTGTTGTCGTGATGCGATGTCTGTTCTCATCTCTTTCAATCATGTTGCACGTCGGCCATAATTTACCTACGCATTGGGACCGTAGCAGCTGTTGCAACAACCGCTGCATGGCACTCAAGGAGCATCTCAAGAAGACGCACAGTGAATTGTTAAATTTCTAATTGTAGCATTTGTAAAACGTCTTGAGTGGTTACGGCACCCATCATAGTGCTGTTATTATGGTTATTGGCAATTAATGTTAGTCATTTGTCACTTGTGTACCAGTTTGTTCAATAGGTAACATCAAACAGGATTGTAGTGTGTCAAATGGTTTCAGGTGGATAAAGGCTGATGAGCACTCTACTCTAAGTAGTTCAGTAGTTCTAAATGCAGGATTACTAGGTACGGATGTTCATAGTTATGATTGACGGCGGGCGGCATGAAACAGATGCGAAATGCGAATCGAAATTTAAGTGCATTATGTTTTGAGTTCAAAAAAGACTATGCTAGGATATGCACCAACTTTTGCCCAATCAGTCTTTTACCAATCGCTCATAAGTTTAAGTCGAGTGTGATAAGTGAAAGATTAAAGCATGTTCTATCTGACCAGAATGGGAAAAGAAGCAAGAAAAACTGGTCGACAGTAAAGCTTCCTTCGACTGTTCGATAAATTCTTAGTGAAACTTTTTACACTAAATGATTATTCAGCCAGGGCGTAATGAGAATTCACGAGATCTCTTCAATATACTGTTTCAGATGTTTATGAGGAAAGCTGCAATTAGCACGGCTGAAATCACATTTAACAAAAGCCAGATGCTACTTACATATGCTTATCGTATGATTGTTATATCATTATTGCCGGAAAATTGCGAGATATTACTGTAGTCTTCTCAAGCACTGAGAAGGAGTCAACAAAACTAAGTTTGGTGGTAATCGAGGATAAACAAAGTTAATTTTTTGGGCGAATAAAGAGCGTTTTTATTTGAAATGCCGTGTGAATGATGACAACTGTAATATTGAAGCTGAGCATGAATTCAACTACCTCGGCTCATCCGCGAATAAAACTGATGATGTTAGCTGCCAATTTCTGGCAGACAGTTGTCAGAATGAGCTAAGCAAAACAAAGATTAAAGACAAAACTCTCTCTCTCGACGAACCAAAAACAACTGTACTATGTATTGTTTTTACCTCTACTGTTGTATAACACAAAATCCTGGATTATGACACAATTGAACGAATCGGTTGTGAAAGTGTTTGAGAGAAAATTATTCCGGAAAATATATGGCGTAAGTTATCGTAAGCGAAAAATATCGGCCGTGAATGAATTGTATGGGCTATCTATCGATATGGACGTGGTCAAGTGCATCAAAAGGTAGAGATAACTTTGGCTGAGTTAGTTTAGGTCAGGTCAGTGTGGCAGTCTGAATAGACTGCATAGTCTACTGTGATACCACGGAGACTAGAGATATGGATGCCCCTAGACTCCAACACGACTGGAGTCCGTAATGTTGTCCTAGTCTTGCAAGCTCGTCTGCTCTGCAGTTCCCTGGTGCGTCCCTGTGGCCCGGCAACCTTATGTGAATGTTGAAATACTGAGCCATATCGTTAAGAGATCTGTGGAAATTCAGGGATGATGCTGGGTTCAGGAAGACAGAATTCAGGGATCTAATGGCAGCTTGACTATCTGCGAATATGTTAATCCCTACCGTGGTGATAATGTTGTATCTCAGCCGTTCTACCACTTCCTTAATGACCAAAATTTTGGCCTGATAAACACTACAGTGATCAAGTAGTCTTCCGACTATAATTTGCCCTAGGTGTTTGGAGTAGACCCCGAAACCAACATGATTGTTTAACTTTGAGTAGTCAGTCAGTGTAAAAGTCGACATACAGTCTTGTATCAGGTGCTTTACGTTTTTACGTATCTCTATCTGGTATAAGTACGAGTATATTGTACTTCTTGACGAACAGTGGTTCATGTTAACATGTTTGACCACTGTTGAGCGCGAACTCGTTGAGCGCGACAAAAGAGAGCGATTAATACTCTCAAAACTTGGTGTGACTAATTGGAGAGAAAGCGCGGTACACCGAAGTACTTGAGACTATTTTCTGCATGAGCCATATAATAGATAAGAATGTCTATTCTGGGTGCTATCCAAGTAAGTAAGAATTTACTTACCTGAAGCGCAGTGTGTCGTTCAGTTTACTCAAATTGAACCTTTTTACATTACACGAATATCTGATGGCATTACTAGGGAAATCCTCCACTTAAGTTCAGAAATAGAAAACTGGTAGAAAATTTTTGTAAAAAGCATATTTCTGTTTACTTACAAGTAAAAAACAATCAGATATCCCAAGTTAGAAAGAACTTTGCAGTCTCCTTTATTACACAAGTTTTCTAATTCACAGCGCATTGGATCAATCCCACATCATCTGACAATAATTTATATTTCACATAATACTGGCAGCTGCGCTTAAATAACAACGCAATAATGTTGCGGCCCATTAACCCGAAATATCCGATTTCACAAATAACAAACGGCGTGGTGGGAGCTTGACGCTGGTACAATTCATATAGACTTAAAATTTGCTGGTATGTGGTGAAGATCTGCACAGTACATACGAGTAAATTCTTTTGCTATTTTAGTCTATCTTGTAAATTCATTACAGAAGCGTGACGCGTTGCCGAAAATTGATTTTGTTTAAATTTACGATACATTAAAATGAACAATAGGGTAGATTAGGTTAGGTTAGTGTGGAAGTTTGAATAGACAGACTCAGGTTGTCCCTAGTCTTGCCAGCTTGTCTGCTCTGCAGTTCCTTGGTATGTCCTTGTGGCCCGGCACCCAAATAAGGTGAACGTTGAAATACTGAGCCACCTCGTTAAGAGATCTGCAGAAGTTCAAGGCTGATGCTGAGTTCAGAAAGACAGAATACAGGGATCTAATGGCAGCTTGATTATCAGCGAATATGTTAATCCCCACCGTGGAGAGGGATTAGATTAGATCAGCCATTCTGCCACTTCCTTAATGGCCAAAACTTCGGCCTGATAAACGCTACAGCGATCAGGTAGTCTTTTTGCTATATTTAGCCCCAGGTATCTGGAGTAGAATCCCGAAACCTACCTGATCATTTAATTTTGAGCCGTCAGTGTAGAAATCGACATACAGTCTTATACCAGGAGTTATACATTTCCATGCATCTCTGTCTGGTATAAGTATATGGTACTTTTTGTCGAACTGTGATTCAGCCATAGTGTAGTCTATGTAGTCAGGCACCATGTTGAGAGTCACAGTGTGACCATAACCACTGTTTGACCACTTTGACGGCTCTCTTAGTCTTACCGGTGCAGCGGCGGCAGTCTGCATACTAATTATGTCCAGGGTAATAAATGCAAAATTACATTTAGTGTTTCGGATGGGGTGGTGCGGAGAGCACCTGTGATGCACAGACTAGCCATCCTCTGGACGTTGTCCAGTATCCATACAGAATGTGGACTTCTCAAGTACCTTCCACCAGACGATAACACCATACAATATTATCGGTCTTACTACTGCAGTATACAGTGGTCTTTTCGCCCTGTCTAGAATGTTGAGTTTGAAATTCATCTTTTTGTCTAATAATACACCAAGGTATTTTGCACAGTCCGCGAAAGGAATTTCAGTATCCCCCAGGGAGATAGGATCCACAGGTGAAATCCTGTACCCTCTGGTGAACAGAACCATTTCGGTCGTTACAGTGAGAAAGGCTCTTTGAAGGATGTGTCTTAATTCTCATAAACTTTCCCCTAACTGCTATCGCCATATCATCCGCGTATGCGACAACCTTGACCCTAGCCTTCCCTAAAGAGAACAGACTACTGTTCAGAGTGAAGTTCCATAGTAGTGGGGATAGAACACCTCTTGGGGTGTACCCCTACTGACATATCTGTATAGGTCCAACGACCCTAATCTAGCCCTGATATGTCTCTTCATAAGAAGATCGCACACTAGACTTCTAATACTGACGTCTACTCCCAGGTTTGATAGTGCTGCAATTATCGTATCAAGAGAAACGTCATTGAACGCCCCTTCTATATCCAGAAAGGCTACCAAAGTATACTTCTTGACGGCGAGTGAACCTTCGATGAATCCGGTCAGGTCGTACAGGGCAGTCTCAGTGGACTTACCCTTGCGGTAAGCATGTTGTCTATCCGACAACGGCTTCCGGTCTATGCTCGACCTAAGATAGCTGTCAATGAGTCTCTCCATTGTCTTAAGGAGAAGCGATGACAGGGTGTTAGGTCTAAAATCTCTTAGCCCCGTATGGGAGGTTTTCTCGGCTTTGGGAATAAAGACCACCTTGGTCTCCCTCCACATATGGTAATTATAAGTCTATTTGAAAGTTAATTAATTAACCTGTCATGGATTTTATTCACTATTGTGTCACATTTCATTATGGAAACATTTACAAATTATTCATCCCTTTTGCGAAACTCAGCATCCTATGAAAGATACGTTTCGTACACCTAGATTATCTTAAAGTTCACAAAATCGGTTTACTGATCAGAGTTTGAGCGCGATCGGTCACTTAGTCATTTGGTGATTGATTTTGCCACTTCATCTCAAGTGTGTTTTACGATTTTTACAATGTATAAAAATATCGAGCAATAAATTTGTCTCAAATTTTGTATTGCAAAAAAGAATTTTTTTTTGTATTGTATAAGATTTACAATGGACAAAAATATCGAACGAAGAATTTAATTTACATTTTATATTGCAAATGCAATTTCGTTTATTTAAACGCTGACATTTTGATAGAAGGCTTATAGTGAATCGATGTTATCAAAAACATGTGTATATGAGTGGTACAGTGCATTCATCGATACAGTGAATGAAATTGTAACTGGAAATAGTCTTTTAAGTTTGTATGTCACGAATCAATTCGTACCATTTTACATGATTGTTTGCTTTGCTGAAACTCTCTGCCGCTCGACTAGTTCCGAAAGATATAAATTTTCTTCAAAAATTCAATAGCATGAAGGCGTCTAAAGACACACTAAAATGATGATGAAACATGGATTTACGAGTTTAACATACAAACCAGTAACAAGTTTTGGAATGGCATCTTTCTGTCGACCCGAAACCGGAACAATCACGTCGAAGTTAGTCAAAAGTCAAAATAATATTGGCGGTTTTTTTGATTATCATCCATGATTATTGTGAATTCATACCAGAAAATCAGGCAGCAAATGAAGGATAACATCAAGGTATTATGCGGTGCTGGAAAGAACAAAAGCAATAAATTTGGAAAGGACACACTTGTATTTTCCACTACGACAAAGCACTGTCTCAAAAGGCTGTCATTATGAACGAATTTTTGGCAAAAACATACAATACCATCGAACAATCACTATGCTTACATGATGTGGTTCCACCTGGCTTTTTTTGCTCCTTCCAAAATTCAGATTATCATTTTCGCCTTTCAGTCGAATGCTTTTTTATATCTAATAAAAGTGTATTCGTGTTCAGGAAAATGTGTTTGAAAAAGCATACAGAATTCAGCTCGCAATTAAAGCTACAAGACCTCTCGAAGCATCACTGTTTCTTTCTATAACTTTTGGAGAAGACCAATTTCTTCCAATATTAATAAACAAAATTTTTGCATTTCGTACAAAGAACAACCTTAAGAGGTCCGTCCAATAGTCGTCGTTATATGCAAAAAAAATTTTTTTGATGTGATTTGAAGGCTGATGAAAACTCTGGTTCATTTTTTTTCAAAAATTAGACCTGCCGGAACAAAATGACAGACAGACAGACTGACAAAGGCAATTTGCTGTCTGTAAGACCTTGACAGCATTTACGTAGATTTAACAAGACGTCACTACTCGTCAAATAGCTCATTAAAACTGGGAATTATTACGAGAACTATTGGGAAAACAGTAATTTTTGCGCGGTGGCCAGTTACGGTCAACATTTGAAAGAAATAATTTTTAAAAATAAATGTAATGTGTGACTCTTTCCTCATTTCTGAAAAACAACATGTAAATTATTCGCCCGATGTATACGGTTATCCATATAGTGGTATAAAAACCGTGGGTCGGGCAAGGCTGTCATTTGAAGTGTTATGTATTTAGTGACAGATTTGCCATTTACGAATATGCCTCGTTTAACAACCGAAGAACGCACAAAAATAGTTGAAACCTACTACAAAAGTGGTGATTCAAACGTGGCCTTTCAATCGAACACAATTTTCTTCGGCGATGAAGCTCATTTCTCACTCGGTGTTTACGTAACTAAGCAAAACTGTCGCATGTGAGTCTCAGAGAACCCAAAATTGATTGCGGAAAAGTCATTGCATCCGGATAAAGTAACTGTTTGGGCACATTATGGTCTGGAAGTGTCGATCCAGAGGCGGTCATTTAAATGACATTGTTTTTCGTACATAATGGCAAGGTCTAAGTATTATAATAAAATAAAACGTTCAGTGAATTATGTGTGTTTTAAGTTTACCTGAAATCGAAATATGGACAACCCTATATTTGGCAGTCAACACGAACCAGCTTCAAAAATGCTTCCGAAATGCTATTTCATAATTTAAAATTTCGTTTATTTGAAGAAATTCTACCTCATTATCACTGGTTATTTTCTAAGTTTTGTAAAAGAAACTACTTATTACTACATTGGGAATAAGGAATGAATTGACGCTGTAGTAGGGTACACAATCACTTTGATACAGATAAGTAATTGATTGTTTTAAATGATTCCGAATGTTGAAAACACTGTGTATCTTTAATGGCACATTTTAGTTACGATTAAGTTGCCATCTATTGGTTTGTATTTGGCACAGTATGTAGAGAATGACGACATCCATTTATATCAATTAAGCGTAGTAGGTGCAAATGGAAATAATACTGCTGTGGACTACTTTTAATTGATTACATCGAAGAATTTGTGCATACTGCACTAAGATAACGAACGAGTGAACATATGAGATGAAAAATTGAAAACAAATTCCTTGCTTCCCATGAATGAAATATGGAAAATCTTCTCACGTTCGACGAGCTTACATGCAATCTATTTTTAGGCTAACAGAAAGTGTTTTACTATTTGAGGACGATTTCGAACATCGATTTACAAGGTTTTTAGGTTATTGGATTACACCAAGACGCACGCAGTGACGACCGCCATACAGTGTGGTGGGAAAACATGTTGCACAAATCAAATTTCGCTTTATTCGTCTGGTCAGAAATGTTGCAACTTCTGCAATTTCACTTATTAAAACTTGACCCGAAGGAATTGGATAAACGGGTCTTTACTAGGATGCTTTGTACCGTTTACCCCTAAAACGCAAAGCCTCTCTACCCGATCCTGTAATTAAGCAAGCAAAGGATGATACTTGCGTAAAAACACAGTAGTGTGGCCTTGTGCCAGGCGCCCTAGGAACAGGTGGATGATGTCTTGTAGTCTACCTATAATATGACATCAAATTGATCTTGGAACTCGTTTTTCGAAAACAAAGTAAAGGGGAGAGTCATAGTTTGACAAAACAATTACATACCCTGGCAACAGGAGCGGACATAGAGAAGCCGTCGAGAAATATCGGGAGATTTATCTTCTCCGTTTTAATAGTCGTACGACCATAGAGTTCCTTCGTGGAGAGATATGGTTAATACACTAGAGGAGCATGGCATTAATTTGCTGTGTTAATATTTTCTCCTCGGACATTAAAAATCTTTGCCGTAGGTAATGGATTACCAGTTCCATGCGAGGTATGATAAAGCAAAACTGGAGTAGCTTGTCTGCGAAACCCAGACCAGAGAGTTCTTCTCTTCTGGTAGCACGGGTGACCAGGGGCTCAAGGAACATTGTTCCTTCCTGGTCGATGGCGTTGGACCCCTTGTGGGAGCATCGTGCTGGTTGTGGTTGCCCGAACATGTGTTTCCAGTGCTTTTGCGTTGCTGAAGGAAGACAGAAGCTTGGAGAACGCTGTTCATGTCTATCCGAGGACTTCCTAGATTACCCCAACACCTAACCGGGAGGTAATTCACTTCAAACCAAGTGACTGCAAAGGTACTTTGGCCGTGAGAGGAAGCGGGCCCTGAGGAAGTTTTACCAAGAGAAACTACTTCTAATCTCAGAAGTAGTTCAACTAATCCTTTCGGAATTAGTTTGGGTACTCCAAAGGGGCGCCGGCTGCTGCAAGAAGAAAAGATTTATAGAAAACAGCCCCGTGTGCGATGGCACACCATGAGTAAGGCCGCACGGAGAGACTCATGTAAATATACACAGTTGATTGATTTACGCGAAGGAACGATTTGATTTGATACCACAAAGATGTTAATGTTCAAAGTACTTTGAACTTTATAAACTCCCCAAAAAACGTACAAAGTTGCTCTATTTATACTAAAATTACTTATTCTAGAAAATGCTACAATATTTCAGAGAGAACACATATTTACATAATGGGTGCAACAAGGACAAACATATTTACAGAATAATGTTGTACATTATAGACTTAATTTTAGAATGTTGTTATATACAAAACAAGTGAAAAGGAGATAACAATAAACTATATAATAGGAGTGAGAGGAACAAACATAACTTGTTGTCGTAAACGTAATTCTAGAAATGTCCCACCCACAGATAAAGGGGGAAAGAGATTACATATATCATACTTGAATGTTCTAGGCGCAGTTTTGATGATCTTTCTAGAGTATATACTTAGACAAACTTCACTCATATACTACAGTACTAAATGTCTTTTCATCAAATTGGTTTCATAGATTTTTAGGCGATAAGCCTGGTAAGCACGGTAACTGTTGTGAATCTCTGTGAAACTTCTTAAAACTTGATACAGCCCAATATTTTGTCGGGGGTAAATTAGCAGATTATAAATGATTTCTCTATATTTTCCCTCTAATTCATAGATTACAGTAAACTACATTGTTTCCGTTCTAATGCCTTGTGATGTCTGGCGATATTTAAAAGGATCGACCGCTTGGCTACGCTCCTTTAAACACCTCTTATGCAATTGATTGATTTAATTTAAATATCGGGTTATCCATTTAGTGATTTTAAAACTGCCGGTCTGGCAAGGCTGTCGGCTATTAAATACCTGTCGTCTGAAGTGTTATTTGTCTAGTTAAAGGTTTGCCATTTACGAATATGGATCATTTAATAACCGAAGAACGCTTAAAAGTGGTTAAAACTTAATACAAAAGTGATGTTTCAAGCGTGAGCACTTTTAGTGCATTACGGGGTGATTAAAGTTGTTATAATCGACCTACTGTTTAAAGAATTATCAAGATTATAAAGAAATTTGAAGAGACTGGAAGCGTTACGGACGGGGTCAGGCTTGTGCGTCATCGCAATGTCTGCACTGATGAGAATATGTATTGCTTCTGTTAGTGAATGTTTGGCGGATAATCCGAATTCCAATTCAGAGCGTTATGGCCATATGATAACCGATTTCTTTTTGTCCTACAATTGAAGATTATGAACTGGACGATATATGATTTCAACAAGATGGAGCCACGAGTCATATAACATGACCGATTTTGTATTTATTGCATGAGAAGTTTCCACAAAGCGTAATTTCACGCTTTGGCGACGTTAATTGAACACTTAGATCATGCGATTAGACTTGTTTTGTGAGTCTATATAAAGACCATGTTTACGTGGGTAATCCTAAAACGTTGGAGCATTTAAAAACCAAAGTTCAAGTTATCGCCGAGAAGTCGCCCAAAATATGTGAAAAAGTGGTCGAAAATTACCTCAAAATGATCCACTGCTGTAACCAATCCAGAGGTAGTCAATTAATTGGCATTGTATTTTGTACATTTCGCATTATAATAAAATAAAAGTTTCACCAAAATCATAGTTTTATGTGTGTTTTATTTAACTTTAGTTTTGAAACAGAAAAATAGATAAGACGATACTTTAAGATTAATATCTTTCAAGTAATTGTACGGAATTTAATAAAATTTGATACATATCATGCCTTTTATAGTTTTTAGTTCTGATAACAAAAATGGATTGCAATCTTTTACTTTCCACACGAATGACGGATTTAAACCATATATTCTCAGGTTCATATCTTTTATTTAGTTACTTCAAATTCAATCGAATTTAGCAAGCGCTAAGCGTTTCCGGAAAAGAAAATGCAAAGCATTTTTCCACAACTTCCGGAAGTTTCCATTACAAATTACAGTTTTCCAAAATGTAATCTTTTCACTCGAATTTTTAATTGGCAGGCTACCGCAGCCGAGATTTTTCTTCATTCAACCAACTAACAACCAACTGTAAAACTTGAGGAAACTTGATTAAGCGAAAGAAAATCTAATTCTTTCGCTGTAGCAAAACTAGCAAAAATATTGTAGTCTCCTTATACAGGGTGGCGCAATAGAACGTACATATTGCATCATCTTTTTTTGCGGGGTAGAAAAGGCGCGGGCGCCTACATCGTTTGGTTGGCGGGCTCATGGAGTTTTAGTCGCTATGAATCACTTCGACGGGAAGCGTCGCGCATTTTGCGTGCGAGCATTTTACGAGAACTCTCGTTCATATATTGCTACTAGGCGACTATATTGTGCTGAATATGGACTACGGCGAATTAGAGAAGCTCCGAGTGCTAATTTAAATAAAATATGGGTAAAGCGTTCTGAAGAGACCGGTCTAGGACCGAAGACAATGTTGGGAGAGTTATGGAGTCAGTACGAGGAAATCCACAAATGTCGACTCGCAAGAGATAATCTGTCTTACAATTATCGCGACGAAGTTTGCAACGAATTTTAACATTAGATCTTAAACTGCATCCATATAAGCTGCAATTAACACAAGAATTGAAAGAGTCTGACTTCATAGCAAGGCTCGCATTTGCTAATGAAATGCTTAATCGATTTTCCAATTTTGACAATATCCTTTTCTCTGACCAGGCTCATTTCCTTATGAATGGGTTCGTAAACCGTCAAAATTGTCGTTACTGAAACAGTGAAAATCCCAAAATCAAACACCAGAAATCATTGCATAGTCCTAAAGTGACAGTATGGGCAGCAATCTCTGGCAGAGGAATAATTGGTCCTTTTTTCTTCGAAAATACGCGGAGCCAAAACGTCACGGTTAATACGGAACGCTATGTTGAGATGTTGGACGGATTTTCGGCTCCAGAAATTGAAAGTTCAAGAATAGTGAATTCCAGAACTTGGTTCCAACAAGATGGAGCTACCTGTCACACATCAAATGACTCCATGCCGGTGGTGAAGCAGATGTTCCCTGGCAAACTGATTTCGAAAAGAGGTGATATCCCATGGCCCCCACGTAGTCTAGACTTGACACCTCTTGACTTTTTTTTGTGGGGATACCTCAAACACAAAGTCTACAGTAATAATCCAAGAAACATCGTTCAGCTCATTACACCAGTATTACTGAAGAAAGTTTTCAATAATTTTCGTTTGCGGTTAGAGGAGTGCCGTCGTAGAGAGAGTCACCATTTAGATGATGTTATTTTTAAAAAATAAACTCCATTTATTACTTTACAATGCCTTAGATTTATTTTAACCATACCTTTTGTATTTATTTTTTAATCTATTTTTTAAATATGCACGTTCTATTGAGCCACCCTGTATAATAATATCTAAAAGAGCACTTCAGAAATTTAAAATTGTGCTGTTGTTTTTCTCGTCACAATATTTTTTTCGTAGGAAACCAGAAATTTGATACCGCTCAAACTTGTGCACCAATGCAATCGTTGGACGTTGGGTGAAGGTATTATCTATAAGAAATCTTTGTGTCGCTGCGTGGTTTATCTTGTGTAGCCCATTAAATATGAACTATTTTGAGGAAAATGAAAATATGCGAAATAAAATTTAATATTTGGGCGGAATTAAACCAATTTTTATTTTAAGTCGATTAGTCGATTATGAAGTGTTTGCCTTCATAGAAAAAAATACTCAAAAAAAACATTTTAAAATATCCCATTTCTGAAATTATTGAATTTTTTTCACAGCTTCATGTTTTGTTCAGATTTTAAACTTGAGTCCATATAATAAAAAGTGGTTTCATTTACTACCATCTCGTGCGCTGCGACAAAAAGGCTAGTCTTCCTTAGCAAATTATTGCTTTCTTGGCTTAATTATTGCCTTATTGCAATAAGTCTAACCTCTCTTTCTATTTTAGCATTACAGTTATAATGTTGTGGTGAGGTTAGTGGACATATGTTTCTGCTAGGCACCTATAATATGTATGTGTGTGGTCTCCCCGTCTTTGTCTTCTGTAGGACTTAATAAAATATACCTTACTTTCAACCGCAAAAGAGAGTATGTAAGCCTACAGCACATTCACTTAAGTTCACTCCCTTCTGCTTGGCTACTAAAGCAAATGTTATAGTACTTGCGTCCAACGCGTCATTTTTATGACCTTGATATCTCCTGGATACCATAACTAGCTTTATACTTGCCAAGGATATCCCCCAATTGGATAGAGACATCTTTTCGGTAAAGAGTCCAAACATTCTTGGTGCATATCTCTAAATCATGGTCGGATGTTTACGGAGGTAGTCAACATTGTTTTTATTTAATATAATAATTTAAGAATTTTATTTTATTTTAGCTTGTTAGGCCACTGCCTTCCGTTCTTGTATTGGATCTGCTTGCGACTAGTAGGCTTTCATAAAGGTTGAGGTTCAACAACACATGTGGCCTAATTGCCCATGGCGATGTTAGCATGCCACTTAGGTTGGCCAATTGAATGTCTTTCCACTTTAGCTACCAAGAAGTTACCCGGAGTTTGGAAGCTGCTTGAGAAAGCACAAAAAAAATTTCTCCATGAGAAATGATACTGGCCAGTATTGAGTTTGAAAAGAATGTGGACACATTTCTCACTGAGATTTCTGGTTTTAACTAGCGCTATCACTCTTTTAGAGTGCTCTTCTCCACAAAAATTTCCAATAAGAAACAAAATATTTGAAGAAGCCAGAGTCCTTAGATTATAATCCTTAGAATATCATCTACCTCGCGATCTGTTTAGTATACCTACGAAGATAATTATGGAAAGAGATTTGAGAGAAGTTAACTAGAAGGGCATAAACATTATCCAATCCACTTTGTAAGTAAGTAAAAATTACAGTGTGTTTTCATTGCTATAATTAGCATAGAGATCATGTCATTTGACGTCGTCAGACGTTGGAGCATTTGAAAACCAAGATTCGCCAAGTTATTGCCGAGATACCGCCCAAAAGTGTACTTAAATGTGGTCGAAAACTACCTCAAAAAGATCCACTGCTGCAACCAATAAAGAGGCGGCCATTTAAATGAAATAATATTTCGTACATAATGACGAGGTCCAATCGTTATGATGAAACAAAAGTTTCATCGTAATCATAGCTTTATATGTGATTTATTTAACTTTACTTTTGAAACCGAAAAATGAATAACCCTGTATTTAAAATCAAGTGAGCAATTGAAGGTTTGGCTGTAAATGATGAAAAATCTAAGAGTTTATACGTTTGGGAAGCTAAATATTGACAGCCATGACTTTGGTGAGATGAATAATTTCATATATCTCGGTTCCACCATGAGTACTATAATGATGCCACCCCAGAAAAGTGTTGCTTGCGATCAAATGGGATAAATAAGTAACTTTAAGGTTGTCTCTCTATGAACAAAGATGTTACTATATCAGACACCTACCCATCCTACCCATCTCTACCTATCCTGTCATTTAGAGCAGACTCCTGGCTTAGTAAGTAAGTAAATTTCCAAACTATTTTAAAGATGCCTTAAATAAAACTATATCAATGCTGGGCCGTTAAGTAAGCGATTTAAAGTCCTAGCAAAGATTTAACTGTTCGAGATTTTCGTCGTCCTTGGTTTATAATCAAATTTCAAAGCTGTTTTAAGGATGCGTTACTTTTAAAGCTATTTCAAATCTGAACCGCGATGGAGGCAGTTGGAATTCGGTTCCCCCTCAGGGCAAACATGGTGTTGGATGGTCTAACTTTGGGCAACATCGCTATATTGCAATTACGTTGATCATAACGATGTTGTCGTAAGACTTTTTGTTTTCCACGGACGAGGAAATTACAAAGAGTAACAAAAGTTTTCACTTTTTGCTGAAATTTTGGCCAACATTTAACGTACGTCACCATTTGTTTTTGCCTTTAGACAA
>JAHXMU010026239.1:315181-360785 GCA_019455685.1 Philornis downsi
TGTGGCCTAAATTGACATAAGCAGCATTTTCTGGCATGGAACAACAACAATTGCGTGAAACATGTCGGCCATAATTCACATCATCACCTATACTTTGAGGCTGTGTTTTTTGCTGGCCTGTTCTCATAGTCCACAAGCAGACAGTATATCATGTAGCTGGAATTTTACATAAGTAAGTATCCAAAAGACAATTTGCCCAAATCTTGTAATAAATGCTTTTCGGTGACCTTTCGGAATGACCTGTCGCTGTGTGGCGGCATTGATTGAGGAGCAAACAACAATGGGGACCCCCGAATGATGTTGATGGCGGGATTTATGTTGCGGTACTTTAAACGTTGCTATGGGTGATAGCGATGGCGGTGGTCGTGGCAGCGGTTTTCGTAAGTCGGGGGAAAATGTAATCCCATTGTTGGCTAACTGTAACCGTATCACTAATACCACCAACACCAACATTGCCACCACCACCGCTATCGCTGACACTGCTGGTTGCAGGCGATTTTCGTGCTGTGCTAAAAATATGCCACACAACATTAAGAGAGATTTACGCAATACTGTCGCTAGCAAAGTATTTTGGCCACACTGGCAATTTGTCAATTTAACAATTGTATGGAAATTTCGCTGGCAGCTTCAAAATCACAGAAGAAAAAATTGTGCAAATACTTCAACGTCATCATAGTCATCATCATCGCCACAACAGCCATCATCATCTATGTCTATCCTCGGATCATATGAATGAAGTTGATGTTGCTGCTATACTTCTCAGATATTGTTCGCTGCCAACTGCAAGTAATACTCGTATTATACAAATATTCAGTTTCTGCCGATTGTTGCTTTAGCATTTGCTCCAATTATTGGAAATATGTAGTTGCAAATTCACTCGTTTGATGCCCCAAGGTGTTGCAGTAGCAATCTTGTCTTATGCAACTTTTGTTGCTCGTGCGTTGTTTATTAACTGTTACTAGTCAGCCAGTCAGCATTATTGGCTAAGTAAATGTTGCGTGTTGTTTAAACGTTTTTCTTGACTTGCCAATTTTTCCCGGGTATTTGTTGAAATCTTTTTTAATTTCTTAATTTTTATTCAAACTGGCAGCAATGGACGGCAACATAGTGGGAATCACAATTCTAGTTTGTGATTTTTGTTTTTGCAAATAATTTTACAGCAATTTTGGCTGCGTATTGTGAAACATTTTAACAAACTTGATGTTAGTGGGAACTAAAGGTAATTAAGTGCCAATAAAGGTATACTTAGTAGCATTTGATTAATCTTAACATTTATTTTTTAACTCTTATGGAGGGCTATATCAACTTCAACAACACTTGAAACAACAACTCCATATGGAGGATGTTCTACTTGATTCTATTGTGCGAATAGCTGTCGGTGTTCCCTATAACCGTGACACACTATTGATATTTAACTTCTTACCTTAACCAAATCTGAATTGATTTAGCAATGTCATGACAGTTTGCTCAGAAATTTCCAAATGTAATTAGGCCCAGTTATCAATTTAGTATCACTAAAATTTTATAAAATTTAGTCCACTACAATAGTTTGTCATTCGTTTTCTTGCAAAGGACCTACGCAGTGACCAGTTCCTATATTTGTCAATATCAGTAGCAAATGTAATAAATATGATTTCATATGTAAAATATTAACATTTAAATTTGATGACGGTCGATCAAGTATTTCAGCCTCTAAAACAGTTTTCTAATAGAGGCGCAGTGCCTCCGAAAGTTTTGCTGACACACCCTACTTTATTAATATTTGCTCCAAACCACTCTAAATCTCCTAAATCTCTAATAGCACATGAATTACAGTCATTCGAAGCATTACATTGTGTGGACGGCGACAAGCTTCCTTTCCCAATTACACCCTAAGTTTGAACACGACAATTTTCTGAATGATAGAAACTGCCAATACGATCGGTTCGTTACTTTACACGGCAGACAGATATGACAGATATTTAGAACAAGGCGTTGCGCCACATATTTTCATTTTTACTCTTTACTCGAAGTGTTGCCAAGTTCACGTTGGATTAGAAAGCAAATGGTTAATGACACCGACTTAATATTTTGGCAAGCCTTCTATGTTGTTTTTTTCGAGGACGGTCCCAAAACTAGCCAACCTGACGTATAGATGGTGCTGGCAGTTTGAAAAAATTATTTTGGTGAAAAGTGGTAACCCTATAAAACATATATTTTAAGTTTCAAGGCGCCACGTTATTTAGTATTTTTCTATGAGCCATAAAAAGTAGACGATCTTTGTTAACATGGACAAAATTAGTCACCGTTATGTAATTCAATATTTCCATTTGAAAAGTTTCAGTCCAACTAATATTAAAGCCGAGCTATATTCTACTCTTGGGGAGTCTGCTCCTTTGTTTACGATTGTAAAATATTGGGTAGCAAAATTTTAACGAGGTCGTACGGGGTGCCAAGACGAACACCGTGGTGATCGACTAATCGAGGTATTCACGCCAGACACGGTAAAGAAAATCCACAAAATGCTATTGGATGATCGTCGGCTGAAGGTGCGTGAGCTAGCTGAAATTATGGGCATTTCAAAAAGTACTATACATCGTATATTGATCAAAAGTTTGAATATAAGAAGGCTGTGTGCAAGATGGGTGCCGCACTTGCTTTCTATAGAGAAGTAGAGTGTTAGGCGATGTTTCACTGCAATAAAGCCAAACTTATGAGGCATGTACGCACCACTTTGCAACTAACACAAAGGAACTGTCAAAGCGGTGGACTAGAATGGGAGAATCTTGTCTAAAGAAGGCAAAGATGGTTCCATCTACAGACAATTGCGTCTGTTTTTTGGGAAGCGCATGGCATTATTTTTATTGATCTTCAGAAAGGAAAAACCTTCAACGGCGAATATTATGCTAATTTATTGCAGCGTTTAGGTGGTGAAATTATGGGAAAAATATCGTATTTGGCGAAAAAGAAAGTGCTATTTTATCAAGACAATGCTACAGTTCACAAATCCACTATGGCGATGGTCAAAAGTAATGAGTTAAAGTTCGGATTGCTTCATCATGTACCTTATTTGCCATATTTTGCTCCCTCTGAGTATTTTTTGAAAAAAATGGTTGTGTTAAAAATTTTCTTAATTTTTTTTGTCTTCTTTGTTAAGCCAGATAGTTTTGAGACTGCCCTCGTAGAATGCTGAAGCATTATGTCACAATTAAAAAAAAGTTATCGAAATGGAATTCAAATGCAATGCTTTGTATTTGGCTGGAAAAACGATACAAGCCGTTGTTAACGGACTTAAAGTTGAAGGTCAGAACTCAACGTAATCCATGATAAAAATGTCAATGTGTCTGCTCGAAGCATGGGGCGCGTATTATAACATCACTTACGATTGAAGCCTCAAAAGGCATAAAAGAGTAAGAGCTAGTTCTAGCTAGTCACGAGCTTAAATGTTGAAACACTTACACGTTAGTGGCGATCTTAGGAATTTGGTCTTCTTTTAAAGAAAATAATTTTTATGGTTCAGGTTTATGTAAACAAATAACACGAATTTCTCTGCGAAGGCAACCTCCTGGTTTAGTGATGTTTTGGCCGCATTACGTTTACCACCCGTTTTCATTGGACACGGCGTAAAAGTAAATTAACAAGTCTGCCGTAAAAAAATTTTAAATGATGCTTGTTACCTTGGGTACGTAAACAATTTGGGTGAATTCATTGGACGTTTTAACAATGCTAGGCACTATCCCATGAAACCTGTGACACTGAACGTTTTTACAAGAAACTTTTTCCAGCTTCACTTTTTCGCATCAATGGTTTTATGTTCCATTGACTTAAACGCAATGTATTTTTGGAAGTCATCGATTTTGGAAGCCAAAATAGTAACTATCAAACTAAAAAATCAATATTCGAGATGGTTAACGCCTTAAAGATTGCTCTTCGCAAAAATTTTACAAAAAACCTTCAAGTCATATTCGTGCAACATGTGAAGTTCGATATCTACATCGAAAAATAACATATTTTTCTTAAAAGTTTAAATGTTTCTACGATATATTAAAGTTTTTATATAAATCGAAATTAATACAACTGCAGCTGTTTTAACTGGTAATGCTACGAGTGCCATTGGTTGTATACCTGTTATAGATTGTGACATATGACCGTTCAAAATATAAATTTGGGTGGAATGTGCCACGCCCCTTTTCGGATTCTTATCTTAAGACAGCATATTACAATTTCATGATTGATGGTAATATATTATTAAATTTTTATGACGATCGGTTAGTAAATTTGGTCATCGTTAGGTATTTTTTAAAAACGGACGAACGTACGAGTATATCTTTCTACGCCAGCAGAGAAGACTTCTGTGTACCAAGATAACCTCCAATAGTTCCCTAGAAATATTCGCTCACAATTGTTATTTGTGTGAGCGGTGCCACAACCTTTGTCCAAAAATTCCAAATGACGTTACATTGGTTTAGACGTCTATTTGGAAAATGCATATAAACATACAAATATTCAATTTCTATATATATCGATATGTATGAATAACTAATGATGCCAGATTTTTGATGGATGTAAGTTTATGAGTATTATTATAGATTACCAAATAAATTTTTGGTGAAAATTAATTTTACGTTGAGAACTCAGAAGAAAGCCCAAACGTTTTGTACGTGCCACAATCTATAACTTAGGCATAAAAAACCGGATTATGTACAAAGTACCATTAACTATTCAGCAAAAAAATGTAAGTACTCCAACAACAAATCACTTTTTCATTGCTTCCAAAAATGTTTGATAATAAAACAGTTATTTAAATGCAAATATTTTCCAATACAATGGAAGTTGTTTTAAAGAGCTTCCATGAATGTCAAAATATTGCTAATAACATTAAACTTTTCATATACAGGGTGTCCGTCGGGAAGGTATACTACTTTGTTTGTTTTGTAATTTTTGATTAAATGAAAGAGAATGGATCTTACATTGATAAATGTTTTATTTAATGACGGCAATTATGTATAGAATACAATATCAGGTAAATCTCCGCCTCTGTTAGCCTCACAATTGCGAGCCATTTCGTGCACATTTTTCATTACATTCTCACACATTTTACGTGGTATTTCATTAACTTCATCACGAATATTTTGTTTGAGTTGCTCAAGCGTTTCTGGTCTGTTTGCATAAACCTTGCTTTTCAGATATCCCCACAAAAAGGAGTCCGGAGCAGTCAAATCAAGCGACCGTGGCCAATCAACATAACCATTTCTTGAAATAACTTGTTGTGGGAAAACGTCTCGCAGTAAGTCCATAGTATTCCTGGCTGTATGCGATATGGCTTCGTCTTGTTGATACCAAGCCCAATCAATCAAGCCCAAAGCATGCAGTTGTGGCGTTAAAAAGTTTTCAATCATATCACGATATCGCTCCTCATTGACGGTTACCGTTACGCCGTTTTTTGTTTCAGAGAAGTAAGGTCCAATGATTCCTCCTCACCAAATTGCACACCAGACTGTCACTTTTAATTGATGCAAAGTTGACTGATGAATAATTTGAGGGTTTTCCACTGCCCAGAACCGACTATTCTGTTTATTCACATGTCTATCGATTCAAATGAAAATGTGCCTCATCACTCATTATGATTATTTCAAGAAAATCGGGGTTGTAATGGAAGAGCTATAACATCCTATTGGCTTATGTACGGCGGCGTAAATGGTCTTGTGGAAGAAGCTCTTGTATCAACTGAATCTTAAATGGAATCAAATGCAAATCCTTGTGCAAAATTGTGGCCAAAGTTGTTCTTTGAAGACCAAGCTGCTGAGCACGGCGTCCAATTGAGGTTGATGGATTGTTTTGAACTTTTTCTTGAGCAGCAGTAATATTTTCAGCCGATGTTGCAGTACGTTGTGGTCCACGCTTGGCCCTTTCAGCTACAGACCTTCTTTCTTCGAAATCATTCACTACACGATAAATAGTGCGCCTTGTTGGCACGTTGTTTCTTCCTCAAATTTCACGTAAGTTTCTCATCGTCAGAGTAATCGATGATTGATTTTGATAAAATGTTTTAACGATTAAAACACGTTGGTTTATCGAATATTTTTCCATAACAAATTTGCCACGTCTGTACTTGACGACTGCCCAATATGCACAGTCAAGACTAATGTTCACCAAAATGGCGTTAAAACAAAGTAGTATACCTTCAACACGGACACGCCGTAGTTTCAAATTGTTATCCTTTCCGAATCAAAAGTATATCTAATTTTGATTTTGATTCTTATATTTGAAACGAGTATACAAACAAAAGTACGTTAATTGGTTGAATATAAATTGCGTATTTGAACACATTATGTGAAAAAAATATAATAAAATAAAAAAACTATTAGATATCAGAATACCCAACATAAACTTCAACCTCAAAATAAATTTAAACATTATCTAACTGGTTATCAAAAATTTTACCTAGTATTTAATGTCGCAGCCGCCCCAGTTATTGTGGAGTCTAAATTTGTATTCATTTTATTGGTGTTTATTTGGTATTCAAGTATTGTATAAGATATGAATATATTATTATCTATTTAACCACTTAATTTGAAAAATATGATTTCCAATATCTACTATAAAAATTTGTTACCCCATTATTCCGTTGCAATGCCATTTAATAACTAATACGTGCATTTATTGCAAATTAGAGCAAAAAAATAAAATAACAAGATTAAATTGAATTTTGCAAATATTTATTGCTTGATTTCTTTTCCGAATAACGACGACGAGGAGTAGATATTACGATAAATTACCGGACAGCTTAACACTTTTGGCTATCACACAGATAGACCAGTTAACATTTCTTTAGCCAATAACAAACGCCCACATTTTGTAAATGTAATTTGTATAAAGATATTTCTATACTTGTACATTTGATCGCCAATAAATTGTTAATAAAATTGACAAAATAAATTCTTGGAAAAAAATCTCACGATGGTGGACACATTTGTGAAACACTCCAGCGAATGATAATAAAGGAACGAAAATGTCACAGGGAGTATTGGGTGAGAAGATATGAAAAGGGGTAAAATAAGTACGGGCGATGACAAATAACTGATGCGCTTCACCAACATACCGGGCTATCCTTTTTTCGGTTTCAAAGGTAAGGTTAAATAAAGCACACATAAAGTTATGATTTTGATGAAACTTTTATTTCATTATAATGATTGGATCTTGCCATTATGTACGAATTACAATGCCATTTAAATGACCGCCTATGGATTAGTCGGAGCAGTGGATCCTTTTGAGGTAGTTTTCGATTACCTTTTCTCACTTTTCGAACGTTATCGTTACTGTTAGCGAAAGTGTAGTAGATAATCTGCATTTGATTCCATGGCGGTGTCGGCAATTGGGCCTACCTTACTGCTCCTTATGGCGTCTTTTGCATTTGTATTTGCACCTTCAACCTTGTAGAGTCCAACTCTCGCAACAATTGAAGCCTGCTGACCATTCACAATGCCATAGATATGCTGATTGTGTGCTATAGTAACAGGTTTTCAATGGTGATTTTTCCAACAAAGCTAATTTCTCTCTATGGATTAGTCGGAGCAGTGGATCCTTTTGAGGTAGTTTTCGATTACCTTTTCTCACTTTTCGAACGGTATCTCGGCGATAACTTGATGAATGTTGGTTTCTAATGCTTCAACGTTTGGGTATTGTCCTCGTAAAAATGGTCATAAAATGTCATGGTGGCCAATTGACGCGTCAAAACGTGTAATTACGCTTCCAGCAAACTTTTCATGCAACCAAGCCAAAAATCGGTCGTGTTGTCTGGCTTTTGGCACCGTCTTGTTGAAACCACATATCGTTCGGTCCATAATCCTCAATTGCAGGCCAAAAAAAGTTGGTTATCGTACGGTCATAGGGCTCTGAATTGAAATTCGTATTATCTGCCACACTTTCACTAATAGAAGCTATATTTTCCACAGTGCGTATATTGCGATGATGCTCTGTAACGCTTCCAGTTTCTTCAATTTTTTTTATAATATTACTAATTCCTTGCACAGTAGGCCAATTATGTAATGTACGAAAAGTGCCCACATTTGAACCACCACTTTTATAGTAAGTTTTAGCAATTTTAACGCGTTCTTTGGTGGTAACGACAAACCTTTCACTAAATAAATAACACTTCTGATGATAAGTATTTAACAGCTGACATCCTTGGCAGACCGACGGTTCTGAAACCACTAAATGGATGACTGTATAGTGTGCTTTAAATTAAAAATATAGAAAATTTTTAATTTTTTTTTTGTTTTAAAATATGGTAGGTTGGACTCAATAACCAGCAAAAACAATGCATACGAGTATATTTATGCTGTGCTGACACTGGTGAAGTTGTCCCATTTCCTTTCGGGGTATGGACAGAGGTTCGTGGCTGCACAAATGTTGATTTACAACAGATTGTAAAGTGCCCAGATGTCCATAAGAAAGGAATTTAGTGCACAAATATTATTTGGTACAAAACAACTTCCAAATTTGCGAAATGTGGGTCAATACAAGCGGAATGAGCAAGAAAAGATTAACAGCAATTTTCAGTAAGTGGATAGAGAGTGGTTGCTTAACATCTGCAATATGGAGGTCAAATATGTATATTTACAATAAAAATATTTTAACAAACTCTCTGCATTTCCAAATTCGTACATGAAAATTTTTTTAGACTCTCTTAGGCTGCAGTTGAAGTTTACAAATTTACATCCAAAAAATCAAAGTGTGAACTGCCCAACTATTATACAGTTTTCGACTTTTGACGATTAGCAATGGGGATTTAAGCTCGCAGTTTGGAGACGATGTCATTCAAATCCCAGACATTTTTTGAGATAGACTAAGATCTTACGCATAGCCACACAAAATCTTAAATTTTTTGACTCAAAAGTGAAGTATATCAAATTGAGCAAATGGTACAATACGTTTTCTAAAGGGTGTCCCAGCAAGAATGCAAGATTTAAATGACTGATGCAACAATTGAATTGTTTCTCTGGCTGTATGACATGTGGCGCCGCCTTGTTGAAACCACATGCCCTCCACATTCATTTTTTCAATTATAGGCACGAAAAAACTGGTTATCATTCCACGATACCGAACACCATCGACTGTTTGCACTTGACATTTTATTTTTTATTTTCATAAAAAAAGTACCAATGATTCCTCCAGCCCAAACTCCACGCCACACAGTGACACGTTGAGGATGCATTTGCTTCTCGTAAATCACTCGAGGATTTTCCTCACCCCAAACGCGACAATTCTGCCTATTGACGAAGCCATCAAGATGGAAATGGGCCTCGTCGTTGAAGATGATTTTATCGGCAAAATTAGTATTTTCATGTTGTCTCCCCAATACCCAATTAAGGAACTCCCTTCGCTGTCCATGGTCAGCTGGCTTCAGTTCCTGATTCAATTGAACTTTGTATGCATGAAGATGCAAATCTTTCGTCAAAATTCGCTGCATAGTGGATTTGAGGACACCCATTTGGTGAGCTCGGTGTCGAATTGAGGTGGAAGGAGTTTGGGCGACATCATCAAGTACAACTACGACATTTTCAGTCGATCGACCTGGTCAAAGGCGCGTTGTTGTCTTTACATCACTAACATACCCAGTTTTGGGAAATCTATCCATTAATCTCTTTACAGTTGACTCTTTTGGAGCATTATTGTGACCCTAAACTGATCGCAGTTTGCGAACTGTAGCCGCAAAGCATTTTGGTAAAACAATTTCACAATGAGAATGCGTTGTTCATTCGTGTAGCGCTCCATTTTTACTAACCTCGTAGCTTCTACTAGCAAACAATAACAATTGTTCAAATGTCAAATAATGACACTTCGAATGGCGCCAAATTTAAATCTTGCGTTCTTGTTTGGACACCCTTTATATGTACGTCGAGACAGTTATTCTTCTACTTTTGATAGATTGAGATTTTACGGAACACAACAAAATTTCTTTGACATAACTAAAATTCTTTGACTTGAAAGTGAAGTACGAGTATATCAAATTGAACAGGATGTTCTGAAGCTGTTGGAGGTGGTATAATATACTTTTTATACATCGCCACAGTGGTTCCTCTAGACTAAATGCGAAAGTGGGGAGCTATAGCGCCATACAAAATGCATTATCAAAGGAAACCCAGCGTATATTATAAGATTTGAACTGGCTATTTTGGCAGCTCTCACGCATACTGTTTCAGTCATCGAAATTTGATTTTCCACTGTAATCTCTAATTCAAAACTTGAAATTACTTAAATTATTGTCGATTATATTGCATTATAATACCGGGTAAAATGTGAAATAATTAGTGGAATCACCACGCCCACCCTGGTACCTTCCATATAAATTACTTTATTTAAGTTGTATTAGATTATCCATTTAGTGGTTTTCAAAACAACAGGTCTGGCAAGGCTGTCTGCTGAAAGAATACCTGTTATCTGAGGTGTTGTTTATTTAGTGAAATGTAGGTCATTTACGAATATGGATTGTTTAACAACCGAAGAACGCGTAAAAATAATTAAAACTTTCTACAAAAGTGGTGATTCAAACGTGCGCACTTTTCGTGCATTATGGGGTGATTATGGTCGTCATAATCGATATACTGTGCAATTAATTGACAAGATTCTAAAGAAATTTGAAGAGACTGGAAGCGCTACAGATGAGGTCAGCATTGCAATGTACGCACTGGCAAAAATATCGTTACTGTTAGCGAAAGTGTAGTAGATAATCTGCATTTGATTCCATGGCGGTGTCGGCAATTGGGCCTACCTTACTGCTCCTTATGGCGTCTTTTGCATTTGTATTTGCACCTTCAACCTTGTAGAGTCCAACTCTCGCAACAATTGAAGCCTGCTGACCATTCACAATGCCATAGATATGCTGATTGTGTGCTATAGCAACAGGTTTTCAATGGTGATTTTTCCAACAAAATTTTCTTCAGCGATGAAGCTCATTTCTCACTCGGTGGTTACGTCAACAAGCAAAATAATCGCATATGAAGCTCGGAGAACCCAGCAGTAATTGTGAAGAAGACATTTCATCCGGATGAAATATGGGTGAAATATGGTCTGAAGGTGTCATTGGGCTGTACTTTTTTTTTTGAAAATGATGCTGGAGGAAGCTTACCGTCAATTCAAAACGCTATGGCCGCATGAAAACTAAATTTTTGGCCTGCAATGGAAGATTATGAACTAAGCGATATGTGGTTTCAGTAAGACGGTGCTACGATAAACACAATACGACCGATTTTGGCTTTATTGCATGAGAAGTTTCCAGAAAAGATTTAACGCCATTAGACTTGTTTCGTGGGGCTACGTCAAAGACGGTGTTTTCGCGGATAATCATCAAACATTGGAGCATTTGAAAACCGAGTTTCCTCAAGTTATTGTGCAAATACGATCCGAAATATGCGAAAAAGTGGTCGAAAACTACGTCAAAAAGTCATTTAAATGGCATTGTATTTCGTACGTAATGACAAGGCCTAAGCATTGTAACGCAATAAAAGTTTCATCGAAACCATAGCTTTATGCGTATTTTATTTAACTTTTCTTAGAAACAAAAAATAGATAAAATGGGTATTCGTTGATACGTGTTTTTAATTAAAATCGTAGTTTTAGCTTGTTTTTTGTAGCGCTGTATTTTGAAGAATATTTTCAAATGGAAATCGTTTTCAAAATTGACTTTCACTTATATCCATATTTCATCCGACTTCTAGCTTAAAATACACAAAACTTTTAATTTCAAGATAAAGGGAAAGGGTCGAATAATAATCAATGCATACCTATTTCATTAAGGAAAACATATGGAAAGAAATATTTAAAATATTCAAATTTTGATTATGACTTTTTAAGACGATGGAGCCATCTCTTATTACTTCTCACACAAATTCACGGATTCACTCGGAATTTCAATTCAAAGGATGTCGTAACCTAGGAAGTACTTGCAGTATTTGAAGAATTTGTTATACTAACATGTCGTGCCACTTATGAGGCGCGTAGACTAACATTTCTTTTCCCTATGATGAAAACTTCCAACGATGTTCGCTGTCACAGCAATCGGTGTTGCAAATGCAAAAGCGAATTAAAAATACTCAACATCTATGACTGAAGGGTGTCCGGTGAATATAAAACCAATAATAACGAATTCATAAATCATGTGTAAATAAATTAAATGCAATAAATTTGCAATTAATTTTTAATTTGTTTCAAATATTGACATGCTAAGCGAAAAATAACAACCACAGAGAAATCGCAAAATATTTTTGAACAACAGACGAAATAAAAAAAAAAGCTATTGGCCAATTATTTTAAATAAATATGAAAACTTGACACCTCTGAGTGATAATCAGCCAAAGGAATATGAAGAAAAAAATAATGTTTCGCCTGAGTTTCCATGTTTACTCCCAATTGCACCGATTGCTCTCAATATCGCAGTCAAAATCGATAAGATATTTTATGAAAAACAAAATGAACACACAAAAGCAAATAAAAAGAAGAAAGATTTGTTTTAAACAAGTTTACATACATCGATGGATTTATTATGAAGCCAAATAACACAAGAGAAGCTCTTTCCAGCTGTAGCCACCTAAAAGACATCGCTCGATGATTTCGGAAAATGTTACTGCAAATGTAACTCAGGCAGTCGACAGTTTTTTTTTTTATCACAACAAAATATTTCGATTCAATAAAAAACGTGCAGAAATTTTATAATTGCAATAGGCGGCCAGTTCAATCATAATGTACACCTCACTTAGCTCCAAAACACTTGTCCGTCCGTCCGCCAGTCAAACGCTGTGCATAGCAAAATGTGTGGACTGGGGGGTTTTGCAAGCGTGCCGGTATTTATTGGTGTTGATATTATCATGAAATTAGAGATCTAAGTGGATCTACTGGTTTGCTGTGACCGCCTGTCTCTGCTGAAGGTTTCATTGCGTTGCTTTTCTTTTCTGGCGGATTTGATTTATTTCTCTTTCGCCGCGAAAGAATTCGCTGCGAGGAGCTAAGCTCAGCAAACAAATTATCAAATAAATCAATCAATCGATGGGTGAAACGCATCACGGCAATTCTCGCATCAGATTAGCAAGAAAGAAATTAGTCAAATAAATAGAATAATGATCGATCATTCGATAGCAATCACAGTAATTAAATGTAGACAATTATATTTACTGCAGATGTTTGCACTCAGAAACTGCATTGCGTTATGTTGTGTACAACAGATATAAAAACCTATGAATTTGTGCATGAGGGGAAAATTGGGGAGAAAGGTGGTTGGAGTTAGTGGTTGGAGTTAAAGAAATTCTTCAAAATTATTTGGAATTTTTCAATAAATCTACTGTGCTACAAAATAACAGTAAAGGTTGTAGATCATCCCGCGTCCATGGCGCTAATGCTAACTCCAAAGTACCCTACACCTCGCATTTGGAACATTTCGTCAAAAAAGCGAACAGATTCAATTACCAGTCAAATATTAGTCTTTGCCATTAAATTCAAAAACTGTTTGGGTATAAAACTGTTAATCTATAGATATAGATTGGTTGTGTTGTGCATGAAGTTCAAAGTTTATTGAATCATTTGAAGAATCGTTGATGTTCGTCAAAAGTATAGAAATTATTTGCTTTTTTGACGCCCCATTTTTCAATATCCACCCTCCAAATTTAAGCGGTTCTATTGCAAAGTGTATTAACAGCTGTTAGATCATCCCTTATATATTAATTTCTATCGTATATTGGTTTTAATTAAATAGAACAGAAATTTCAGTCAGTCGAGCTGACTCAAATACACCTCTTTCCTTCTGAATTAGTACAAAAGTGTAAGGGATACCAGAACGCCCATGGTAAATCGTTAGGTTATTATCAATAAATACTAGCAATTAAAACACAAAAAAAAGTCCAATGCATCTCTTAAATAGCTCTCCACATTCAGAGAGCTTACATTTTTGGATTCACTCAACGGTATAACGATGTCACCGAACACCACAGTTTGAAAAGCATTTAGAAAATGTGACTGCCGCTCAGATAATAATATGTGGCTGTATGCGGTGTTGAACCTACGATCATGCGAGCGATAGTCGCGTGTACGAGGGCGGTCGCAAAACTAGCTTGAAAAAATTATTTTGGTGAAAAGTGGCAATCTTATAAAGCATATGTTTGAAACTTTAAGGCGCCACGTTGGTTAATAGTTTTATTTGAGTCATCGAAAGTAAACGATCTCAGTGAATTTGTAAACATGGAAAAAATTGGTCACCGTTATGTAATTAAATATTTCCATTTGAAAGGTCTCAGTGCAACCAATATTAAAGCCGAGCCAGATTCTACTCTACGGAAGTCTGCTCCTTCGTACACGACTGTTAAATATTGGGTAGTTGAGCCTAAACGAGACCGCACGAGCTGCCAAAATGATCACCAATGTTGTAGACCAAAACAGTTGTGCACGCCAGATACAGTTAAGAAACCCCACAAAATGGTATTGGATGATCATGAACTAGCCGAAATGATAGGAATTTCAAAAAGTGGTGTACATCGTATATTGAGCGAAGGTTTGAGGATGAGAAAACTGTGAGGAAGATGGGTGCCGTGCTTGCTACCAATAGAGCAAACACAACGTCGTGAAGGTGTTTCAGTAGAGTGTTAAGCGATGTTTCATCACAATAAAGCTAAATTTTGACGTCGGTTTTTAACTATGTATAAGACATAGTTCCTTCGCACTTGCAGGGAAGGAACAGTCAAAGCAGTGGACTGGAATGGGAGAACCGTGTCCAAAGAAGGCAAAGATGGTTCATTTATGGCGTCTGTTTTTTTATTGATTTTTATCGATCTTAAGAAAGGAAAAGCTATTAACGGCTAATATTATGCCAATTTATTGCAGCGTTTAGTTGATGAAATTATGAAAAAAGACCGCATTTGGCGAAAAAGAATGTAGTTGTTTTATCAAGACAATGCTCCAGTTCACACATCCACTACTGCGATGCCCAAAATTATTTAATTAAAGTTCGAATTACTTCATCACGCACCTTTTCGCCAGGTCTATTTTTATTTCCAAACTTTAAAAAATGGCTCGGTAAAAGATTTGTCAACAATCTGGTCGAGTCGAGGTCGAGTCTGCGGGTGGTGGCTATTTTAAGGAGTTTGGAAGTTCTTACTATAAACAGGAAATAGTAGCTATTAAATATCTCTGAAAAGAGTATCTAGCTAAAAGGAAATTATGTTGAAAAATAAAGACATTTTTTTCCAACTTTTTTGTGTTTTCTTTGTTATGATGGCTAGTTTTGGGACCGCCTAACCATAGCGCCGCAGTCAGTCCCAATTGAAGTGCATTAAAAAAGCAAAGTTTTAGCATGTTAAAGTTTTCTCCTCAGAAATCATAGCGAAATTGGTCTATTTGTACACGAAGGACAGTAATAGTAATGCAGATCAATTTTAAATCTACGTTTATTTATATGCTGAAAGCTTATCGTATTGACCCGAATTTAGTGCAAGTGAATGAAAAGTGTAAATTTATTAATATGCGCTTTAAATCAGGTAATTTATGTGGCCGGTATCAAAAACTGAGTAGTGGAATTTTTACATTTTACTAAGCATTATAACGCAAAGCGATTGAGAAAAATTAAAAATACTGCAGCCTATGGAAAAGTTAAACGTCAAAAAATCATTCTATTTGTATGGGAGGTGATGGAACAGGTGTAATCATGCTGTCTGTTTTTATTTTATTTTTAGAACGCCAAATATATGAAGCAAGCCAAGTGCGACTCGAAGACTTCTACTTAATATGAAAAGCGGAATTAAACACATATAAAATACGGGCAATATTTTTATTCCAAAAAAAAAAACTTGCCTAACAATGATATCAGGAAGCTTTTAGAATGCATAAATTTAAATATTTAGGCACATATTTGGATAAAAAATTAATTTTTAATGAACACGTATCGCTCAACATTGGAAGTAAATTTGTGTAAATAAAATACAACACCCATTAATTAATTGAAATTAATAATTAATAGAAAGTTATTAATTGTAAAAATTATATTCGAATCCGTTGACCTCCACGGATAATCAGTTATATGGTAGTTGTGACAAGTCTCACATAAAACAATTTCAAATTACTTAAATTAAGCTATTCGACAAACCGCTGTCACATAATTTGTGGGATGAAAACAGTTCAAGAGTTCATATATAGAACCATTTAAATTTAAAATTTAATAAATTTAAACTCAGTCCTCTTACATCCAATTTATATTCATAAATTCCATTTGAATTTGTTTATATTTATTTATGTATTTATTTATTTGAATAATTTAGAATGTGCCAAATCAGACTTTGATAGATGAAGATGAGGACTGTAGCTTAGAAATGTTGGCCTCGCTAAAAGGCTATGTTTGACAACTAAGGACTCGGAGTTTGGCATTGAATTTTATTGAATTATGTAAAATTAAATTGAATTTACTTGAATTAAATTGAATTAATATTATTTGATGAGGATTTGACATAAATTGTCCAGTTTCATTCTTAGACTTTACCAGAGTAAATGCCTGATCTGTGCTAAATTTGACTGAAGTCAGTATAATTGAATAAAATATATAAAATTAAGAATATGTATTTTAAATCGGTTATTCCTGTACAGGTTGACAGAATTTTTTACGATTTTTATGCTAAGTTTTTGAGATTAGCAGACTCTATTTTGTCCATTATATTACTCTATGTATAAAAATAGGCGAAATCGATCAAGTAACTACGCCCTTTCTAACACCTCCCGTACAAATGACCGTCCAGGAAAATAAATACATTCGCGGAAGCTGAAATTTACCGCAATTTTTAGAGCAAAGTGGTGAAAATTTGCGTAATAACCAATGAATTCAACATACGCTTGTCATAGGAAGGAAACAATTTTTTATGGTGTGTTTTCTTCACATCTTCATGAGAGCCATGATAACAATAAAAAAGCAGTCATTTTGTTGCAATTTTTCACTTGACCAAAGAAGTTTGTTTTTGCATCAGAGCTTTTCAGACCGAAATTAGAACACAAAAGAGTGTTTCTGTTAAATGTGATTATGTGGCAGTCGAATCCAGGTAAACTGACATTATTTAAATGTAATTCAACTTAATTGTCTTATTTATGCCTCTCACAAACAAACTAAACATGCTATATGAATAAAACCGTCAATATGCCTTCGAGACGAGTGTCCCAACATAAAACAAAATTATAATCGAAATTTAAAAATGCGCCTTATTTTTGAACACGCCTCGTGCATAAAGAAAAATCGAAGTTTATTATAGAGCTTTAAAAATGCATTCCTGTATTAAATAAACTACGAAATATCAGCTGTAAATAAACGTAATTTTGACTGAATATATGATTCTTCAATATTAATTTCTTATGCCAAAAAAAAAAAAAACATTTATTAGAAAAAAAAAATATACCGATAAGGTAAGCAACATTAATTATCATATTCCTATCGATACTTTTTACAAATATTTTTCAAACAATGTAGTTCATATGAGAATAGATGAGCGGGTTATTAGGCCACCCCTTCCAATCCTAGTGTTGAGACTTAAAAATCCACGGAACTGACATTACCAGGCAATACTTTAGCTAAAGATGGATAAAGCGGATTGCGTGAGAAACTCTGCAAAGGACCATTTCCTGATTACACCCAAGTGAATGGCAGGCTAAATTGCAATGACCACATACAGCAACAAGTTGAAGGATATTGTTATTGTTATGCGATTAAGTTATTCGTGCTTTTGAATTCAAATCTACTTTCGAGAAATTTCCATGTTTATTTTGCATCGAATTGGAATATGAGTAAAAATATCTAAAATCGTTTGTAATCGTAAGAACCTTAATTTTCACGAAAATTTTTGAGTTAATTTGTGCGCAGATATTTGTTGCTTATATTGCCCATAGAGAGAGAGAGAGAGAGAGAGAGAGAGAGAGTGAGAGGGAGAGAGAGAGGGAGTATTGTCCAGAATATGGAATATGAATATCGAATGAAATTTGTTCGGCAGGATAAAGAAATAATCTATATTATAATGTAAATCGGTTTATTTATTTAATCTGAGTTATTCTTTCACATCTCAAATAATATCAAAAGATCGTATTACGAAACGAAAGACTTAAGACTTAAATTCTGAATTGAACAAACATTTAGGTACTTCTTAGGTTAGCCTCTTCAAAGAAGGTGTTTCCGTTTGACTAAAACTTATGTACTTAACTATACTTTCATAAGCCGATTTCTGATTAAAGTGTTTCTCTTTATCTTAGTGATCAAATCGGAGTATGTAATTTCAGTAATCAACTTGCATTGTTGCAATAAATCTCTCCTAAACCAAAAGCAATACATATTTTATTCACAACCATTGATATTTACGTAATTGGACCATTAAAGGCCACATGCCTGCGATACAATGATACAGTTTGTAATCATTTTAAAATTCGTCATGTTGCACATTCCCCAAATAAACAAATCGGATAACTTCTTTCTTTGTGGGTGATGTTGTTTGTTGTTGGACAATTTAAATAACAGAAAATGATTTCACTTTTCACCGCAAGTCAAGGAAACTGAAATTGGCCACAACAAAATAAACAAATAAATCCTTTAACGTGATGATATGACCATAAATTAACTTAATGTATTTTACGCATAAAGATATCGAGGATTTAAGTTTGCGTTTGCGGTTAACATTTGGGTAATTTTTCTTGACTTGAAAAATGAGTCGAAAATTGGCGCTGATCCATAACAATCCAAATTAGGCGAATAACTCAAAATGTGAATAAGAAATTGTGTTCGTTTTTTTATTTCCTTGTAAGAGAAAACAAAATAAAAGAGATACTTGTGTAGAGAGGAGTGGAGAATCCAGCTAAGGTGAAATAAGCTTTTTGGTTAAGTTAAGTGGGATTTAGAAGTGAATAAACTAAAGAACGTTGGGTAAAATTGGCTGAAATAAAGGATTCCATTACAGAAATTTCAGCCAGGCGTAAACTTTGATGTAGTGCATAATATTGCATTTGATATAATTGAATGAAAGATATGAATACATGAACATGAATATGGGTTGAAGAAGGTAATTTGTACGGTCGATGTTTTCACACTTTACTAGGCATTAAAATTAAATAATATTGAAAAGAATTCAAGCTAGTGGAGTCTGTGCATTAGGGTCTATTGTGCTGCAATTTGCTTCTAAAGAAGTAATTTTATCAAAAGCATGATGTCTGCAAAGTTAAACTGAATACAGTAACCATTTGAAGGTATGAACCTAAAAATTATGTATCAATTGGGTGGGAAATACCGTAAGGGGGCATGATTATCAGACCAGTTTTCTCAAATTTTACCAAGAATTACAGAATAAAATAATGAACAATATTCTAAATCTCTGCAAATCTACGCGTTAGGAGTAACAGAGACAAAACTTAAATTGTCAAAATCGGTCAATTTATGTGGAAGGTACCAATTCGGTTGTTATTTTAGCAATCCTTTAACTTGTTCCAAATTTAATTTAATTCAGTACAATCAGATACAACATATGAACCTGAGAATATATGGGTTAAATCGGCTTTGCATGAGAGGTACCAGAAAGGTTAATAGGTCGATTTTTTTGGATTTTACCAAGAATTATATACCAAAATATACCAAATATAGACTAAAATAATTCTTAGAATTGCTAAATTTGGGTGGGGAAAAATAGCAAAATATTGGGCTACGCCAAGTTTTAAATATCTATATAAATAAAAATCAAATGCCGTTCGTTGGTAAGGGCATCAGTTGAGAACGGCTGGACCGAATTGAATAATTTTTTTTTTAAATGTTCGTCGTAGTCCAACTTAGGTTTTTATGGAAAGAAAAATTTACCACGCCCACTTTTTTCGATTTATCTAAAATTGTAAAACGGCTACACCGATTTAGCTAATCCTTTTTTTAAATGTTTGTAGTAAATGTTTCCAGTGCTGCTACAAATATGGGCGGGATTGGACAATGGGGCGTGGTACCTCCCATACAAACCATAAATTAAATATCCAATATTTCTGCTCCTGTTTACGGTAGTTGCACAAAATTTGGTACATCGGTTTGGTGCACATATCTTAAGTGCTGCTGCAAATATGGGCGGGATTGGACAATGGGGCGTGGTACCTCCCATACAAACCACAAATCAAAAATCCATTATTTCTGCTCGTGCTAACGGTATTTGAACAAAATTTGGTGCGTAAGTTTGGTGTACATATCTTAAGTGCTGCTGCAAATATGGGCGGGATTGGACAATGGGGCGTGGTACCTCCCATACAAACCACAAATTAAAAATCCATTATTTCTGCTCCTGCTAACGGTATTTGAACAAAATTTGGTATATAAGTTTTGTTTACATATTGTAAGTTCTGCTGCAAATATGGATTGGATTGGACAAATAGGCGTGGTACCACCCGAAGAAATCAAAAATCAAAAAAACCATTATTTCTGATCCTGTTATAGGAAAATTTAAATTTTTCAGATACTGACTTTATTTCACTTCTCATTTTTCTATGTTTCCCGACAGACAAACAAAGAACGTTGTACATGTGAAAGCGTTGCAGTAATTTTAAATCTCAATTAAATTGACTTAAATTAAATAATTTTTAAAAACTTTACAAAAAAAGTATTAAAAGCATTCATTTAAATAACCAAACTTTTCCAACAAAAATTTAAATACAGAACCATCTATCCTGAAAATGTAAATCATTAATTTGCCAGCTTTGGAGGCAGAACGAAGTTTGCCGGGTCCACTAGTCGTAAACAAATTTACGACAGTTATTGTGTCTACCAGCGCAAGCCATCCAGCCAATCGACTTAAAAAGTAAATTAACATAACACTGTGAAGGGTGTAGTAATTTGTGAAAATAGTTTTAAAACTTAGGGGTTGTTTTAAGTATGCATGTTAGTATTTGTAACCCAAGTGATGAGTGAGAGTGATAATTTTTCTTTAAGATTTACAAAAGGACATTTTTTTTTGTGTTAAAATTTTTATTTTTTTTGTAAATAAAATATTTAATAACCGAATTTGTGTTTTTTTTTTTCTTTTTACACATTTTTTTCTACATATTTTATGAATTTGTGTGTATGTTCATAACATTATTCTTTGTTCTGCGTGTGGCCAGTTGTTTCTCGATATCATCGATCTTCAGTCATAGCTCAGAAGCGATGTTCCATGGTGGTCGACTGTCAGAATTGACCCTTCTTTTTAAATTGGCTAATTTTTTTCAGCAATTTTCCAGCTCGACGATGTTTCGGCTTCTGCGGTGGAGGAATCCTCGTCAGCTCTTCTTCTCTTATCTTCACTTGCCGCTTTTTGTAGTTCTCAATGGTTAGCTTTTTTGGTCCCTGGTGACCTGTTGCTGTGATAGACTCCTCACAAATTTGAAGTGTTCGGGTGCAGCGCAAATTATTTTTATTTAATTCATAGGCTCTTTCAGTTCAAAGCCACTGGTAACTGAAAAAATCAGCTCCGTCTAGCGAGCTAATATATGAATTAAAAGCCAAGCCAATTGTACCGGCTAAAGTGTGCTTAATAATTTATTTTATTTCTCAATTTTCTCTGCTTATATTTAAACATAACGGTATCCTTAATCCTATTTTCTTATGTCCTAATTTCACATTAGCATAGACATATTTATGCATAACATTCACATTCACTCATGCATAAATTGAGTGAAATTCACCTTAGGGATGGTACTATTTAAAAGATGGTAAAGTACCATAAAGAGTACAGTACAACACATTATGTAAAAAAAATTATTTTGGTACTTTAAACTCATTCTTCTTAGTGAGAAATGTTCCCTCAATGATTCAGTATACTCTGTATCTTGAGTTTTTAATTTGACTTAGAGACTTCTGTTTGCCTGTCCATTCCAAATGTACGAGTATATAAACCAACATCAACTAACGTTTGATATTTGATTGTTCCAAGGACGAGCTCATTGAAAGTTAGCACCAATGTAGACCTCATATATAAAATTGAATTTATAATGTAGTCGCTTCTTGAAGCAACAGGTTCGATTTTAATCGAAACAAATTTGGCGCATATTCTCTACTTGAAACGTGTACTATGTAAACTTAGTGTGAATTGATTATGACGTTCTACATATTTATTATACGTTATATTATTATCATATATATATTCAGGTATGTTTCAGATTCTACTTTGAAGTAAAAGTAGTTTGCAATCACTTCAATTTGACACTTGGCTGTTCTGAATTTTACTTTTCATTTCTGTTTTGTTTTCGAACATCAATTCGTAGTGAATTGCATTGTTCTAGAAACTACGTTTAGGCAAAAAGAAGTGGTTTAAAAATACTTTGAAATTTTAATGTGAAACAAACATTTTTGCAAATAAACATGTGAGTATAATAAATAAAAGTGGTCAGATTTCCTTGGTTGAATAAAAATTTTCCTTGTTTGAAAGGGAAAACACAAGAATACTACGTAGGATGCAATAGTGCAATGTTTTATGCAAAACAATCCAGACCTGGCAAAAGGACTCGCAAAAGGGAACCGTGTAAAATTAGAAGAATTGTGGAAAGACCTTACCGTCGAATTAAATAGCAATGGTCCTCCAACAAGGGATACATCTGGTTGGAAAAAGCAAATTACATTAATCAAACAAAACAAATACTTTTTAGTGACTGACAATATTTTATAGGTGTGGATGGATTGAAAGGCATTAGTGAGACGAAAAATCGCATATAATAGTTCGGAGGCCAGAGCGACTGGTGGAGGACCATTTAATAAATTTGTGCTCACAAAAATGGAGGAAGCTGTAGGTGAATTGTGTTGGATTTTCACAGTCATCAAAGGAGTTGAAAACGCACAGGTCTTTGGTGATGCACCTTCAGAAGAAGAAATCACAGTCAACTTCAGTGATATGCTTGAAGAAAATGTTGTTTCCATCAGGAAGTCTACTACTACTGCGACTCCAAGACGCCAGAAAGACATAAGTTTTAATGATGTTATGAAAGACTGTATGAGAGGCCAGACTGATGCTATGGTATCAATTGCGGAGCAGCTGAAAGGAATTTATAATGATAGTGAGCACATAAAGTGTACAAAAGATTTAAATCGAGAACTTAGGAACAATACCCATGAACTGAAGGCAATGGAAAAAAGTATTCAAAATCACACTGAAGAAAAGAAAAGACACTATAAGACAATAATAATAATAAAAAGAAGAATACTAGAGATTGAGGAATTAGAGTTCAATTACCAAAAAGGAAATATGTGATTTATAATTATGCTCTTTATTTACTATAGAAGAATTTTTTTGTTTTTAACTTTTTTTTTTTAATAATTTAAGTATGAAATTAATTTACATTGATCTCAACGTGTTTAACACATACAGAATGTGCTAGTGATTTTTTTTTGTGTTATTTTTTTTAAGAAATAAAATGTGATTTAAAAAATCAGTCTTCATGTTTTATTAAATTGTGGTTATATAAGGAATTTTCATACATATATAGGTACTTTAATAACTAAAGCCGGTTAGCGATTTCATCTCTTATTGAAGAGGCTACGGAATTAATTTTTAATTCATCCCAGTCATCGTTGTCATTGTCGTTTTCACTTCTTATGTTTGCTTCTTCCAAATATTCAACATTAAAATGCCTGCATACATTATGCAGTGCGCAGCATACGTTAATTATCCGAATTGACTTTAGGGGCTGATACGGAAGTATTTTAGCAAGGCATCGAATGCGGTTTTTCAAAACGCCAATAGTCCTTTCAATTACATTCCGTGCTGACGCATGTCTTTTATTAAAGTTGTGTTGACGTGTACCAACCTGAGGATCCCTGTAAAGAACCAGTAAAAATGGTTGGAGAGCGTATCCCACGTCACCCAACAACCAGCTGCCGCTGTCGCCGTTGTCATAGCAACGAGTAAAATAGCTGCATGGTTTACTGACGCTCCGAACTAGAGAATCGTGACTAGAACCGGGTCGGCAGCCATCGATTGCTTTTACAACCATGTTATAATCACAAATCCATGAGGAATAGAAAATAATAAATATAACGCTTGACTACATAACAAGTTCTTTGGAGATATCCTAACAATCATAGCATTTAAACTGTAGTACCCTTTTCTGTTATATAACAAGTTTCCATCTTTTTGCGGCTTAGTAATTTCCATGTGAGTTCCATCAATGCATCCTACTACATCGGAAATACCAAATTTTTGCATGAAGTGGCGCTTAGACAAAATTTTGTTCATCAACTGTCATTTTCAATTTAGTCCACCTAGGAAAAAAATATTTTTCTAGAACAATAAGCACTCGATTTAAAATTTTACAGGTAGTGCTCCATGCCAAGGCCACATTAGTGTCTTTTCCGACCCCTCGTTGAAATCCTCTTTCTGCTAAAAATCTTAATGTGCATCTTTGTTGATGCGATAATTTTGTAAAAACCTAATAGTTTTTATTAAAAGTATGTTTAATACATGCGTGTACTTACGTAGTGTCGCCCACATCCAGAGGATTTGATTGATCCCGCTAAATCCGTCTTTGTAATTTTGCTCTTGCGTATTCATTGGTTTGGCATAAAATGGACACTAATACCGCATTCATTATTCATTTACCCTTTATTTATTTATTTGTCTTTATTATTTATTTATCCTTTAATTTTATGCAAAAATTAGCATTGAAAGCCTGTTGCTGTATGATGAATGGTCAACCTGCTTTGATTGTTGCGTGAGATGGAAGTACGAATTCATATGCTAAATACGCCACAATTAGCTGCAAAATAGGTAATAATTGCTGAGAACGCCGTGGAATCGACCAATTCGGATTATTCGCCACACTTTCACTACCAGAAACTATATGCCTGACCACGTCGTTAACGCTTCCAGTGTCTTCAAATTTCTTTGTAATCTTGGCAATTCCTTGCACAATAAGTCAATTATGACGGCAATAATCACGACTTTTGGAATAAGTATTAACTACTTTTATGCGCTCTTCGGTTGTTAAGCGATCAAAATTTCTAAATGGCAAACCATTTACTAAATAAATAACACTTCAGATGACAGATATTTAACAGCTGACAGCCTTACCAGACCGGCGGTTTTGAAACCACTGAATTTGTAGCCCCTTATAAAAAAAGGCAAGATTATCTTTCGGTTTTCCCCACTTCATCAAGAATTTTGTCATAATACAAATGACAAAAATGTAAGTTAGTCAGTCTATCAATAACCCTATACTGGAGGGAGGAAAAATAAAAATAAAATAAATCCGTCGATTTTTATGGGAAGTAACCAATACAGATCTAAACCTGCCAAATGCATGATGATTCCAAGGATTTCAATTAAAATATGAAAAGTTAAGTGTATATGGGTTAAATCAATTATTTGCCAGAAGGGGTGTAATTCATGAAATGCATGATGTGTGGCACATATGATTGAATTTAGTACAACAGTCTCATAGGTTTGAAGCCGAGAATATGTGATTTAAATTTGCAAATTTGTATTGAATGTAACAGAAAAGACGGAGTTACTTAGTCGATCCATCTGAATTTCTATCAGCAATTATGAAGCAACACAACACAATGGAGAACATTTTTTTGTTACTGCCACAAATGCCATAAAGTTCATGAGAAATACGGTCCATTTTTATTCTCAAATCCTAATTTAGAAAACTATGAAGTTGTACCAAATTTGACTGAGCTCAGTGCAGCTAAATTAAAGATAAACCAAAGAATATATATATAAACTAGAATATTTGTATGAGATTTTCAAAAATCGTGGCCATTTTCACAAATAGTAGTTTTAATAACTCAATTTTATTTTCAAGTTTACAATTTCTGTTTTCGAACTTCATTTCATATGAGAAAATGAAACAACGAACCGCTTCATTTGCAGAACATCCAAAACAAAATGTAAACTTTTCAAATCGTATTTTTCTTTAATTCTACTACTTTTTTGGAACATACCTGATTATATTTTCATTTAGACAAATGCATTGCCAAAGATCCCAAAATTCATATATTTTTTGTATACTGCTGCGTCCAAAAAGTATGACACGTTTTCAATTTAAATTACGCGTGTCTATCGAATCACAGAAATGTTTTTGCCCCTAAGTTGGTAGTACTGTGGTAGACAGCCGTGCTAAATTTCACATCATTAATATAATTTGTGTTTGAGTTACGCGTGGTGTTGTAGCTCTGGCGGATTTTCCAATGTGTGATGTTGTTAAGCAAAGGAGAAACATTAAATTTAGTTTATGAAATACAATTTCTTACGCTGATATTACGCTGTTGTAGAATTCCTTTGGTTGACAGGTTTTGGCAGAAAGAAATATTTGCAAGTGACATAAACAAATCAAGGAGTTCGAGAATGAGTTGACAGTTTTATATAACAAAGTCGTGAAAATGGCTTTGTAGATATCACAAGTCATTTGTCGTGCTTTTCTGTAGATGAAAAGCAAAGCATAGTGAATACATGTCGAAACAGGGGAGTAAGAATGGATGCATTTCAAATATAAAAGAGTTTGTAGGGTCTCCACAAGGATGGAAATATGTGTATGACTCTTTTGTTACATGCAGTAAGAACGATTTAAATATGGATAGCTGGAAGAGTCATATACATGGGTCATGAGGTTAGGAATAAATTTATACGTACCTTAAACTTTTCTGAAATATTCTGCATTACATAAAGCGCAACATAACCGCTACAGAAATGTCAGTCAGGTGAACTAGCTTACATAAACCTTCACGTAGTAAATCGCTAAATTTGTATCAACAAATACTCTGAATTATCATAGAGTGCAATGTTAACAAGGTAAATTATAACTTTGTGAGAAATTATGGCGGGATCATTGAGTTTTGATAAATCGGCCAACTGTAATTGCGATACATTTAGGGGGTGCAATGCAGTCTATTTTCAGGACTAAATTTAATACAAGTGAAAATAAAACCAATGCATGGCTTTAATAATCTATGTCTCAAGTTGCGCGTAGTCAAAAAAGAAAGATAAATAAAATAAATAAATAACAATTTTGTGGTTGCTTGATTAATCTCTGTGTCGTATAGTGACTTTATAAATATTTGGTTGTTTCTTTAAATCAATTTTTGAACCTACTATGGTGAATTCAGTAAATTTTACAAATTCGTTTGATATCCTTGATACTGGTTTGTTGAAAGTGACAGAGGATGACGTACATAATGGTGTTATGCAGATTAAAAATAATTTTAAATCCGATTCGGATGGTTTATGTGCCCACATATTGAAAAAGTGCGTTTATTCTGTAATGTTTCCTCTAACATATAAAGGGTGTCCCAACAAGAACGCAAGATTTAAATTTGGCGCCATTCGAAGTGTCATTGTTTGACATATGAACAATTGTTATTGTTTGTTAGTAGAAAGTACGAGATTAGTAAAAATGGAGCGCTACATGAATGAACAACGCATTCTCATTGTGAAATTGTTTTACCAAAATGCTGGAAGTTTTGCGGCTACAGTTCGCAAATTGCGATCAATTTGGGGTCACAATAATGCTTCAAAAGAGTTAACTGTAAAGAGATTAATAGATAAATTTGCCAAAACTGGGTCTGTTAGTGATGTAAAGACAACAACGCGCCTTCGACCAGGTCAATCGCAGCTGTACGTGATGATGTCGCTCAAACTCCATCCAAACTCAATTCGACACCGAGCTCAGCAAATTGGTGTCTCCAAATCCCCTATGCAGCGAATTTTGACGAAAGATTTGCATCTTCATGCATACAAAGTTCAATTGACTCAGGAACTGAAGCCAGCTGACCAGGGACAGCGAAGGGAGTTCGTTAGTTGGGTATTGAAGAGACAACATGAAGATGCTGATTTTGCCAATAAAATCATCTTCAGTGACGAGGCCCATTTTTCATCTTGGTGGCTTCGTCAACCTCGCATTTGGGGTGAGGAAAATCCTGGAGTGATTCACAAGAAGCAAATGCATCCTCAACGTGTTACAGTGTGGTGTGGATTTTGGGCTGGAGGAATCATTGGACCTTTTTTTTATGAAAATGAGGCATTTCAAGCGCAAACAGTCAATGGTGTTCGGTATCTTGAAATGATAACCAATTTTTTCGTGCCTAAAATTGAAGAAACACTCAACATTTTTAAAGTGGATAAAATCATATTTAACCAATACGCAGTGCAGTTGTTATTGAAGGGATTGAAACCTTTTCATATATTCAAACTTTAAGTATGCCACAAGGAAGTATACTTGGGCTTATTCACACTATTTATTAATGATATATCAACTTGTTTTTATAAGTCACTATTTTTACTTTATGCGGATGACCTAAAATTATTTATAAAAGTTTCTACATTTAATGATGTCATAGATCTTCAAAAAGACATAGACAGTCTAAATAATTGGTGCCTTTTCAATAAGCTTTCATTGAACACGGATAAGTGTATTCATGTTTCTTTTTCGCGTTGCAGAAATCCGATTCATGCTGTGTTCAAAATTGGTAATTTTTCTCTGAAATCGGTTTGTTCGAAACTGGATATAGGTGTTCTATTCGATTCCGGTTTGACATTTATTTCGCACGTCAATTTTGTTATTCCCAAGGCGAATAAAGTTCTTGCGTACATTAAAAGGAATTGTTCAGAATTTTCTGACCCCAATACATTTAAAATCAGTTTTACATCATATGTTAGATCTGAGTTCGAATATGCTGCTGTTATTTGGTGTCCTCATACCAATATTCATATTGCATGTATCGAACGGGTGCAGAGTGTGTTTGTAAAGTTTGCTCTTTCTTCATTTAGATTTGAAGAACCTCTCGAAACCCACAATTCAAAATGCTTATTACTTGGGTTACAGACATTAGAATATCATCGTAACTTCCAGACAGCGCTATTTGTTTTTAATATAATCGGTTGTTACATAGACTGTTCTAATCTTTTGGCACAGATTCCACTTTACGTTCCACTTATGTCTCTCCGGCGAACACATATTTTTGATATACCTCCACACTTTGCAAAAACAGTACTCTGAATCGTGAATTTTGCATTCTTAATAAAAGTAATGAATATGCCTTGAATCAAGATTCCAATCAACTCATAGAGTTTGACTCATCTCAATATTTGTTTCGATTATATCTTAACACATTTCTAAGATTAAATAATTAATTTTAAATTATTTATAAATAATACATACCTATATGTATATAATATAAAATTATTGCTGTTTTGCCATTGTTAGTGTGTAAGGAAATTTTGTTCCATAGACTTAAATAAATGAAATGAAATGTTTGATCACCAATCAAAGATCGACACCAGCAAAGACAAAACACGATGAAACGTTGAAAATTTGAATAATGATTATAGTCCTGATATTGTAATAGTCAATCACGCGAAACTTTGGCTTCGTCGATTTTGTTCCGGTAATTTTGATGTCAAAGACGAGCCATGATCTAGAATGCCAATTGCTGAACATGTAATGGAAGTCCAATGTCAGAACCGTTTCGATTATCCAGAGGCCAAATAGTACACAAAGGGGGGAAAATGGCCAAGCCAGGATTGACGGCAAGGAAGGTTTTGCTGTGTATATGTTAGGATTGGCAGAGAATGACGTACTGCGAGCCGATTTCTTACGGCTAAACTCCTATTTCGGGCTTGTATTGTCAACAATTGGACTGTCTCAAAAAAACAATCGCCCAGAAGCATCTAGGTTTGGCTAATAGGAGAGGATTTGTGTTCCATCAGGACAACGTCAGGTCACACACATCGACAGTGACCAGCCAGATGCTACAGATGCTCCTGGTTGAGAGGTTCTGGTTCCACCTTATAAACTGAACATAGCGCCAAGTTTTCCTGTTTATCTGTTTCTGTTTATAGCGAATGATTTTGCTGGAGAAAAATTGGCCTCAATAGAAATTTGTGAAAATCGACCCTTCCTCAATGAAATTAAACTCAAAATGACAAAAAATTATCAAACAATACAGCATATACGTGATCCAAATTGAATCACTCTAACAAAGCTAAATAAAGTCTTCAATGTCATGCAAAAATAAGGATTACTTTTTATTACACCTTATAAACGACTGATATGGCGTAAATTGAAATAGTAATTTAAGAATACCAAAAATAGTATCTTCGACTTTTCATGAATTAATTTATCGCATTACAATAGACAACAATTTATAGAAAACTGTATTAACTGCGCTCATCAACATGAGAATACAGCATAAAAATCAAATTTCAATAGATCAGTCAATTTATATTGAAGCTACCAGAAAGCATGCCGCAACGCCACCTATTTTCATTTTAGGAACTTAATTCCTCAAACGCATAATGTGTGCCAAATTTGACTGAAAACAGTACAATAACTATTTAAAAGACGTTGGGATGAGCATGTGGTTTTTCGTTCGATTTTTTTGAAATTCTACTGAGAATTTCAAAGCAATAAAATTAACAAAAATCTAGGCAACTGCAACTTACTGATTAGACATTTCGTAACAGAGAATGAATATTGAAAAATCCGCCAATCCGTATGGGAGGTATCACGAGGAATATTGAAATATGCTGGGATATCAGTCAGAGAAACTTCTTTGCCAAACGCTTACCATCAGAAGGGATCAGTCGATAAGCCCAATTAACAATCCTTGGTTATGATCTGCAAATTTCAATTTCAAGAAGTTATCCAAACATGTCTCTCAACCAACAAACCTGCCGGACGTTGCTCAATTAATATAAAGAGTCATGAAACACATTTGGGCACAGAATACTTGCTACTTTAAATGCTCCCTTCTGGGTGCTTTATCAAACGATATGAACCTTCATTCCTTTGGGTGAAGGGGTAATAAAAGCCGATTGATTGAATTGAAGTTTGTTTTTATTCACACCATCCCCTATAAATATGGTGCAAAGTTGCAACCTCCTTTACCGTATCAATAAATTTGGCGAAATTGCCGTGCAGTTTTATCACAGCCACCGCCTAATGGCACCGTAAAAACACGTCTCGTTAAGTGGTTTACAATCTTGCGAAAAAGTGTCAATACAATGTTGTCGACAACACAGATTTCGAGACGCTTATCTTGGAAATTTATCAATATCTTTGTGAAAACAATTTTAATTAAATTACAGCACCAACAATAACGACAGCCGCAATATCAACAACAAATGTATCTCATTAGTGAAATACTTTTCTTCATTATTTTGCCAAATTCGCTAAGAAACTGGTGGAAAATACCAAATATAACAACAACTTAATTGCAGGCAAGACATCACGTGCCACGGAAAGCTCCTCCGAAATGCTCATTGAACATTTATACAAAAATTAATGGAAAACATTCGAAGAGAACCATAAATGTTTTTATTTATTTTTTTTTTGGCCCGACGCAGTCAGGTACATAAATGTAACATGTATATATGTAGATATCGTATGCTTATGTTTATATAGATCCATTCCGTCTCTGGGAGTCCACTCTGCGCGCTTGTATGTGTGTGTGTGTACGTATGGCTCTGCGGTGGCTCTTGGCGTAATTTGTTTATATACGGCACCGTCTTTGATAAACTTTATAAGGATTTCTGTTACATTTTCCTTTACATGCATTGCCACGAACAATAAATCATCCGGTATGTATCACTCAAGTGCTTTTTGGGGGCTTTTCGTTTGTTTGGCTTTTGATATTTGAACATTTTTCCTTTTTGCTTTCCATACGTTTCCATTTAGTCGTATGTTAAATTTTGGTATATTGTTTATTTGTTTGGTTAGTGTCAATGGGGTAAAAGGGTATTGTAAAAAGGATGAGAATAATCGAGTCTTAATGGAGCCGCGTTAAGGGAAATAACGATTTCACACAACAGGGTATTCATTCAGTTTTCATATTTTAGTATACTTTTTCAAAAGAAGTGAAATTTTGGTTTTTATATAGACTGTCATTAGAAGTCTGGTTTGTTGAATTTGGTATTCCTTTCGTTAATACAACTAATCGGAGACCATTAAAATTAATATATTTTTGGTCGTCGTCCATTCCCGTCTGGCCGCATGTCCATTGAAAGCACAACAGTAGAGGTCTATAAATAGAGTTTTGCCTAATAAACTGTTCAAAAAAAAAAAAAAAATAAAATAAAATAAAAAAGCTGATATGGAGTTTTGTGCTATGAAAATGTCGATTTTTTTATTGTAAATACCGACTTTTGTTTTTTACTTTTAGATGCTGTTCTGCTGACAAACCCGTAAAATATACCCTTTGAAAAACATACATGATTTTACAGCCAGAGTGTTGTGAAAAAATCCATTATTTGTACATGACATTGAAAGTTAGAATGATCCGATTTAGATCAGATAAGCACGGCTTTCTTCGATACCTTCTTGCCATTTTCAAAGTAATTTCATTATGTCTCTCTCAAAGAAACTCTCATCAATATGAGCAAAAAACCTGAGCAATCGATTATCACAAACTTCTTTTGAGTCATATTATTGAATAGCAAAATCATTCGTCATAGACAACCAAGCTGCGGGAGCTTTTGGCTAGTCACTTTCGATGTGATTGGCTTGATATTGTTCCGATAGAATAAAATTTCTCCCCTATTGGTAAAACCTGGTCATATCTGGGCGACCAAGTTTCAAGTTTCAAGCGGTCCAATATATGACGATGTAGGTCCGTCCGACTTAAGAGTTTTTAAGCAGTTCACAGTAAGCAGTTCTCTGATAATCCCACTACACCCATAGCAAAATCTTCCTGATCGTCAATCCTGACTTGGCCAAAGAAATTCGACCACGATCATTTTCGATTGACATTGCCGTAAGTGATTACTTTTTATAATGAGCACCATCCGCATCAGAAATTCGGTTCGTAACGCTTTTTTGCGTTAATTCGTGTGGCAATCATACATCTAACAATCTTTCTGTATTTAGCTTTATTAAAGTGGTTTTCAACAGTTCACAGTGTTTCGCCCCTGGTCAATTGAAACAGTGCATAAGTCCGACCATCGGACTTAAAGATTTCTATTTCTTTACGGACATTTTTAACAATTAGTCTTCCAAAATGTGATGTATTTTTGCCACCAAAATTACCAGAACGAAATCGATTAAACCGAAATTGACCGGCCGTTGCGGTATCAGGACCATAAAACAGAATTCTCATATGCAAGCGACTAGTTTGTGTTTTCGGGTTTATCGGAGAAAAAAGTGTCAAATATGACGTTTTTTCATTGTTTGCGTCCATCTTTGACGATAGTGAGTCAAGCAGTTACAGCAGTAAATACAAAATCTTTTCTTTCCAACAAAGTGAGATTATAACATCAATCTATTGGAAAAATAATGGATCACTTTCACTACATTTTACAGCATCGATGACAGTCTGTATTTCTACGACGTAAATTTTTACAATTTAACAGCAAGCGAAATGCCTCTGAGATATTCAACAAAGTATTGATGCCACTGTTGCCAATATTTACAATTTAATTTTCCAAGACAAACATCTATGTATTCCAATCTCTTCTCATATCAACACTTTAACATACAGAGTTTACCCACAATGATGAAGTTAAATTATAATTTATTGAAACTTGCGATTAGAATTATAGAGCAAACATTGATAATTAACCCAATTAATTTGTAAGAGACCTGCTGCAAAGCAAGAATCATGTATTACAAAGCAAAATAATAGACAAAATTTAGAAAATTTCAATTTGAATTTTGATTTATATGAGAGCTGCCCGAAGAATTGTGGCGATTTAGTCTATTTTCATTCGTAGGCCTAACTATGTTCGGTAATATAAAATTTTCAAGATTTGGTCGAATTTAGTGAAATTGACAGAAAAGTTTTTATGTCTAATAATATATATAAACATGGTTTATCGGATTGGGTGAATTTAAGGATTGAATTTTTCGGAATTTCATTACGATTTATAAAGGAAGGGGCTATCCATTTTTCGGTTTAGAAAATAAAGGTAAATAAACACACATATAAAGCTATGATTCCGATGAAACTTGTATTTCATTATAATGCTTGGACCTTGACATTATGTGCGAAATACGAAGTTATTTAAATGACCGCCTCTGGATTAGTTGCAGCAGTGGATCCTTTAAAGGTAGTTTTCGAAAAAATACGAAAGACCATAATGCGCACCAACAATAAATTTTTCCGGATGCAATATCTTTCCCGCAATCATTTCTGGACTTTCAAGCCCCATGTGCGACAATTTTGCTTGTTGACCAAACCACCGAGCGAGAAATGAGCTTCATCGCTGAAGAAAATTTTTTTCGATTAAAAGCCTACGTTTGCATCACCATTCTTGCAGTAAGCTTTAACTATTTTTAGACCTCCTTCGGTTATTAGATGCCAAACTTTCCACAAAATAAATAACACTTCACTTGACAGGTATTTAACAGCTGCCAGACTGTCGGGTTTGAAATCACTAATTGATTAATCCTATATATTCAAGAGATTTTGAAGAAAAGGTAAAACACAAAAGTGTCTACAGCTTGAAAAAGGATTATCTAATCTCGAATTTTGTTTTTAACCAAATTGTAAATACTAATGTTTCCATATTTTGGAAACGAAGTAAACAATTGTAAAAATACAAAAATCGTTAAAATTCCGGAAATGTTTAATCAGGACAATAAAAATTTCGACTTCAACAATCCAAAAATCGCAAAAATACAAATGCGTGGAACATCAATTCACGAAAATTACAAACTTTTTTGATTAATTCTAATTTAGGGAAAGACAATATTCATCTCATGGTGTTCAACACACTCAAAAAGCGAAAGAGAGCTAAATGCTTTAACGCATATTTCCGAAAAGCGGAGCGTCTAATCACAAAAATTATGAACATTTACAGTTACCTGAGTGATTTATAAGTAAGCGGTTTCCACTATATAATACAAATAATTATTTTAAGTGTCGCCAAATTAAAAAATTATAAAAACTGGAATTGTATAAAGGGTGGCGCACAAGTAACGTTAAGATTTTTTCAATGTATAACTTTTTTCTTTCTGCTTTTATTTAACGTTGGCATTTATTAAAATTTAGAATATAGTTTGAAAATATGTTCACCTTATGCTTTAAAGAGAATGTCTTTCAAATGGTGCCCATTGTTTGCTCTACCTGACGTGCTCTTTCCAAAGCATTTTTCATAACTTCTCTTAGAATTTCAGGTCCCAGTGCCCCCACTTCTTCTCGAATGTTGGCCTTAAGTTGTTGGATGGTTCTTGGCTTATTGACATATACCTTATACGTAGCCCCAAAGAAAACAATCGGGAACCGTTAAATCAGGCGAACGTGGTGACCACTTAAAATCAGAAAAACGTGATATTATTTGACAGCCAAAAATTTCGCGAAGGATAGCCATAGTTGCTGTATAAGCTGTGGCTTCATCTTGTTGAAACCACAAATCAGGATTGTTTTGCATCTCTGGCCTTAAAAAATTTTCAATCATTTCCCGGTATTAAATGCTGTTTACATTAATCGCAACTCCTTTGTCGTTTTCGAAAAAATATGGTCAAATGATACTCTCTGAAGTTATTCCACACCATACTGTGCATCTAAATGGGTGCATTTGATCCTCAACAATTATTTTTGGATTTTCGGTGCCTCATATTCTGTAATTTTGTTTATTCACGCGACCATTTAGGTGAAAATGAGCCCCATCGCTCATTATGAGTTTGCGAATAAACTCGTTGTTTTCTAGGCACAATTCTTGAAAAAGGCGGCTATATTGAATGCGTTCTTGTGCATCATTTGATTTTAACTCGTGAATTAATTGCATCTTATGTGGGAAAAGATGTAACAGATGTAAAATTCTTTGCAAAGAACGCCTAGATATCTCTAACTGCTAAGAACGTCGCCTGGTGGAAGTTTCGTGGTTTTCCTCAGTACTTGTTTGTACTCGAGTAATGGTCACTTCATTTCGAACTGCACGAGGTCTTCCAGCACGCGGAAGATCACAGACAGCCTCTTATTGACCAAAATGCTGAACCAATCGGTAAGTAGTTGGAGCGCTAGGAGCATTTCGAACATGAAAGAAATTTCGATATGATCTGAATAATCGAATGCTGACTTTCAAAGTAAAATTGAACATATTCGGTTCTTTGCTCTCTGCTGAGCCTTTCCATCCCAAGTATTATTTAGTTAATTCTGTAGAGACGAAGAAAAAAATACTTAAACAAAAAATGTATTCGCTGATCAAATCTTAACGTTACTTATGCGCCATCCTATATATATAAAATTGTTGCGTTACTGATTGACAACTGACTGACCATCCACACAGGCCAAACGACTAAAGCTAGGGGGAAAAAATGCAAATCTAGTACTATCGCCCAGCCCAAATGGCCGTAGATAGAATCATGAAAATCATGGTATCAGCATTTGCCTTACGGAGCAAAGTGGTTGCAGGACGAGATTTTTAGGAAATTAGCTTTTTTACGGGTAAAAATTGAGAAAAAGGAAGAAATTAGGTATCACCGAACAGCTCAAACGTCTGCAGTTAGAATCGTGAAAATCGGTATCTGTCGGTAATTCACATATTCATTCAAATGAAAATGTGTCTCTTCACTAATTATGATTTTTTCATGAAAATCGGCGTTGTCATGGCGAGCTGTAACATCCTATTTGCATATGTACGACGGCGTAAATGGTCTTGTGGAAGAAGCTCTTGTATCAACTGAATCTTAAATGGAAAAAAATGCAAATCCTTGTGCAAAATTGTGGCCATAGTTGTTTTTTGAGCACGGCGTCGAATTGAGGTTGATGGATTGTTTTGAACACTTTCTTGAGCAGCAGTAATGTTTTCAGCCGATCTTGCAGTACGTTGTTGTTCATGCATGACCCTATCAGCTACAGACCCTCTTTCTTCGAAATCATTCACAACATGATGAATAGTGCGTCTTGTTGGCACGTTATTTCTCCCAAAAATTTCTCGTAACTTTCTCATCGTCACAGTAATCGATGACTGACTTTGATAAAATGTTTTAACGATTAAAACACGTTGGTTTATCGAATATTTTTCCATAATAAATTTGCCACGTCTCTGCTTCACGACTGCCAAATATAAACTGTCAAGAATAATGTTTACCAAAATGGCGGAAAAATAAAGAAGTATACCTTTCCGACGGACATCTTGTATTTTATGTAGAAAGTTGAATGGTATACGATTGTAGAAGATGTTACTTTCCCACTATAATGGTGGCGTTGCAACGCACTCCGGGTTGACTTGTATATCCATATTTCAGAAATGAAGCATCCAATCGGAAAATAAAAAAGTGCTTAAATTCCAATATGTTCACATCTATCATGGAATTAATGTAATTTAATTCTTTAAACTAGTGTCCTTTTACTTATTGCTATCACCACAGTAGACAGCTATAATATAATCAACAAATAACTTTTAGGGTTTTACAATGACGTTGAGAAAATTAAAATCCTTCGTAAGGTATCAAAGATATTTAAAATGCAGTGTTTAAAAAAGTTATTAAAGAACAAATGTGTGTGTGTTCCGAATACCGAGTTTTAAAATGTGAAAATGTTTAAAATTTGTCTCCAAAGCTCCATCTTATACAATTATAGTGGTATTGAAAAAATCCCATATAAGTTGGAAAGAAATGATTGATTAATGAATCCACTCCACCTTTTTTTAAAGCCACGTTAATGTACATGAGCTAACGTTAATACATCCTTAACATTTTTGATGATTATACAAATTATGTCAAATAGATTCGTCCTGGATTGTGGTTATATCCTCACTCGAAGAATCGCAACACTCGGAAGGATGCGCTGAAATTAGCAAATTTTTCTTAAGCAAATATTTATTAACGACTTCAAAAGTCGTTTGAGCTTTATCCATCTGTTTGGTCAACCGGGTGATAAATATTTTTTTTATTTTTCCGCATAACCTCCTTTTAGCTCAATGCATTTTTTCCAGCGATATTCAACATCCATCTAACTCCTTAAAATAGCCATCAACCGCAGACTCCACTTCTTTATTGTTGGCAAATCTTTTACCACCAAGTCATTTTTCAAGTTTGGAAATAGAAAACAGTCCGAAAGAGCGAAATCTGGCGAATAATGTGCGTGATGAAACAATTAGAACTTTAATTCATTATTTTGGCCATCGAATAATGGATGTGCGAACTGGAGCATTGTCTTGATGAGATGACACTTTCTTTTTCACCAAATATAACTTTTTTTCATGATTCATCACCTAAAGGCTGCAATCAATTAGCATAATATTCGCAGTTGATAGTTTTGTTTACTGAGGATCAATAAAAATAAACTCATGAGCATTCCAAAAAACAGACGCTGTGACCTTGTCTGCAGATGGAATCGCCTTCTTTGGGAACGATTCTTCCATTCCAGTTCACCGCTAAGACGGTTTCTTTGTCTCAAGTGCGAAATGGTGGACCCATGTGTCATCCATGGTTATAAATCGACTCAAAAATTCGGAATTACTATGGTGAATCATCGCCAAACACTCTACTGAAACATCCTAACGACGCTGTTTTGGGTCTATTAAAATCAAGCGCGGCTGTCATCTTGCGCACAGTTTTCTCATCTTCAAGTCTTCGGTCAGTGTACAATATATAGTACTTTTTGACTAAGACCATTTTGTGAATTTTATTAACACTTCAATTGGTCGACCACTATGATGTTCGTCTTGGTAGCTCGTTCTGCCTCTTTTAAACTCTGCTACTTAATATTTTACTGTCGTAAATGAAGGAGCAGACTCTCCCAGAGAATCCACCTCGGCTTTAACATTGCCTGGACTGGGGCTTTTCAAATGGCACCATCTATACGTCAGGTTAGCTTGTTTTGGGACCACTTCCATATGGTGGGTAGAAAGTTCAACCAAAAGACATTATTAGGTGGTCGCTTCGCTATGAATGACGTCTATCATGGTACAATGTCGTCAGGTAGGGTTTGAAATGAAAATTTTGGGCTGCATCTCCGTGCAATAAAAAATGTTGACATTTTGTAAAGCTTGTTGTTAGACCTTTAATTTTATAAAATTGAGGTATAAGTTTTAGGTTTTTTTACACATTTTTGACGAGATCACTTATATTTTTCGCAAAAATCTTCACTGTTTATTTGTATCCTACTACAATCTGTATTCTACTTTGTTCGGTCGCATACAAATATCGGTCTTAGTGCAAAACGCTTTCATTGTAACAGCACTAATAGAAGGAAATGTACATAAATATCAAGTTGTTTAGTTGTAGATATCACATTTTGTTGTGTTTTGTTTTTTTTTTTTTTTCTTTTTCTAACGTCAAGTTTTCATTTTGGCAAATTTGTTACGAAATACAAGTAAAGTGATTGACTTAGAAAACTAAAAACAAACCACGAACATTCAGATTTCACAAGACATTTTGAATAATTACACCACAGGTTACCGACATCAGGTACGGTTTGGCGGTGTTCCTCGTTTTGTTGTATTTCTGAACCAATTAGCCAGAAACAAAATACTGAATAAATCACTTCAGAAGCCGTGTAAGTAAAGAGGTCTTGTTAGAATTATCTTAAGGGAATTCAGACTGAAACAGTAGGCTATTAAATAAATTTAATATTATTTGTCAACAGCAATTAGTTTTGACTTTAACAAGAATAAAGTAGCAGCGACTGTTTTGAAAGAACTTACAGCAAGACTCCCGACTCAGCCGCAGGTAGAGTACAAGTAAATTAATGTTAATTGCCGGCAATGACTACAAGACAACATTAATTTAGTTGCAAATTGGCTACTGAATTTTGTTGAATTACGAAATGTATGAACTTTATAAAAGGGCCGGGAAAAATAAATATACGTCATTACACATAATGTGAATAAGGTTTATTTTGGTGGTTTAGTTTTTGTTTGATTATAAAAAAAGACTTAAGACAAAAACCTGAACCTGAGATCTTAAGATGAAATAATGGTGAGATGATGATGGCCGATGAATGACAAAGTGATTACGGCCAGGTAAAAGAAGCCTCATTTCCATAATGTGTTATACGAAGTAGAGGCAAAATTTTTGCATTTAGTGAGTGATCAGGATTCAATTACAATATTAATTACAATACTTAAATCACAAACCAGTATATTTGTAACATTAGAAGCCCCCCTTATTGCTTTGCCAGACCAGAATTATCCAAAAACTAGTCCTTAACCCAAATATTTATACACTGGAATTTCCTTGAATATTCACCTTTGCATTAATTGATTGATCAACACAGACTATATTCGTAAACTATCCGGGGGTGCACAACGCAAATGGACACTACTAAGCCAATGTCCAAAAGTGACAGCTCAAATCATTAATGTTGCATTTGGTGCAATGTGTAGATGCAGCAACCATAAAACATTTTAATTTCTTAATTTACACCATCCATAAATCATTGCAGAAATCCGTTTTTGTTGTTGCTGCAACATTCAACGGAGTCGATACGACCGAGCGATGTCGTTTCAAGAAGGCAAAACACAAAAAAAGTTTCAATTTAAAACAGCCAGATAGACGGACGGACGGCCGAATGGAAAGATACAGTTGGCAACTCGGTCATATTGTAAGGAAAAAAACAACGCGCAAATTTATCCGCTCTGGCTACGCTTTGAGGAACAAAACACAAAAATAACAGCGACACTTAATATAAACGCATCTAATTTCATCATGGATTAAGCAGACGAGCGAACGGGTGAATGGGCTCGCGGGCCGACGGACTGGCGGACAGACGAATAGACAAGACCTAAACAATTTCGTTGCTAAACACAAAAATGTTCCGTTTTAATTTTACTTATTTACAATTTTTTTCCTCATCTAAGTTTGCAACATTTTGCTGCATGCTTGCATTCCAAAAATTGTTTCGTTACGTCTACATTTGGCGGCTGTGGTGTCGAATGCGATGTTTCTGCCGCTGTAGGTGGCTGCTGCAGCAGCGGCTCTGGCAGCTGTTTTAATCATCTTCATTAAGCGGACGCGATATTGATCAATCGCTTATTGATCAACGCTAACCATAGCTAAAGTAATCACACTAAGTCTATACGAGCCAGTCGTTCCATGTAGCTATGTCAGCTTGGCTGAGCATTAAGGTGCTGATCATAAAAGGCGCTAATGCTGCTACGCTTAAGTTTTTAAAGTTTGTAAGTATTTCAGGTATGCAGGTAAAGGCAGCGGTGCACAGTGTTACAAAATCCATCGAATTAATTAGTACTCATTAAGTTTTTGTCGAAGAATGAATAAGAATCCGAGTAGACGTTACAATGTAAGACCGAGTTAAAAGCAGTGGCTTTCAATTCATTACAAATGTTTAGTTTCTTTTTTGCAGTGCCAACTTCGAATGCTTCTTGCTTGTTGTTACATCACTTTCTAATATGTTGGAAGATGATGGGAGTTGCTAATTTGGTTTTGAATGCAACACAGAAGTAGCCAATGACGATAATTACACACTTTCATAAAAGTTGTGAAAACAAAACAATTATTTTACATTTTCTTCTTTAAAAATCGTATAGGCTTTAGTGCATATAATTTTTGAATTCTTAACACCTTTATGAAAGAGAGATTTTTTCAAAAGAAAGAACTTTGCAAATAATATTGTGAAGAAATCATTTGATTCTGAAAATTTTTGTTCAATATTGAGAATGACTGGCAATAAGAACTTAGAATTTGTAAAATATCAGATGAAAATGAAAAGTTCTATTTCCTCCTCCTTGATAAATTAAATTAGAATTGGAAATTTCTTTTAGTAGCGAGAAAAGAACGAAAGAAATTGACATTGAGAATGAAAAGGCAACAAATTATTTGCTGAATTAATTATATATGCAGTGTAGTGTAAAAGTTATATCCAGAAATCTCAAAACGTTCAGAGCGCTCAAGACATCTTCTATCACTATAAAAGAACAACAAAATAAGTATACAAGTCCAATATAGAAATTTCAGTCAGTTGAACTGACTTACGTTTATCTTCACATTGGAAAATTTTGCAGATTGCCAGAGGGGGCATGACAAATCGCTAAGTTCCTGACTGAATTAATTCAAAATAAAAGAAACAAAATTGTGATATCTTAATCTACCTAATGGGCTACTTAGATATTTTTCATTTTCAGAGCTGAGTTTATCAAAAGATTGATGCTTGCTAAATAAATTACACTGCATTTAAAAAGATTGTATGACAGACATATCGTATGTATTGCATGGCGCCTACATCGTTAGATTGGCGGGCTCATGGAGTTTTAGTCGCTATGAATCACTTCGACGGGAAGCTTCGCGCATTTTGCGTGCGCGCATTTTACGAGAACTCTCGTTCATATATTGCTACTAGACGACTATATTGAAGCTCCGAGTGCTAATTTAATTAAAATATGGGTAAAGCGTTTTGAAGAGACCGGCTTAACATTTAAACCACAAGCAAATGGTCGCCCAAGAACATCTAGGACCGAAGACAATGCTGAGAGAGTTATGGAGTCAGTACGAGGAAATCCACAAATGTCGACTCGCAAGAGATCGTCTGTCTTACAATTATCGCGACGAAGTTTGCAACGAATTTTAACATTTTAACGAATTTAACTGCAATTAACACAAGAATTGAAAGAGTCTGACTTCATAGCAAGGCTCGCATTTGCTTATGAAATGCTGAATCGATTTTCCAATTTTCACAATATCCTTTTCTCTGACCAGGCTCATTTCCTTATGAATGGGTTCGTAAACCGTCAAAATTGTCGTTAGTGGAACAGTGAAAATCCCAAAATCAAGCACCAGAATCCATTGCATAGTCCTAAAGTGACAGTATGGGCAGCAATCTCTGGCAGAGGAATAATTAGACCGTTTTTCTTCGAAAATGCGAGGGGCCAAAACGTCACGGTTAATACGGAACGCTATGTTGAGATGTTGGACGGAGTTTTGGCTCCAGAAATTGAAAGTTCAAGAATAGTGAATTCCAGAACTTGGTTTCAACAAGATGGAGCTACCTGTCACACATCAAATGACTCCATGGCGATGGTGAAGCAGATGTTCCCTGGCAGACTGATTTCGAAAAGAGGTGATATCCCATGGCCCCCACGTAGTCCAGACTTGACGCCTCTTGACTTTTTTTTGTGGGGATACCTCAAACACAAAGTCTACAAGAAACATCATTCAGCTCAAGGAGAATATCCGTGGTGAAATGGCAGCCATTACACCAGTATTACTGAAGAAAGTTTTCAATAATTTTCGTTTGCGGTTAGAGGAGTGCCGTCGTAGAGAGAGTCACCATTTAGATGATGTTATTTTTAAAAAATAAACTCCATTTATTACTCTACAATGCATTAGATTTTTTTTTATTTTAAATATGCACGTTCTATTATTTTTATTTTTATTTTTATTTTTAAATATGCACGTTCTATTGCGCTACCCTGTATATACTTACGCATATGTAAAATCGATAAAAAAATTGATTTACTATAATCTACGAAATTGGGTTTACAGAGGATAAATAAAATTACGATATGTCAATTTGAGTTAAAGTTGCACGAGTTGACGTGACAATACAGTCGATTTCCATTGTCAGAATTAAACTTGTAAAATATTACATTGTGTGTCCCAAATTAGACTGCATTCGGAGCAATTGCTTGAAAGGTATGAAGCTAATATGTGTTAAATTGGTCATTTGTATGGGAAGTGCCTGAAAGCTCGTGACAATGTGATCAATTTTCATTTTAATTTACTTCAATTTTGTGCAACGTTATGAAAGATAATACTGATATGAAAGAAAACCACAGGGAGTGGTTGATTGGTCGAGTTTTCAAATGTTACCAAGCATTATAAATCACACAAAACACGCAAATTCGGTCGGCCACAGAATGTGAACAGCTTTCTCACATGTCTTTCATGGGATGCAAGGAAATTTGTTACCTTAAGTGTAGAGATTAAACTAAATGAAATTTCGTCACTATTACTTTTTCCTGATTGGAATTCGTAGCTATTTTTATCAGAAGCAATAATTTTAACATCTGTACTGATTATCACTTGCTCAGTTTTCAGAGTCAATATCCCAAAGTGCTCATCATTGAATTGGCTATTTAAGAAAGCCTTTAATTTATTGGAATCACATCGCACGACCACCTTAATACCCTGATAGACATAACATTAACAAAGTAATAGATTATCCATTTCGTGGTTTCAAAACAGCCGGCCTATCAGCTGTTAAATACTTATCATCTGAAGTGATATTCATTTAGTGAAAGCTTTGAAAGCTTTTACGAATGTGGATCGTTTATCTACCGAAGAATGCATAAAAATAGTTACAACTTCCTACAAAATTCAAACATTTTTTCAGTCGGCCACAATTTTCTTCAGCGATGAAGCTCATTTCTCAGTTGATGGTTAAGTTAAAAAGCAAAATTTCACATATAGGGCATGGAGAAGCCAGAAGTGATAGTGGAAAAGTGACTGCCTTAGGAAAAAAATGACTGTTTGGTGCACATTATGTTTTGGAGGTGTCATTGGTTCGTATTATTTCGAAAACTACCTCTAAAGGATCCATTGATGCAACCAATTAATAGACGGTAATTTAAATGGCATTGTATTTCATACATAATGACAAGGCCCAAAGATTATAATGAAATTAAAATTTCATCGAAATGATAGCTTTATGTGTGTTTTATTTAATTTTAATTGAAGAGGAAAAATGGTTAACCCTATATTTTTTTACAATTTAAAAATCATTGTAAAGTAAAAAATTTAAGCAACTGTTTACGTCTACGTCTACAAGTTAGGATAACGTGGGATAATTTAATTTCTACAAATTTCAAAAAATCAGGGGTGTGAAAATGCGCTCCGTTTTCATACTTAGAACTCACTTTATCAATTGCGTAATGTGTGCCAAATTTGACTGAATTCAGTATCACTACAAGAAAGATGTGAAACTAAGAACACACAAGTATATGGGTTAAATTGGTAATTTATATGAGTGGTACACTACAAAGAAGTGTGAGCCAAAATATTGAACAAAAACCTGTCTACTAGAGCATACCGATAAGACATTGCGGAGGAAAGTTTAAATTTCCAAAAACCAGGCACTTTCTATGGGCTCCAAAAGTGATTTGGCAAGCGCTCAGCCAAATTTGACTAAATTTAAAGAACCATGTAAGAGATATGAATCCATCCAAATTCTGTCAAGAATTATAAACAAATGCAATGAGAAAAATTCAAGTTACTCTTGCAAATAAGTGTGGAATTACAGGTGTAAAAACTGATTTTCTGAAATTTGGTAGGCATTAGAATAGCTGGTAAGTCATTAAGAATCCTCGGCTACAGTCTGTCAGAATATTAGGTTGTACCAAATTTGGATAAGTTTAGTATAGATTTGCGACTGCCATTGTGAGCACCAGCTAGCCAGCCAGATGGTGTGGGTGTAATTTCGCAGAAATACTTCAAAACAGAAGTCTCTTCATATTTGAGAATGCGTTTTTCAGATAGAAATTAATTTTTGTGGAAAACAGTTTTCACAGCAAATATGGCATAGCTTTCATTTCATTTCATTTCATTTTATTTCATTTCATTTCATTTTATTTCATTTCATTTCATTTCATTTCATTTCATTTCATTTCATTTCATTTCATTTCATTTCATTTCATTTCATTTCATTTCATTTCATTTCATTTCATTTCATTTCATTTCATTTCATTTCATTTCATTTCATTTCATTTCATTTCATTTCATTTCATTTCATTTCATTTCATTT